>CM036776.1:21314315-21739315 GCA_020796225.1 Arion vulgaris
AAACTGTGCAGTCAGCTTCAGGCCTGTCAAGTTGCATGTTATAATGATTTGATTTGCTTTATTGCATCTACAGCAACACTTAACAGACCCCAGTTAACATGTAATGAATACAATATGAGAATAAACATCGACAAAACCGAAGTAATGACATTCGCTAGAGAAGAAAACGCTACCAATATTCAATCTCCATCGACAATCGCCCATTAAAACAAGTCCAAGACTTGACATATCTACGGAGCATTTTTTTTGCAAACGGAAGAATAACTAATGAAATTCAACACAGATGCAACAAAGCAAATCAAATGATAGGCAAATGGCGCCAATTTTAAAATGCAAACATGTCACTATGAACACAAAAGTTCAACACAATCTTTCTCCCCACATTATATTACCAGTGCCAAACCTGGACGCTGACAACAAACGATAGAAGAAAACTAGTCACAACAGAGATGAAGTGTCTACGCAGGATACTGGGTGTAACAAGAAGTGACCGGTTGAGAAATGAAGACATCAGGAAAAAGTGAGTACAACATCAGTACTGAACTTCATCAAGAAACAACAAATTAAATGGTTCAG
Organism: Arion vulgaris; assembly: GCA_020796225.1. NCBI lineage: Eukaryota > Metazoa > Mollusca > Gastropoda > Stylommatophora > Arionidae > Arion > Arion vulgaris. Next base: position 21,314,892 of record CM036776.1, read on the forward strand.
CCAACATAAGCAGATTACCAACAGTCAGAGCGCCTCAAATAGCAATGTTGCTCCGATACAATGGATACAAAGCAAAAGGCTGGCTCCGCAAAAGATGGGCGTCAGAGATAACAGAGGTGACGAAAGACATTATTTATAAAGCGCACACAAGGGCTCGTTCTAGAAATCTCTTCTTATCCTGACGCTGTGAGGTCAAACATGATTCGAGAAAAGACAGAAAAGAACCATCTATGTTGGATTTCCTTAGTTATTCTTTCATTTGTTTTGTTGAAAAAGTTCTAACTCTCTCTCTCTCTCTGTCTCTCGTGATGGTTCTTTTGTGTGGTCATTTTGATCATTCTTATTGTGATATATAAACAGCCTTTGCCAAGAACGTTTTTTACGTAACAATCTTCAGTACCATTTGGAACTCTGGTGCTTGTCCTTCGGCGATGTTTCCAATTTAAACCAGCGTTTACTGGGTTCGCTCTCCGTCAGTCTTTGACTGTTCCCAGCCGACCTGCAAGGCAGCAGGTTGCTATTTTTTTAAGGGTAGCGACCCTTAGACGACCTACCCTCCTGGGTTGTTGAGCGTCATCTGCCAGAGAAAACTATAAACTTATCTAGAGTTGGCTGTGCATCGGCCTAGGCCACCTGCCTCTTTTTGGACTACTTGGTTTGCCTACTGTCCAGTTTTGTGTACGGTTTGCTCCTGCTAGCCTTTGATTGTCCCTAATTAACTGCAATCAGTAGTAGAAAAGTTCTAACTAATAAAGCTCAAGTCCTGATCTGTTATAACTATCACTGTACTAATAGCATGCACCGCAAGATATGAGTCATAACGTATCCTGTTGTTCATGTGTGTTCTAAAAATATAGCCAACATCACAGAAAAGCTATGTAAATAGTTTCTTATCAGAATACCACGTACTATCTCTCTGATGTATTTTTAACCCCGGGTAGGTCAGCGACTCTCAACCAACTCATATCAAGTCTTCATATCTTTTTATAGAGAATAAGGAGTATTAGAAACCCCAGGGAAGCACCGAAGCTAATGATCAGTAAATCATCATCATCATCAGGTGCCGTGCCTTCTGGCGTAGGCGATCATGGATCTCCACAAATCTCGGTCTCTGGTGTTTGCTATCAACTCAGATGTTGACGTTCTTCTGTGCCATGAAGTCAGGCTATCCAAAATTTTCTCTCTCTGTCTTCCTCTGTCTCATCTATCCTCGATTTTACCGGTTGTCACAATGTGTTCTAAACCTCCCCACCTCATCACATGTCCGAAAAATGATGACTGCCTTTTTCTTATATTGATGATAAGCTTCCTCTGTGTCTTGATCTCATTCAGCACCTCAACATTAGTCATTTTAGCAGTCCATGGGATTCTCACATTCTTCTGTACAACCACATTTCTGTGGCACTCAGAGATTTTTTCTTCTTCTTCTTTGCGTTTGTCCTCTACGGCCAATGTTAATCACTTTTTGTGATATGTTTGATCTTTGCCAAGAACATCTATATGTTGCACATTGGTTTGGTAGGCCCCTAAACGCATAGACTTCACACGTTTAGGACACGTGCATCCGATTTCAGTCAAACCTCCTTATCGCCTCTTACGACAAGCGTGGCAGGTAACAGTGGTTCTATTCTTTACACCCAAATTTGGGCCCCGGTAACCACTTGGCGAGAAATTGTTTGATCTGTGTGTACAGTGTCCATGGCCAGTAAATAAACAATGAACAAGTAATAGCGGCTTTCGGGAAAAAAAAAAAATGACCACACACAGAATTAGAACCACAAACCTTTATTATTGCACCCATTGTCTAGCCTTACATACGAGCCACCCATGTGGTGCTGGGACCCACAAATAAAACGCCCCTAGTAAATAATGATTCCTGTACTGACCTACGGTTGTGAAAGTTGGAAATCAACAAAGAAAATTGATAAGAAACTGGACAGCTTTGAGAATAAATGTCTCTGAAAATTATTAAAAGTAAAATGGAGTGATTTCGTTTCTAACAACACAGTGAGAGATAGAACACACCAACAACCCGTATCAAATATTATAAGGAAACGAAGGTGGAAATATTTAGGTCATGTTCTTAGATCAGACGAAAAGAGACTAAATCGTCAAGTCCTTATGTGGTCACCAGTTGGGAAAAGAAAACGTGGAAGACCAAAGACCACTCTTCGAAGAACCATCCAACAAGAAAGTAAACTATTGGGATGTAAAACCATACAAGATCTCCAACTGCTAGCAAAGAACCGTATCACATGGAGATCTAAAACCTCTGCTCTATGTGCCGCCTTTGGCTCGAAAGGAATAAACTAACTAACTAAGTAAATAAAAAGCATCGCAGAAATCGGATGTGTTGACCTATTTCAGAGATGCCCGCCTGCCAACGTGTTCGTAGCATGTTGGACGACAGGTGAAAGCCCTCTGTGAGCGCTGTTCAATTCCGCGGGCTGGCAGAAAAGCCACAGGTTCTCCAGATTTACGGTGTTCGTGGCACCGAAGGGTTATGATGTCCATGGCACCGAGCTGAAGAGCTGAAAGCTCAAGTGCTTTCGGATAAAAATTTTGGTACTTGTCTACAATTTCACCGCAAAAACTGGGTCATTCTAAATATAGACTATTTGCGAGCATTGTTCTAAATATAGCGCAGAGGTTCCCATTATTTATGTTATTGACGTAAAATCCCGTCATTCCTGAGTGAGTGAGTTTATGTGGCGTCGCCGGACTAAATTCAGAAATTTAGACCCTTCGTAGCTATTATTGCTGATACCATAAGTTTCTGGCCCCACAGTAACACTCCTAGTCCCATCCTGCCTCCTTCCACCTCACATTCCCACATACAGTCCTTTTCAGGGCTCCCAATCAATTAAAACACTGCTTATTTACATACAAAATACACAATAAACACCACATCCGTGACCTTTGAACTCGTTCTCCTCCACGTCCGCACACACTGATGGCGGACTGACGTCACTGAACTTAGGTCAGCGAGGTTTTCCTTTTCCTGCTGTGAAATTGTAGACAAGTACCATTTTGGTACGTGTGGTGCCGGGGCCCGCAAGAGAAGCAAAGAATTGTACCACTGCAACCTACAATGCATGTCATAAGAGGTGACTGATGGGAAGCTACCCTAGTAAATAAAAAGCATCGCAGAAATCGAATGTGCTGTCCTACTTGTAGGCGTATAATTGGCACAACGTACAATCGCTCTTAGGCTCAGATCACATACAAATCACACAGAGTGGTTAACAGGTGGTCTATATTGAGCGTTCGAAGAAGAAGAAGAGCACACGAGCGTTTTTAAGACCACAACCAGATAGCTCTAAAAATAGCTTTACTGGGGAGTGTCTTTTATAAACAGCGTCGACTATATAACACAGAATAATTAGGTCAGATTCGATCTAGCAGTGTTTGCATAAACACACGTGACAAGTTGTTTTGTGCTCTCAAACAACTCAGACTACGTTTCCCTATCTTTATCTGTCCTTGCATCTCCTTCCATCTCTTTGGTATCTCGTAAATCTCTATCTCCATCTCTTTGGTATCTCGTAAATCTCTATCTCCATCTCTTTGGTATCTCGTAAATCTCTATCTCCATCTCTTCGGTATCTCGTAAATCTCTGTCTCCAAATACCTTCCTCGTAGATTTTTTGGTATGTCCACTATTCTTCTTATTTATGCGTCCCTCCGCTATGATTTCAGACTTAGTCAGTGAGCCTTGTATGACGTGTCTGACTGATATTTGCGTGAAGGCATGCTTTCCTTATTATCAGTCAATATAAGTCAAGCAAGCACGTCTGTTGAGAATTATCTTGTTTTCTCTTCATTAATTTCTTCTATTCTTCTCTCATCTGCTCTGCTCACATTTCCTACCCTTTTTATGTATTGCTTTCTCTTTATTTTTTGTTTTGTTGGCCAATTCGTTTCTCTCTCTCTACCCCTCTCTCTCTCTCTCTCTCTCTCTCTCTCTCTCTCATGTCTTCTTCTTTTGTCGTCACACTGCTACCGGGTTGTTGCCCAGTGTCGTGGTTTTCTGTTTTTGTCTTGCGCTGTTCTGGTGACTTGTGTGATTATTATTTTTGCTCTTTCATAGGATTCTGCTATGCTATCTAACCATCTTTTCCGTGGTCTTCCTCTTGCCTTCTTTCCGATGTTCTGTTGTAGAAGACTCTGTATACTGTGGAGCTTGGATGCATTCTTATTAAGTGGCCAAACCACTTCATTCTTTGTTTCTCTATGTAATTCAAGCACGGTTTTGTGCCAACTTTCTTTCTTATGCTGATGTTGGTGATGGGTCTCTCTCTCTCTCTATCTCTATCTCTCTCTCTCTCTCTCTCTCTCACTCTTATATATATATATGTCTGTATTTCAATCCTACTTGTATCTCTCTTTGTTCGATTTTTTTTTTCCCGATCCAGAAGCACTTGAGCTTTTCAGCTCTTCGGCTCGGTGCCATGGACATCGTAACCTTCAGTTCGGTGCCACGAGCACCGTAAATCTGGGGAATCTGTGGCTTTTTCTGCCATCCCGCGGAATTGAACCCGCACACACAGAGGGATAGTCACCCGTAGTCCAACGCGCACGAACACGCTGGGCATACGGGCCTCTTTGTTCGATATAGAAGCTCTTGCTTGAGCCTTGAACTCTTCAGCTCGGTGCCATGGACATCGTAACCCTCCGGTTCGGTGCCACGAACACCGTAAATCTTGCGAACCTGTGGTTTTTTGCCAGCCGCGGAATTGAACCGCCTCACAGGGGGCTTGTCACCCGTCGTCCAACGTGCTAAGAACACGCCGGGCACAGTCTTTCTTTCTAGGTTGCTTTCTTACTTTCCTGTTGCTATCTTCTGTCTCTCTTTCTCGTTAACTTAAACCCGCTGCTTGTGCTAGCGTTATTTTTTACAGTTGTATAATTCTTTTATCACGTCTGTTATCTCTCTCACTTTCTCCCTCTCTCTCTCTATCTCTCTCTCTCTCTCTCTCTGAGCTGGTTTAAAAAATATTTGTGTAGGACGGGGGACAAAAAGTTGCCCAGCTTCTTCTTCTTCTTTGGCAATCTCTGATCACGCGCTTAATTTACTGTGGACCACAAACTGGGCAGTCAGCTTCAGGTCTGTCAGATTTATACAAAGCTTAGTTTTCCGGTCGACTGTGTGTGGTCACATGTAGCTTCTCAGCTCACACAGGAAAGGTCAGTCTTGCAGGACATGCTCTGGTGTCTGTTTCACCAGCTAACAATGGCGGATATATGTTTGACTTATTCCCATTCTTTGTTAGGAGCTTGTGCTATTCCCATTCTATGTTAGGAGCTTGTGCTATTTCTAGTTTGCTTTCTCACGTCCGGGATATGGGATGGGGGCAGGAGGCAGGAAGGGGGAGGGGGTGTCCTCTAACAGTGAAATTACATGAGTATTCGATAAATAAAGCAAATTGCCCGAGTGGTTACCGGGGCCCAAATTTGGAGTGTAAAGAATAGAACCACTGTTACCTGCCACGCATGTCGTAAGAGGCGACTAGGAGGTTGACTGAAATCGGATGCATATGTCCTAACGTGTAGAAGTCTATGCGTTTAGGTGCCTACTAAACCAATATACGTTCTTGGCAAAGATCAAACATATCACAAAGAGTGATTAAATTGGTCGTAAAGAACGAACGTACAGAAGAAGAAGATAAAGCAAATCAAATAATAGGACAAATGGCGCCAATTTTAAGATGCAAACACGTCACCATGAACACAAAAAGAGCAATGTTCAACACAATCTTTCTCCCCACATTATGCTACCAGTGCCAAACCTGGTCAATGACAACAAATGATAGAAGAAAACTAGTCACAACAGAGATGAAGTGTCTACGCAGAATGCTGGGTGTAACAAGAAGAGACCCGTTGAGAAATGAAGACATCAGGAAAAAGTGGGTACAACATCAGTACTAGACTTCATCAAGAATCAACAAATTAAATGGTTCGGCCACGTAAGCAGATTACCAACACACAGTGCACATCAAAGAGCAATGTTACTCCGATATAATGGGTACAAAGGAAAAGGTCGGCCACGCAAAAGATGGACCTCAGAGATAACAGAGGCGACGAAAGAGACTGTCTACGAAGCGCATACAAGGACTGGTTTTAGAAATCTCTTCTTGACCTGACGCTGTGAGGCTAACAGGATTCGAGAAGGAAAGAAAATTCAATTAAGTGCACGGTTTGGAGCAATGTGTAAGAGTTTGACTCCCGGAGACAAAGAGGAGTGTGGTTTCAACTCACACTCGACGTTCAACAAAGGACAAATTAATCGGCTCCTCCTACCACTGCAATTACCAGGTCCAGAAGTGTAAGGAAATGACTTCATACCATATGTTGAAAATGCTACGAAGATTATTTATTATGATTCAACCAGACATTTACAGAGCAGGAAAATCTGAACTAGGGGGAAGGACTCTATTCCAAGAGATCTCCTTACGGAGATTGATTCATGGAAGGGGGACTGCCTAGAGTAGTTGATAGTAGCTCGGCCTGCTAGCTGTGAGACGCCTCATAGCTCGGGTTCGAACCTACTGTCGGCATTTGTTCGAGTCCCTGGTCTTACTCAGGACGATAACGTGAGTACCTCTGAAGTCGGAGAAAATCTGTCTGTATGGCGAGGGAATACTAATTACGAGTACATTGAGCACACGGCTGCCAGTGTAAAGTAATTTACAATGTGCACGCTGCTGCCATTGTAAGAAATTGGAAAACGGATTTTCACGCAAAAATCATTCAGAGATGAAACTTCGTCTGAGTTGAAAGCGGACGAAAGAAAAAAAAAGATATCAGGGAAGAGACCACAAGAAAAACCTCAAATGCGATGTAAGAATGTCTGCAAGCGTTTTACGAGTATGATATAAAGTCTGTGACCTAACACTAATATATGCAAAACAGATACCAAAGATAGAAATATTTGAAGTAAAAAAGGTGTGTAGTCAGCTATTGTATTTTGAAGTAAATCAGGTAAAGCAGGTGGAAATGGAGCATGACTCTAGGAAGCTCGTTTCAGTTTTAGATTGAATATTGTGACGGAATTATCACCAACTACTTGGTTTTTCTTGGACTCTCCGAAATGAGGAGTTAATTCTTATTGTTCATGTTTGTTGGCTTACAAGCTCTGATATAACCAAAAAAAGGTGGTCCTCAGGTTGAAAGGACAGTGCCTCGGCGATAAAAGGCTTTAAACCCGTGTGTTGCTGGGACTCAAAAGGGGAGCAAAGAATAGTAACACTGCGACCTACAAGGCATGCCGTAAGAGACGACTACGTTAGGGGCCTAGGTAAGGTACCCTAGTAAATAAAAAGCGTCGCAGAAATCGGATACGATGGCCAACTTGTAGGCGCATAACTAGCACAAAGTACAATCGCTCTGAGACTCAGATCATATATAAATCACAAGTTATCGTATTCCGCCTCCGTACCGGCCATAACATACTCCAATACCACCTGTATAACAAATTTAAAATTGGCACAACTAGCCTGTGCCACTGCGAGCAGGCGGACATGACGCAGAGCACATACTGCAAGACTGCCCACTGCTAGCAGGCGGACATGACGGCAGAGCACTTACTGCAAGACTGCCCACTGCTAGCAGCGGACATGACGCAGACACTTACTGCAAGACTGCCCACTGCAGCAGGCCTAGAATCGAATGAAACCTGGCCGGAAAATATCGAACTAAATAAGAAGCTGTACGGAGAGACTGAGTCCTTAATAACAACAGCAGAATTCATGTGGAAATCTGGTACATCAGTCTTCTTCTTCTTCTTTGCGTTCGTTCTTTACGACCAATTTTAATCACTCTTTGTGATATGTTTGATCTTTACCAAGAACGTGTGTACGTTGCACATTGGTTTGGTAGACCCTAAACGCATAGACTTCTACACGTTTAGGACATGTGCATCCGATTTCAGCCAAACCTCATTAGACGCCTTTTACGACATGCGTGGCAAGTAACAGTGGTTCTATTCTTTACACCCCAAATTTGGGCCCCGGTAATCACTCGGGCGTGGTACATCAGTCTAAGCGGTGATCGCGAGAGAGAGATACAAATCACAAAAAGTGGTTTAACAAGTGGTCGATATGGAGGCTGAAGAAGAAAGAAGAAGAAAAGAAGAAATAAGCTTTAAACTCTTACAGAATCAAAGAATAAGCATATCACTCCCAAACTGAATGTTATAGTCGTCACACGAAACTCAGTAGCATCTATCTACCTCTATCTCTCTCTTTCTATCTCTCTTTATCTCTCTCTTTATCTCTTTCTCTCTCTTATCTCTCTTCTCTCTCTCTTTATCTCTTTTCTATCTCTATCTCTCTATCTCTTTCTCTCTTTATCTCTTTTCTCTCTCTTCTCTCTTTTCTCTTCTCTTCTCTTTATCTCTCTATCTAGCATGTGACGCTCCTGGCTCTTATGGCAGCAACAAATGCACACAATGCTCTCAATCTTGACCTTCCTATGTACTATGTCTCTATCTATTCTTTCAGTTCTTGTTCTACTGTTCTCCAGGTCGTTTTGTGTCTTTCACTTTTTTGTTTACCCGCTATCTTTCGCCTAAGAGCAGGTCACTGCAGGCTCAATCACCACATGCACAGAATAAATCCTGCTCAGACTGCACAGTGTACATGCCAGACAGAAACACAGACTCCAGAGCACATCCTGCAGTCGTGTCCATCATACATATACCAATGAAATGAAACATGGCCTCATGAACAAAGTTTACAGAGCAAGCTATGGGGAACTCTCGAAGAACTCCAACTGACATGCAGCTTCATAGAGGCAACCCATCTCATGTTTTAGACGAGCATACGAAACCGAACGCAAAGAAGAAGAATAAGAGAAGATTTACCCGCTGGTGTCGATCTCAGTGCAGTTTTCGTGTCAGAGTTAGTCTCTATGCGTATCACATGTCCAATCCATCTCCAGCGTCTCTTTTGGAGGATAGTTCTCATATTATTTTGTTGACACTTGCATGCAGTTCTTTAATATGTTCTCTTGTTGACACTGTGCAAGTAGTTCTTGGATATGTTCTCTTGTTGACTTGTCGACACTGTGCATAGCGAGATTCTTTGGAGATGTTCTCTTGTTGACACTGTGCAAGTCTATAAACAGAGAAAATAAAGATATCAACATACAAATAAATGACCAAACGCTAAAGCAGGTGAGAGAATTCAAATACCTTGGAAGTATCTTCACATCTGATAGTAGACTGGACAGAGAGATCGAAACTAGAATCCAGCAAGCCAACAACATTACATACCAGCTTACCCCAATCTTGAAACATCCAGCAATTCCAGTAGAGACTAAAAGACAGATTATAAATGCAATCTCTATACCAACACTGTGCTACCAGTGCCATGCTTGGGAACTGACAAAAGAACAAGAAAGGAAAATTACCACCTGTGAAATAAGATGCTTGAAGAAAGTGGTAAATAAAACAAGAAGAGACCATATAAGAAATTAGGAAATTAGAAGAACAGTCGGAACAACAGCTGCTATTAGATTTATTGAAAAACAGACTCAAATGGTTTGGCAACCTGGTGAGAATTAACCCGAACACACCAGTTGCAAGAGCGTACAACCTGAAAATGGAATCATCAAGAGGAAGGGGCAGACTAAGCAAAAGATGGGTTGATGGAGTTACAGACATCTTAAAACTCCACAATACCACAGCATGTCAAGCGAGCGAGCGTGCACTATCTCGGAAACCGATCATCAGTTAAACCTACTACGCATAATGGCAAAAGGACAGCAGAAAGAAAGAAGACACTTTGCAAGCAGTTCTTGGTTAACATCTATCGATCGGCACGGCTCTATGGTTCCTCGAAAATGAAATAGTCCAACAATAAACCGAGATAAGTTAAGTAGAAGGTTTACGGTATTTGTATATATCCTACAGAAATTTGGAGACTCAAGTCACTGCTCTTAAGTTTTAACCCCAGGCTTAATCGGTGGGTTCTAACTTCGCACGCAGTCCAGGACAGTCCGATAAGTGGAACGTTTAACCCCACTTCTCTCCCCTGTCCCCCATACCGCCATGTTTTTTCACAACTCACAGAACACATACAAATAGTCCCCATTTGAAAACATCTCAACAACAGCGGTTCTGAAATTTGTGCTCCACCAGTGTGGTGCCGGGACCCGCAAGAGAAGCAAAGAATAGTACCACTGCGACCTACAAAGCATGTCATAAGAAGCGAGTGATGTAGGACCTAGGGAAGCTACCCTAGTAAATCTTCTTCTTCTTTGCGTTCGTTCTTTACGACCAATTTTAATCACTCTTTGTGATATGTTTGATCTTTGCCTAGAACGTGTATACGTTGCACATTGGTTTGGTAGCCCCTAAACGCATAGACTTCTAATCGTTTAGAGCACATGCATCCGATTTCAGCCAAACCTCCTTAGTCGCCTCTACGACATGCGTGGCAGGTAACAGTGGTTCTATTCTTTACACCCCAAATTTGGGCCCCGGTAACCACTCGGCGATTATAGTGCCATAACTGGCGATCTTGCGCAAGGTTATCCCAGAACGTGGTATCTGTATCGAAGCATTTTATAGACACTTTAAGAGTGCCATTAATCCCTTTACCCTTGTGAGCTGTTACAACGGCTCCTGGTATTTGTTTTTAAATGACACAAAACCAGTACACCGGCTATTTCAGTATACATTGTAATATAAATGTCTGTAGAGGTAAACAGGTTGAAAATGAGAATGATCAAATGCTATATTTATCCTATCTGACCCTACAACACAACACTACATACAAAACTACATGGCGACTAGAGATGAGCTCCAGACAACAGTCGACTTCATCATAAGAACGCATCTAACGGTATAATCATCAAAAAGCTATCGCAAGAAGAAGAAGAAGAACAATCAGTTAGAAGACAGAATTGATGTATTTGATGATGATATATAGAAGAATAGGCAGAGTTTCATGGACAGAAAAACAGACAAATAAACAAGTTTTAGGAAAACTAGGCATGAAGAAAAATTATTAAGAGAAATAAAATTCAGACAAGTAAAGTATTTTGGGCACATAAAAGACATGACACCATGATAAAACATTTACTAGAGGGGATTGGCTGAAATCGGATGTACATGTCCTAAACGTGTAGAAGTCTATGCGTTTAGGGCCTACCAAACCAATGTGCAACGTATACACGTTCTTGGCAAAGATCAAATCAATCACAAAGAGGGATTAAAATTGGTCATAAAGAACGAACGCAAAGAAGAAGAAGACTAGAGGGGAAAGTTGAGGGGGGAAGGGCAAGAGGGAGACCGAGAGATAAGTGGAAGGGAAACTTTAAGAAATGGACAGGTTACAGTCTGGCAGTGTGCAACACCAAGGCGAAAGACAGAGGATGCTGAGATTCATTGCAGCCAACCTTTAGTGCGGAGACGGCTCCTGATGATGATGAGAGGTAAATATAATGACGGAGTCAAAGAGGAAAAGCTTTTTCTGTTCACCTTCTTCGTTTTCTTCTTCTTCTAACATTCCATATAGACCACTTGTTAACCACTCTGTGTGATTTGTATGAGATTCGAGCCTAAGAGCGACTGTACAGTGTGCCAGTTATGCGCCTACAAGTTGGCTAGCACATCCAATTTCTGAGATGCTTTTTATTTACTAGGGTAGCTTCCTAATCCCTGTCTCAGTCGCCTCTTACGACATGCTTTGTAGCTCGCAGTGTTACTATTCTTTGCTCCCCCGCGGGTCCTGTGAACACACGGGCGCCGACGGTCAATTAATAATACGGACCAAACACCGTACATAGCCTCCGATAAACATGCATGTTACCTGGGGCTGTGCACCATATTACCTTATATACCACGAGGTACGAAAAAGAGTTCATTTACTTACAACTTTTTTTAAAAACTTCTTGTTTAAGTGGGGTCAGTTGATAAAACTCGAGAACCCTTGCTCTACAGCGTTGGCTGTCTCCTCCGTGTATGTGGTTTATTCAAGCTCTCCATATTTGAAATAACTGAAGCCGTGAAAGGTCATGTGCAAATAACATGGTTGAACTTGAAGCATGGCGTCAATGATAGTTTCAATTTGTGTTTTATGGAGAAAATATTTCGCTTGTATTCAATGACATTGAATTTTACCAGTCTGGTAAAACTTTGTTTGTAAACTTTAGTGGCCTGTGTTGGATGACATTGTATAGTAGTAGTCTTGTTTGGTAACTTAGTTTGTGTTTGTAAACTTTAGTTTGTGTTTGGTAAACTTTAGTTTGTGTTTGTAAACTGTGTTTGTGCTAGATGACATTGTATAGTAGTAGTCTTGTTTAGTAAACTTTAGTTTGTGCTAGATGACATTGTATAGTACTAGTCTTGTTTAGTAAACTTTAGTTTGTTTTGTAAACTTTAGTTTGTGTTTGGTAAACTTTAGTTTGTGTTTGGTAAACTGTAGTTTGTGCTAGATGACATTGTATAGTAGTAGTCTTGTTTAGTAAACTTTAGTTTGTGCTAGATGACATTGTATAGTACTAGTCTTGTTTAGTAAACTTTAGTTTGTGTTTGGTAAACTTTAGTTTGTGCTGGATGACATTGTATAGTACTACTAATACTAGTCTTGTTTGGTAAACTTTAGATTGTGTTAGATTACATTGTATAGTATTAGTCTTGTTTAGTAAACTTGTAGATTCTGCAAGTGAGCATTATCCGCCTTGTTGAGTCAACATTAAAAACAGCCATGTTTAGATAACTTTAAAAACAGCGTGGTTTAGAAAACGTTAAAAACAGCCTTGTTTGGAAAACGTTAAAAAAGCGTTGTTTTGAAAACGTTAAAAACAGCCTTGTTTTTAAAACGTTTAAACAGCCTTGTTTGGAAAACGTTAAAACCAGCGTTGTTTAGAAAACGTTAAAAACAGCCTTGTTTGGAAAACGTTAAAAACAGCCTTGTTTGGAAAACGTTAAAAACAGCCTTGTTTGGAAAACGTTAAAAACAGCCTTGTTTGGAAAACGTTAAAAACAGCCTTGTTTGGAAAAGGTTAAAAACAGCCTTGTTTGGAAAACGTTAAAAACAGCCTTGTTTGGAAAACGTTAAGAACAGCCTTGTTTGGAAAACGTTGGATTGTGACAGTGAATATTCTTATTCGTATTTGGAAAAGACAATGAACAAATACTTCAGATAGAAGTTGTAGGTAAGTCAAAATATATTTTATTCTTTCTTAAACTCTCTCCATCTCTTTCTTTCAACTCTCTGTCTTTTTAGAAAAATTAAATATACCCGAGCAACGGCTTTGCGGTCTACACTTGATTGATTGCCTCTTTGGCTCAGATCACATACAAATCACAAAGAGTTGTTTAACAAATGGTCTTCTTCGAACGCTCCATATCGACTACTTGTCAACAACTTAGTGTTGTTTGTAAGTGATCTGAGCCTAAGAGCGCCATTTCTGCGCTGCTTTTTATTTACTAGGGTAGCATCCTTGGCCTACATCAGTCGCCTCTTACGACATGCATTGTAGGTTGCAGTGGTACTATTCTTTGCTTCCTTGCGGGCCCCGGCACCACACGGGCAAACAAGTGCTCGATATTGCGCGTTCGGAAGAAGGAATATCTCCTCCCCAATTTTTTGGGGGATCCAAAATCACTTGAGCGTTCAGCTCTTCGGCTCGGTACCATGGACATCATAACCCTCCAGTTCGGTGCCACGAACACCGTAAATCTGGAAAACCTGTGGCTTTTCTGCCAGCCGCAGAATTGAGCAGCACTCACAGGGGCTTTACCCGTCGTCCAACGCGCTACGAACATACTGGGCAGGCGGGCATCTCTGAAATAAAACACGTTTTGTAGCGTTAAAAGCTTTTTTCTCTCTTTCTCCCGATCCAGAAGCACTTGAGCTTTTCAGCTCTTCGGCTCGGTGCCATGGATATCGTGACCCTTCCGTTTGGCCTGCCACAGAACACCGTAAATCTGGGGAATCTGTGGCTTTTTCTGCCATCTCACGGAATTGAGCCCGTACACACAGAGGGATAATCACCCGTGATCCAACGCGCTACGAACACGCTGGGCTGGGCAGACGGGCGGTTAAAAGCTATAAAAACAACAACAGTAAAAGAAGTGAAGCATGGGGCAGACATTGTGGACGCTTCATGTGCAACAAAGCGTGACGTTTATTAAGTATGTAATATACTTTTTAAACTTGTTAGAATCGGTGGAGTCAGCTCATTTTGTTTGTCATTTAAGGGATTAGCGTCAACCTCTTTATTCTTCTATAATTTATAATTGTATAGTTTGAGCCACTTTATTCTTCTAGTTTTGCCTCTTTATTTTTTCTAGATTGCGCTCTTTATTCTTATAGTTTGACCTCTTTATTCTTCTAGTTTAAAAGCCTCTTTATTCTTATAGTTTGAGACTCTTTATTCTTCTAGTTTGAGCCTCTTTATTTTTATAGTTTGAGACTCTTTATTCTTCTAGTTTGGGCCCTTTTAATTTTCGAGATTGCGCCTCTTTATTTTTCTATAATGCGTCTCTTTATTCTTATAGTTTGATCCTTTTTATTTTCTTTAGCCTCTTTATTTTCTTGTTTGAGCCTCTTTTTCTTTCTTGTTTTGAGCCTCTTTATTCTTCTTGTTTGTGCCTCTTTATTCTTGTTTGAGCCTCTTTATTCTTCTTGTTTGAGCCTCTTTATTCTTCTTGTTTGAGCCTCTTTTTTCTTCTTGTTTGAGCCTCTTTATTCTTCTTGTTTTAGCCTCTTTTTTCTTCTTGTTTGAGCCTCTTTTTTCTTCATGTTTGAGCCTCTTTATTCTTCTATATGGGAGACCCTTGATTCTTCATTTCGTTGGCTTGAACTATTGTTTATATTTGCGATGTTATCTCCTGTATAAATTTCACTGTCTTTCTCAGCTCAGACGGAAGTATGTGTGCAGTTTTTTTTTCAGTTTTGTTTTCCTAAAGCCATTGAGTTTTCCTCTGTGTATTTGTATTATATTCATGGCTGTCTTGAAGTATGCAGTCCACGTGTACACATGTGTGTATTGTCGATATAAGGGAAGATTGCATTAAAACTATGTAGCAACTCGCCGATGCTACGGAGTACGTGCACTGCAGCTGAGATCTTTCTGTGCAAGAAAGAGATCGGAGCACACGTGGTAACTGACCGAAGTGCAATGATGATGGTCCATCAATCAATCAATCAATCAATCAGTTATGTAGCAATGGTGAAACACTAAAACAAAGTATTGTAATTTTACTAAATACAAAAACAATACACATCAACGTTTCGAACAAAATGCCTTTTTCAAGCGAAGGATACAACAGAAGTGAAGAGAATTCACTTCTTACACGGTATACAACATTTAGAATCAGACAATAATATCATAACGGCCTACTTGTATGTCTTATTCGTTGTTAGTTACAGATTGATTAGTTATGATTGATGTCCCCTTCGACAAGAATTGCAATTCAAGTGATGAACAGTTTTGTGTTCTACATTAGCAACGGCCATATGCATTTTATGCGGTTCCGGTTTCTTTTGTGGCGGCACGCGACTGTTTCATTCTGGAATTAGTTCACACAGGAAACATTTCACAGTTGTTAGCATTTCGTGTGATTTTCATTGGTACAGGAACGGAGCAATTATGGGGTGACCCGTTGCAGTGAAGTTGGAACCGTACTTATGAACTATGAACTAGCTACAGATTTTCACTTTAGGGCCGTTATGATATTATTGTCTGATTCTAAATGTTGTTTACCGTGTAAGAAATGAATTTATTCACTTCTGTTGTATCCTTTGCCTGATAAAGACACTTTGGTCGAAACGTTGTTGTGTTTTTATTGTTTTTTTGTATTTTGTAAAACTACAGTGTACTTTGTTTGTACGTGTTTCGCCAGATGTCCGTATTACCAATCTTGAATTTGTATACATGTGGCTGTAGATTCGATTCTTCTTCTTCTTCTTTGCGTTCGTTCTTTACGATCAGTTTTAATCACTTTTTGTGATATGTTTGTTCTTTGCCAAGAACGTATATACGTTGCACATTGGTTTGGTAGGCCCTAAACGCATAGACTTCTCCACGTTTAGGACACATGCATCCGATTTCAGCCAAACCTCCTTAGTCGCCTCTTACGACATGCATGGCAGGTAACATTGGTTCTATTCTTTACACCCCAAATTTGGGCCCCGATAACCACTCGGGTGTGGATTCGATTGTATCCTGTTCTGATGCGAAGAAGGAGCACTTGTGCTGTTCTGTTCATAGTTTATATAGTCTTCTAGTGTTTGTGTCTTTATGGGAGACACTGGAAGAAAGGTTTTCAGACACATTGCCAACCCAAATCCCAACATTAACCATCTTACCAGGGTTCGAACCCAAGACGTTCTACTTAATAATCACATGAACAGAACTGTATGTTGTACACATCTGACAGAAGAAAGAGTGAATCATTTAAAGCTACTGGTCTGTGATCTGTACTGACAGGAGTGATCATACAGTTCATTGAAGCTACTGTATGGTGATCTTGACTGACAAAGTGATCATACAGTTCATTGAAGCACTGGGACTGTGATCTGATGACTGACAGAGAGGAACTACGTTCATTGAAGCTACTGGTACTGTGATCGATGACTGACAGAAAGTGAATCATACAGTCATGAAGCTACTGGACTGTGATTGTGACTGACAGGAGAAGGAATCATACAGTTCATTGAAGCTACTGGACTGTGATCGATGACTGACAGAAGAAGTGAATCTATTTATTGAAGCTACTGGTACTGTGATCTGATGACTGACAGAGAAGTGAATCTACAGTTCATTGAAGCTACTGGTACTGTGATCTGATGACTGACAGGAGAAGTGAATCATACAGTTCATTGAAGCTACTGGTACTGTGATCTGATGACTGACAGAAGAAGTGAATCATACAGTTCATTGAAGCTACTGGTACTGTGATCTGATGACTGACAGGAGAAGTGAATCATACAGTTCATTGAAGCTACTGGTACTGTGATCTGATGACTGACAGAAGAAGTGAATCATACAGTTCATTGAAGCTACTGGTACTGTGATCTGATGACTGACAGAATAACGGCCAACGAAGCAAAAAACCCACGGCGCCCTTCAGACATCATGTTGTGTGTGGTCCTGAAGTCATGAAATAGAGAGAGCGATGGATTAAGTTGAATTCTTTGCATATTTGACCATCTACTGTCCACTAATCGCCATCGGTCGCTAGATTACAGTAAGACCTTCATTATTTGGGGCTATTGTCCACATGGTATTTCTATACAATTCACACGCTTTGTCTATTCTAGGTATGTCCTACATGACGCCCGCGGCGGCGCCCGTCTGCTACATCACTGTTGCTCTATTTTACTTCACCAGCTTTTAAGAGTAACCATAATTTCAAGTATTTCTGAATAATAATATTTTTCAGTTTTTTCGTAAGCATGTTATTTCTTTTTATTCTTTTGCAAACGCTCCATATCGATCACTTGTTACTGGGCTCTCAAGGGGAGCAAAGAATAGTAACACTGCGAATTACAAAGCATGTCGTAAGAGTCAACTGAGGTAGGGGTCTACGGAAGCTACCCTAGTAAGTAAAAGCGTCACAGAAATCTGATATTCTGGCCTATTTGTAGGCGCATAACTGACAAAATGTTCAATCGCTCTTAGGCTCGAATTACTTACAAATCACAAAGAGTGGTTAACAAGTGGTCAATATGGAGCTTCGAAGAAGAAGACCACAGGTTAAAACGCTCTTTGTGATCTATATGTGATCTGAGCCTATGGGCAATTATACTTTGTGCCAGCTATGCGCTTACAAGTAGGCCAGCACATTAGATAGTTAGTTTGTTCCTTTCGTGCCAAAGGCGGCACATAGGGCAGAGGTTTTAGATTTTCACGTGATGCGGTTCGTAGCTAGCAGTTGGAGATCTTGTATGGTTTTACATCCCAATAGTTTACTTTCTTGTTGGATTGTTCTTCGAAGAGTGTTCTTAGGTCTTCCACGTTTCGATTACTACGACGTTTTTATTTACTAGGTAGCTTCCTAGGCCCCTACATCAGTCGCTCTTACGACATGCCATGTAGGTAGCAAGTGTTACTATTCTTTGCTCTAGTTCCAGCTAGCTTTGAAGTCGGAGAAGGCACGCAGTGTATGGCGAAATACACTGATAAACAGAAAAGTAAAACTTCACGCAAAACGCACCACGCCAGGCGTTCTGACTACGCCTGAATTCCTAGCGGGTCAATGCTATATAGAAGAAGAATCTAGTTCCGGCTTTATTTAATAAATAAGGTCTATTTGACTGGAGTTTTACAGTAATATTTGAGAGCATGTGTAGTGTATAGTAAGATCATAGGAACTATTTTGTGAGCCACCAATCTTAAGTAGACACCGCCAGCAATTAGCATAATTAGACCGACACGCTCTACTCTTTGTTTTGCTGTGTGAGTGACCGCTTGTTATAAAGAAAGGGGCGGGGTACGTAGTTGAAATAGATGGTGTCGATGAATATCAGCAACCTTCGAAGCCTGCTTGACTTTGTAAGAGCTAGACAATGGGTGCCCTAAGAAATAACGATTTTAGTTCGAATCATGTTTTTGGTGATTTGTTTTTTTCCGGAAGCCATTAATAATTGTGCATTGTTTATTTATTGATCATATTTATTTGTTCCGGAGTTTGCTCTGGGATTCTTAAAACTCATTATTCTCTTGTCTCTGTGAAGAGGTCTAGAACTCTTTAATTATGAGTATCTACACACATTTCTTCTTCACCTTTCAGCTCCCAACGACACAGGTCTTCAACAAACTACTTCCATATCTTCCTCTCTCTTGCCATCCCTTCCAATTCTTTCTATGTTTTACCTATCCTTTTAATATCAGTCTCTAGTTATCTCTATTTCTACACTCTCCATAACTACTCTTTCCTGCGGGTTCAACACTGTGCCTGTTTGCAATGATTCCGGTCGAATTACTATCCATCTTGGACTCGTGCTTGTGGGATCGCGAGAGAGAGAGTCTCGTGCTTGTGGGATCGCGAGAGAGAGAGTATCGTGCTTGTGGGATCGCGAGAGACAGACTCGTGCTTCCGAGACACCCAATGGAGTTTGCTCTATATTAATCCCTTCTCAACCTCTAGTTGCAAGTTATATATGGTCTGAGCCAAGGAACATGAAGATTGCAATACTATACAGTCCTTTGAATGGCTAGTCTCAGACCACATAAGGTACATAGGAAATCGATGAAAGCACTCCGGTATGGTGAGGGACACTAATAATAAGGAAAGTATGTGTTCACACAAAAATCAGTCAGAATCGCCATGGCAGGCGTCCTGACTTCGCCTGAATTCATTGCGAGCGAACGCAGAATACCATAGAGTCACATAAAGAAAGTCTAGAACACTTTCGTTTCGGATGCGCCTGTCCTACACTAGTAGGGGCCTAAAGTGGGCGCAACGTTCTAGTTGTTCTTTGCAAAAACTGTTGAAATATCACAATACGAATGAACGAAATAGTTAAGAACTACGATCGCAAACATAAAGAAAATAAGACGTGATATAACCACAGAAGACTTCTATCTTGAAAGTGCCGTGCCTCCACTAAAAAAACCGAATCTTTTCTGCTCTCGTCAAAAAAACAACCACCTCCGACCCCCCGTGTGAACTATATCTGTTGTCTCAAGAAATTAGCATATGTCATCATTATCATCACTACCATCGCCACACAAATAGAGTCACATACATAGTCACCCACAAAGATTCGAACCGCGTTTGACACCTGAATCACACGAACGCTTGAAATACCTTTTTCTTCACCTGATCGGTATTCAAATTTGTACATCGCCTCCGCACCCTTCTTACCTTGCTGTCCCTACCCCCTATTTCCTTTTGTTTACTATGTTTGAAATTTCAAAACACGCTCTCAACTGCTTCTGTGCGTGGGACACGAGAGACTTTCCTGCCGATCTACAACTTGACACTTCTTTCCAGATTACTGCTGAAGTCAGCTGATGTCGCTCGGTCTGTTTAGCTGCTATTTATAACCGTGGCTGTTGGTCGCGTCGCCTTCCCAGTATCGTCGTATATGTATGATTAAGCCACATTGAGACTGTGAACTGATCTCCCTACTGGTTATGTTTAAGTGCTGGTCTCGTTAGTCCATAGTTTTGCATGCTTGGGAAATGTTCACCAAAAATGTTAACTTGGATAATTTCATGAATTGTTAAAAATAATCTTTGGATATTTTATTCATTAATTTGAAAGGTAAGATTTTGTTCAAGTCGTGTGTAATATCTGTGTTTCTGTAAAGTTGCAATCTGTGTTAGGTTGTGGTAACATACTTACATACGTCTCTTTTCTATTATGTTGCAATTTGTGTTAAACTTACATCTTAAACCTCTTCGAACTGTTCATATCACTTAACACTTGTTAAACCACTCTGTGATTTGGGCGTTTGTGCCAGTTATGCGCTTACAAATATGCCAGCACATCGGACTTGCGCTTTTTATTTACTAGGATAGCTTCCCTAGACCCCTACTTTAGTCGACTGTTACGACATGCCTTGTAGGTTGCAGTGTTACTATTCTTTGCTCCCCTGCAACACACGGGCGAGACAACTCACATCTTCAAGTTCAACTTCTTCGAATGCTCCATATCAACCACTTGTTAAACCACTTTTTGTGCGATTTGAGCCTAAGAGCGGTGGTGCATGACAGTTGTACACTTACAAGTAGGCCAGCACGTCTATCTGATTTATGTGACGTTTTTTTTTTATTTACTAAGATAGCTTCCCTAAACTTAAAGTTGGCCCGTCTGCCCAGCGTGTTCGTAGCGCGTTGGACTACGGGTGACTATCCCTCTGTGTGTGCGGGTTCAATTCCGCGGGATAGCAGAAAAGTCACAGATTCCCCAGATTTACGGTGTTTGTGGCACCGAACCGAAGGGTTACGATGTCCATGGCACCGAGCCGAAAAGCTGAAAAGCTCAAGTGCTTCTGGATCAGATTTAAAAAAACAAAAAAACTTAAAGTTGAACACATATCAATAAAACACCGTCATTAGGCTCCATACACGCACGGATAGTGCCGGCACCCGCAGTGGACGCAAAGAATATTAACACTGCGACCTACAAGCATGTCGTAAGAGGCGACTGATGTAGAACCTATGGAAGCTACCCTAGTAAATAAAAACCATCAAATACTTGTAGGCACATAACTGGCACAACGTACAATCGCTCTTAGGCTCGTATCACATACAAATCACAAAGCGGTGTTAACATATGGAGCGATCGAAGTAGATGATTAAGTATCCAAACCACTGTATTTGTTGTCGTTCAGTGTATTCGGTGCATAAAGTTATGCCCACTTTGCGCCCTAGTGGTTACCGGGGCCCAAATTTGGGGTGTAAAGAATAGAACCACTGTTACCTGCCACGCATGTCGTAATAGCCGACTAAGGAGGTTTGACTGAAATCGAATTCATGTGTCCTAAGCGTGTAGAAGTCTATGCGTTTAGGGTCCTACCAAACCAATGTGCAACGTATACACGTTCTTGGCAAAGATCAAACATATCACAAAGTTTGATTAAAATTGGTAGTAAAGAACGAACGCAAAGAAGAAGAGATGCCCACTTTTTTTTTTTTTGGGTTATCATTTACATAAATCATATTATTCATGCTAAAATCTGTATAAAAAGAAATGTACGCTTCTTTTTCAAATTTCAGATCCTGTTAAAATCTCCCAGAATTTCTTTTAGTTGTAAATTGTATTGCTCGATTTAAAAAGCGACTTGTTATTTTTCTCCAGAGTTTCACATTTCATGATATCCTGTTTGCTCAGCTTTCAGAAAAGACAGAAATTCACTTGCAGTGGATTCCATCTCACTGTTGCATTGCATGCAATGAGAGTGCTGATGTCTTAGCTAAGGAGGGCAGTGCCAAAGAGCAATTTTACCAACCCTTGTCTTTTCAAGAGGTTAAAACCCTCATACAGAGAAAA
Organism: Arion vulgaris; assembly: GCA_020796225.1. Lineage (NCBI taxonomy): Eukaryota > Metazoa > Mollusca > Gastropoda > Stylommatophora > Arionidae > Arion > Arion vulgaris. The sequence continues at coordinate 21,336,853 of CM036776.1, forward strand.
TCTGCAATGTACTGGAAGACACACTGGATATGATTATGGAAAAGACTCCCTCAAAGACCTAAGCAGAACAGACCAGATCATTATATTTTGACTATGTACCGGACACTGCAGACTCAACAAACACTTATATAAACTAGGAATAAGTCACAGCTCTGCCAGTGTCAGCAGGCGGAACAGACACCAGAGCATGTTCTGCAAGACTGTCCTCTCCTGGGTGAGCTGAGAAACTAAACTTTGGGGAAACCTGACAGGCCTGAATCTGACTGCCCAGTTTGTGGTCCACTGTAAATTAAGCGCATGACCAGAGATCGCTGAAGAATAAGCAGATATCCTGTTTAAATCGACCAATCCCTTTCGTTCGCTTGAAATAGTGTCTATATAGCCAAGAAATGGATCCAAAAAAGAACAACTAACCACAGCAACAACTCTCCATACATGATACAGCAAACAACTCTCCATACATGATACAGCAACAACTCTCCATACATGATACAGCAACAACTCTCCATACATGATACAGCAAACAACTCTCCATACATGTTACAGCAACAACTCTCCATACATGATACAGCAAACAACTCTCCATACATGATACAGCAAACAACTCTCCATACATGATACAGCAAACAACTCTCCATACATGATACAGCAACAACTCTCCATACATGATACAGCAAACAACTCTCCATACATGATACAACAACAACTCTCCATACATGATACAGCAAACAACTCTCCATACATGATACAGCAACAACTCTCCATACATGATACAGCAACAACTCTCCATACATGATACAACAAACAACTCTCCATACATGATACAGCAAACAACTCTCCATACATGATACAGCAAACAACTCTCCATACATGATACAGCAACAACTCTCCATACATGATACAGCAAACAACTCTCCATACATGTTACAGCAACAACTCTCCATACATGATACAACAACTCTCCATACATGATACAGCAAACAACTCTCCATACATGATACAGCAACAACTCTCCATACATGATACAACAACAACTCTCCATACATGATACAGCAAACAACTCTCCATACATGTTACAGCAACAACTCTCCATACATGATACAGCAAACAACTCTCCATACATGATACAGCAAACAACTCTCCATAAATGATACAGCAAACAACTCTCCATACATGATACAGCAACAACTCTCCATACATGTTACAGCAACAACTCTCCATACATGATACAACAACTCTCCATACATGATACAGCAAACAACTCTCCATACATGATACAGCAAACAACTCTCCATACATGATACAGCAAACAACTCTCCATACATGATACAGCAAACAACTCTCCATACATGATACAACAACAACTCTCCATACATGATACAGCAACAACTCTCCATGCATGATACAGCAAACAACTCTCCATACATGATACAGCAAACAACTCTCCATACATGATACAACAACAACTCTCCATACATGATACAGCAAACAACTCTCCATACATGATACAGCAACAACTCTCCATACATGATACAGCAAACAACTCTCCATACATGATACAGCAAACAACTCTCCATACATGATACAGCAACAACTCTCCATACATGATACAACAACAACTCTCCATACATGATACAGCAAACAACTCTCCATACATGATACAGCAAACAACTCTCCATACATGATACAGCAAACAACTCTCCATACATGATACAGCAATAACTCTCCATACATGATACAGCAACAACTCTCTCTACGTGATACAGCAACAACTCTCCATACATGATACAACAAACAACTCTCCATACATGATACAGCAAACAACTCTCCATACATGATACAGCAAAGCAAATCCTAACGATAACAACTAAAGAAATTTTGCTGAACAGATGGGTCATGGGAGACACAGGAAGATAGATTTACAGACACATGACAAACCCTAACCCCAATGACAACATCAACCACCTTACAAGAAGAGATCAGAGCACCATTTGGTGTAAAGAATAGAACCATTGTTACCTGCCATGCATATCGCAAGAGGCGACTAAGGAGGTTTGGATGAAACGGATGCACGTCCTAAACTTGTAGAAATCTATGCATTTATTGGCCTACCAAACCAATGTGCAACGTATACACGTTCTTGGCAAAGATCAAACATATCACAAAGAGTGATTAAAATTGGTCATAATGAACGAACGCAAAGAATAAGAAAACCCAACGCATAACATTTAATAATGACATAAATAAAATTCAACCATAACACACTCCAGAGTGCCAGCTGTGTGCACGTCCTTATTCTTCTTCAAACGCTCCATGTCGACCGCTTGTTTACCACTCTTTGTAATTTGTATGTGATCCGAGCCTAAGAGCGATTGTTTGCCCATCGTGTTCGTAGCGCGTTGGGCTACGGGTGACAAGTCCTCTGTGTGTTCGGGTTCAATTCCGCGGACTGGCAGAAAAGCCACAGATTCCCCAGATATACAGTGTTCGTGGCACCGAAGGGTTACGATGTCCATGGCACCGAGCCGAAGAGCTCTCAGCTCAAGTGCTTCTGGATCGGAAAAAAAGAGCGATTGTACATTGTGCCAGTTATTCGCCTACTAGTAGGCCAGCAATCCGATTTCTGAAATGCTTTTTATTTACTAGGGTAGCTTCCTAGGTCCCTACCTAGGACCGTGCGGTATATTTTCTCACTATGATGTAAGTTTTCGAAATACCACCCCTTAAATGTTTCGAATTATATTTTGATTTCTCTGCTTATCCGCCCCTTACGGCTCCGTCTGATGCGGCCGCCTCTCTGTATCACGGTCCTGTCCCTACCCCAGGCGCCTTGTAGGTCGCTGTCTCATTATAATAATTCAAAGAAAAATCACCAATAATTATTACATTTATAACATTAGTATGCACATATCTAATGAGTTTTAAGACGAAATATTAACTTCATTGTACCATGTTCTACACCATATGGCTCGGTCCCTCTCCGCAGAACTTGCACGCCACCGCCAAGAGAAAGTGCACAAAGCAACAACTTCGCAACTCAAGCAACAATCTTATTGTTCTCTGACAAAAATACACCCGTGAACATAACGACGTGGTCCGGATTCGAACCCACGACCTTCGAAACGAAAGGCAATGGCATAACCACTTAGACACAGAGACACCCCCTCCCAATATGCACATATACAATAAACAAAGATAACTTAAAATTTAGAATTCATATCGACTTTTCTTACGAGACAATTTTTTTAAATGGACACGTTTTATTCAGTTTCAAATCATCATCATCAGGTGCCGTCTCCACATCGAAGGTTGGCTGCAATGAATCTCAGCATCCTCTGTCTTTCGCCTTGGTATTGCACACTGCCAGACTGTAACCTGTCCATTTCTTAAAGTTTCAAATACACATTTCATAATGGCCTCACAGTTGCGTAGGTGTTTACGCTCTATCAACAATAGCGTTGAATATTTGACATTTTTGTTTACCCCCAAATAACAGGAAATTATAAGGTTACGTTCAGTTACTGCCTGCCTACCGACCCGATATCTATGTCGTCTCGTTCTCTCTTAGATAACAACTTGAATAGGTTTTAAGAAAGCAGTTGTACGTGTGTCTCAGGTTGTTGTGATCTTTGAAGAATGTGTCTCCCGTGTGGTGCTGGGACCCGCAATGGAAGCAAAGAATAGTACCACTGCAACCTACAATGCATGCCGTAAGAGGAGATTGATGTAGGCCTAAGGTGCTACCCTAGTAAATAAAAGCAGCGCAGAAATCTGATTGCTGGCCTACTTGTAGGTGCGTAGCTGGCACAACGTACAATCGCTCTTAATAGCCGTATATCGCAAACGATGATAAGTCTCAGACGTGCTGCTGCAGCTTCCTGGTGTGTGCGGAGGTGACTGGAGAGTCCAATCCTAGAACACAATCCCCTACCACAGGTGGGGCATACATGATCAAGGTTAGATATGTGTGTGTTCTGTCTTTTCACGCCGCTCGTGTTCTCTGTACCTCAACGACACGATGATTCTCAGCTATGCTGGTTCCTCTTGTGTTATTACAGCGCCACATTTGACGATCTTGCGTAAGGGATTCCCAGCACGTATTGTCTATATCGAAGCATTTCAGAGACACTTTAATAAGAGTGTCTTTAACGCGTTTTTTTCTATCCACCAGCAGAACGTCTGCGCCCTTCAAGTTCGCCATACATTAACTGTTTTGGGATGCGTTTATCAGGCATTCGAGCAACGTGACCGACCCATTTTACTTGGGCCTTCTGCAACAGGGTGTTGACGCTTGAGATCTTTGCTCTTGTGAGGACTTCGCTATCTGGAATTTTGTCCTGCCAGTTTATTTTTAGTATTCTGTGTAGGCAGCTTGTGTGGAAGTGGTTTAGTTTTCTAGCGTGTCTGCTATACACTGTCCATGTCTCGCTTGCGTACATCAACGTGGTTAGCACTATGGCCGGGTAATCTTAAGCTCAGATCACATACACTTGACAGGTGGTTGGCAAGGTTGTGATATGGAGCGTTCAAGAAGAATACGTTTAAAGCATGAGTCCAGTTGTATCTTTGGTTTTGTCCTCAGAGTTGGGTTTTGTGATCTTTGAAGAGTTTGTTACCGGTCATGTACACTTGTACGTCTCAGGTTGTTGTGATCTTTGAAGAGTTTGTTACCGGTCATGTACACTTGTACGTCTCAGTGTTTTGATTTGTTGATCTTTGAAGAGTTTGTTACCGGTCTGTACACTGTATGTCCAGGTTGTGATCTTTGAGGGTTATTCGTCTATTGTTGTATGTCTCAGGTTGTTGTGATCTTTGAAGAGTTTGTTACCGGTCTGTACACTTGTAGTCTCAGGTTATTGTGATCTTTGAAGAGTTTGTTACCGGTCATGTACAGTTCCTTTTCTTTCGGAGTTCTTTATTTGTAATTTTATTTCGGCACAATATTCGCATATATATATATATAAAAAGAAATTATGATACGAATTGGCAAAGCAACATCAGCTTTTAAAAGTCTAAATAAAATATGGAACTGCAAGTTATATAGTATTAAAACTAAATTACGAATTTTCAATTCAAATGTTGTATCAATCCTAACATATGCCAGCGAGAGTTGGAAAATGACTAAAGATATAGAAGCAAGTTGAATGCATTTGAAAATAGATGTCTGCGAAAAATAATGAATATAAATTGGAACGAATTCAGGAGGTGATGAAATCAGAGAAATATCTGGCCAACCACTAGTGACAACTGTTATAGGAAGGAGAAGATGGAGATATGTTGGACACACCTTGAGAAGAAATGATCAAGAATATCAAAGCAGACATTGAAGTGGGACACAGAGGGTTCAAGAAAGAGAGAACAACCTAAGGAGACCCTGAAACGAACTTTGCTGAGAGAGGCAGAAATATCGGTCTCAGTTCCATGGATGAGATTGAGCGAGTTGCCCAGGATAGGGCGGTATGGAGAAATTACTTGCAGGCCCTATGTAACGTATAACGGTATGAGAGGAGTTATTATTTATAAATAATTAAATAAAGGTGAAGAAATCCACACAAAATGTTTGGTCTGAACAACAACTAGTAACAACAGGGGCGGCTCGTCATTAAGGGCCAGTGGGGCCCGGCCCCAAAGACCGTAAAGGGAATAACTTTCGGAATAGACAAATAATAGTAAATACTCAAAAAACCATGATTTTTTCCGAAAATTTGTGTCTGGCCCCACCAAGAAAAATGACCTCGAGCCGCCACTGAGTAACAAGTTATACGAAAATATCTTGATCATCTTTAAAATTACATCGAGGTCCATCGTCGGTGCTACGGAGTTGGTGCACTGCCGCTTAGAGCGCCCCGTGTAAGAAAGAGATCAGAGCACACATGGCTACTCATCAAAGTGCAATGACGATGGTCATATCAATAAATTTATCATATTCTTCTTCTGCGTTCTCACTAGATTAGAATTTCAGATTCTCTAATAAAGGCAGCCGTCTCCCTCAGATTATCAGCCACGCCATAGTTTGTCTTCTGTGTTCTCACTAGATTAGAATTTCGGATTCTCTAATAAAGGCAGCCATCTGCCTCAGATTATCAGCCACACCATACAGTTTGTCTTCTGTGTTCTCACTAAATTAGAATTTCAGATTCTCTAATAAAGGCAGCCGTCTGCCTCAGATTATCAACCACGCCATATAGTTTGTCTTCTGCGTTCTCACTAGATTGAATTTCGATTCTCTAATAAGGCAGCCGTCTGCCTCAGATTATCAACCACGCCATAGTTTGTCTTCTGCGTTCTCACTAGATTAGAATTTCGGATTCTCTAATAAAGGCAGCCGTCTGCCTCAGATTATCACCACGCCATACAGTTTGTCTTCTGCGTTCCCCACTAGATTAAATTTCGGATTCTCTAATAAAGGCAGCCGTCTGCCTCAGATTATCAACCACGCCATACAGTTTGTCTTCTACGTTCTCACTAGATTAGAATTTCGGATTCTCTAATAAAGGCAGCCGTATGCCTCAGATTATCAGCCACGCCATACAGTTTGTCTTCTACGTTCTCACTAGATTAGAATTTCGGATTCTCTAATAAAGGCAGCCATCTGCCTCAGATTATCACCACACCATATAGTTTGTCTTCTGCGTTCTCACTAGATTAGAATTTCAGATTCTCTAATAAAGGCAGCCGTCTGCCTCAGATTATCAACCACACCATACAGTTTGTCTTCTGCGTTCTCACTAGATTCAGATTTCGGATTCTCTAATAAAGGCAGCCGTCTGCCTCAGATTATCAACCACACCATACAGTTTGTCTTCTGCGTTCTCACTAGATTAAATTTCAGATTCTCTAATAAAGGCAGCCGTCTGCCTCAGATTATCAACCACGCCATACAGTTTGTCTTCTACGTTCTCACTAGATTAGAATTTCGGATTCTCTAATAAAGGCAGCCGTATGCCTCAGATTATCAGCCACGCCATATAGTTTGTCTTCTGTGTTCTCACTAGATTGAGATTTCAGATTCTCTAATAAAGGCAGCCGAATGCCTCAGATTATCAGCCACGCCATATAGTTTGTCTTGGACGCTAGTGTAAGTGGACCATCTCTTTCTTCTCAAGTCTGCATACTGGGGGCAGTTCTGTAGGATATAATTCCTATGATTTCTGCTTCCCCGTTTGTGCCGACCTCTTCCCGCAGTAAGTTTTGGCCACTCTCGTGATGGTAGGTCTGACATTTTTACTGTGTGGCTAAATCTCGAGGCAGATTGGCGACCGTAGAATCCGTTATCCCATTCGTCATTGTGAGGGGTCGTTGCACCATATTATGCGCCTTACGGCCTGGTGCATCCGTTTTCTGCAATCATTTGTTTCGGGTTAGCATTCCCTAGCGGATACGTGCATCCGATTTCAGCCAAACCTCCTTAGTCGCCTCTTACGACATGCGTGACGGTAACAGTGGTTTTATTCTTTACATCCCAAATTTTGGCACCGGTAACCACTCGTGCGAATTTATCATATAATTTGATATGTTTTATTGCATGAAAGTGAAAACTAAGCTTTGGGGAAACCTGACAGACCTGAAGCTGACTGCCCAGTTGTGGTCCACAGTAAATTAAGCGCATGACCAGAGATCGCAGAAGAATTATTTCGTTGTTTATTCTTCCATCAGCTGTACGATTCAACTCCTCGCTACTAGCTGCCCGCTGTGCAACCACGCCCTCGTTGAGCGTGTGTACACTTTCTGTACTCTCTCTTGTTAATTTCTAATCTCTTACTTTATTGATCTGTGACAATACAGATATCATAAATATGTCATAAATAATGACACACGTTGCACATACACTCAACATAAAACTCGGCAATCTCGCTCGTCGCCGCCTTTTCTTTCCACTATTACATCTGTGCCTATCAGCGTTCAGGGTATGCGAAGAGTTCTGGCAAGTGTCCTCGAGTGTGATGTTTACTACCGTCTTAGGTGTGTCTTAGTTTCATCCTTTGCGTGGGCGACATTTGGCCTGCAACCACTGTCTGCAACCACTGTATCTGAATAATAGTGCTCGTTGTGGTGTACTGTTGGACGGTAATCGTGTTTCATGGCCGAACCAAAACCTATCAGTTCAGATATAGACATCGCCCGAATTGTTACCGGGACCCAAATTTGGGGTGTAAAGAATAGAACCACTGTTATCTGCCATGCATGTCGTAAGAAGCGACTAAGGAGGTTTGGCTGAAATCGGATGCATGTGTCCTAAGCGTGTAGAAGTCTATGCGTTTATGGGCCTACCAAACCAATGTGCAACGTATATACGTTCTTGGCAAAGATCAAACATATCACAAAGAGTGAGTAAAATTGGTCGTAAAGAACGAACGCAAAGAAGGAGAAGATGGCCGAACCATGTTGTTTGTTGTTTCTTAAAATGAGAACAATGAGGGTTTTTTTTAAGAACCCCAGAGGAAGCAACGGAAGAGAAGAATATGATCAACAAATTAATTTTTTTTTTTCGATCCAGAAGCACGGTGTCATGGACATCGTAACCCTTCAGTTCGGTGCCACGAACACCGTAAATCTGGGGGAAACCCGTAGCTTTTCTGCCAGTCCGCGGAGTTGAACCCGCACATACAGAGGACTTGTCATCCGTAGTCAACGCTACGAACACGCTGGGCACGGGCGATCAACAAATAAACAATGTACAGGTATTAAGAGCTTCTGAAAAAACAAATAGACAAACACAGGATTCGAACCACTTACCCTCATTTCTTACGACACCCATTGCCTAGCCTAGCAATACGATCGTTCTTACGACACCCATCGCCTAGCCTAGCAATCGATCGTTCTTGACACCCATCGCCTAGCCTAGCAATACGATCGTTCTTACGGCACCCATCGCCTAGCCTAGCAATACGATCGTTCTTACGACACCCATCGCCTAGCCTAGCAATACGATCATCCTTACGAAAACAACTGTACTTGTAATTTAGAGCCATAAGTTGCCTGTGTGTTGTCGGGGCTCTCAAGGAGAGCAAAGAATAGTAACATTGCGACCTACAAGACATGTCGTAAGAGGCGACTGAGGTTGGGGCCTAGGAAGCTACCTAGTAAAAAAAGGGTTGCAGAAATCGTATGTGCTGACCTACTTGTAGGTACATAACTCGCATAACGTACAATCGCTCTTAGACTCAAACCACATACAAATCACACAGAGTGGTTTAACAAGTGGAGCGTGTGGTTTAACATATGGAGCGTGTGGTTTAACATATGGAGCGTGTGGTTTAACATATGGAGCGTGTGGTTTAACATATGGAGCGTGTGGTTTAACAAGTGGAGCGTGTGGTTTAACATATGGAGCGTGTGGTTTAACATATGGAGCGTGTGGTTTAACATATGGAGCGTGTGGTTTAACAAGTGGAGCGTGTGGTTTAACATATGGAGCGTGTGGTTTAACATATGGAGCGTGTGGTTTAACATATGGAGCGTGTGGTTTAACATATGGAGCGTGTGGTTTAACAAGTGGGGCGTGTAGTTTAAGCTTAAGTGGGCGTGTGGTTTAACAATGGAGCGTGTGGTTTAACAAGTGGAGCGTGTGGTTTAACAAGTGGAGCGTGTGGTTTAACATATGGAGCGTGTGGTTTAACAAGTGGAGCTTGTGGTTTAACATATGGAGCGTGTGGTTTAACAAGTGGAGCGTGTGGTTTAACAAGTGGAGCGTGTGGTTTAACATATGGAGCGTGTGGTTTAACAAGTGGAGCGTGTGGTTTAACAAGTGGAGCGTGTGGTTTAACATGTGGAGCGTGTGGTTTAACAAGTGGAGCGTGTGATTTAACAAGTGGAGCGTGTAGTTTAACAAGTGGAGCTTGTGGTTTAACATATGGAGCGTGTGGTTTAACATATGGAGCGTGTGGTTTAACAAGTGGAGCGTGTGGTTTAACAAGTGGAGCGTGTGGTTTAACAAGTGGAGCGTGTGATTTAACAAGTGGAGCGTGTGGTTTAACAAGTGGAGCGTGTGGTTTAACAAGTGGAGCGTGTGGTTTAACAAGTGGAGCGTGTGGTTTAACATATGGAGCGTGTGGTTTAACAAGTGGAGCGTGTGGTTTAACATATGGAGCGTGTGGTTTAACAAGTGGAGCGTGTGGTTTAACAAGTGGAGCGTGTGATTTAACAAGTGGAGCGTGTGGTTAAACAAGTGGAGCGTGTGGTTTAACAAGTGGAGCGTGTGGTTTAACATATGGAGCGTGTGGTTTAACAAGTGGAGCGTGTGGTTTAACAAGTGGAGCGTGTGGTTTAACATATGGAGCGTTCGACGAAAAAGTTAGTAACCATATGCCTGGCTAATTTCGGAGTTCGGAGCCACCAACCTTTTTCAGTACTGTTCGCGGTTGGACTATATGATTGTTCCCTGATCCTTTACATAGGCATCTAAATTGCAAGTACATCAAAAGTCGGGATAAGGTTCGCCTGAGTAGCGAGGGCCACAGATTATAAGGAAAGTAAACCTTCACGCCAAAAGCAGTCTCAAAAGCAGACTACGCCCGAATTTATAACGGGCGAACCACACACACACACCACAAACCCTACTTGATCACTGGGGTTAATTTCACTCCGCATGACACAAACTAATCGATAAATATTTCAAGATATTGTTCACGAAAGTTACACGCCTGTTTCTTCTGTTATGTTAACAATGCTCTTAAACTCTAATTGTTTACAATTTTAATGGATAATGTTAACAAGATTTGGTGCTCGAACTATTTGTGGTTACAATTAGAAGTGGGTGTTTGACACTAGTCAGAAAAGGTTATCGGGGTTGTACCTACCGTAAATGTGGCGTTAAGTGTTCTTATGGTTTAAAAAAAATAACGTACCGTATATAGTATGCTAAATTTAACTTGTAGATTGGTGTGTGTTGTATTCAAGTTAGTAGTAGGAGTCTAGGGTGGCTAAGCCTTTGTCTTGCGTTTCGAAAGACGTGGGTTCGAATCCGGACCTCGTCGTTCTCTTTATGAGTGCATTGTTTTCAGAGACCCTAGGATTGTTCCCGGTGCTACGGAGTTCGGGATTTAAGCAATACTGGGAGATGATGATAAAACGTAGGTCCTGTGTTCATGTAAAAGAACATTTGGCAGTTTAAATATCGAAGAGTAGGCTGGAAAGCCGCTACCCGTGCAAAATTCATTAGAAAGATTTTTAAAAATAGAATTCCTACAAAGTATTTTCACTATCTGAAACCTACAGATCTGACTGGTTCCCATTGTCCCCAACGCAGCCTGTTATCAACTTCGCTAACCGCGACCACCTTTGAGGTTCTTTAATATGCCGACATCTCTGGACACCCACCTTCACTCCTGTACTTCTTTGGCGATCTATAGTCATGCGTTTAATCCAGTGTTGACAACAAACTGGACAGGCAGCTTCATTTTTGTCAGGTATCCCCAAAAGCTCAGTTTTCAAATCGACTGGATATGTCATTTTCAGCTCGTCCAGGAAAGGACAGTCTTGCAAGACATGCTTCGATGTCTGTTGACAGCGGCAGAGAGATTGGTCCCTACTTAATTCAATAAAATATTTCTTCTTCGAACCAGCCATATCTGTGGATTTGTATGTGATCTAAGCCTAAGAGTGATTGTACTCGTACTTTGTGCTAGTTCTGCGCCTACTAGTAGGCCAGCACATCCGATCTCTTTATTTACTAGGGTAGCTTCCTAGTTCCTACCATCAATCGCCGCTAACGACATGCCTTGTAGGCCGCATTGGTACTTTTCTATGCTTCCCTTGCGGCCACCACACGGGCGAATTAATTCAAACTATCAAACCTGCCTTCATTGTCATCTGTGTCGTTTCGCACATACATCGGCAACAGTTTAAGTAATGTAAATATGTATGTGCGAAACTTATTCAAACCACTTACATAAATATCCGCGGTGTCTGTAGTGCCCCACTCTTTGAACATTCCAACACACTAGAGACACACACCCTCCGTTCGCTTTCATAATAGTATCACCCATATCACAGATTCGCTATTAAAATGACGCGTAAGTAACCTTTAAACTCTTCACCATTCCCCCGCCTACGCTGTTCTTCATGACATAGTGTATCATATCTGTACATTGCAGGTCATACTACCGCTGCCATTTTGAGTCATTATCTCCAAATTATTCCCTAAAAAATAGCTCGAATTACTTTTGACATTCTTCTCCGTTTATGGCGGAGCATAGGGCCTCAACAGTTCCCCACTTTTCCCGGTCTCGTGCTGTTTTTTTAATAACTTCTCATGATAGTCCAGCACCCCTCAGTTTCTCAAGAAGACTCCGGGTCTGTTTAGGACGTCCTCGATTCCGTATTCCTTGCGTGTTCCACAACAAAAAATTGCAGTTATTTATTTCTAATACAATTTATTACCACTGTGGTTGATGGCTACGTCCTTTGGGATATGCCACGATTTTCATTCATAAGCAACCGCACAGTATTACTATAGATGCACTTGTCTGGAACCCACATGGAAGATAATAGTGTCACGATCAAATAATTCATGTCGAAGAATGGTAGGGGCTTTCTTGTTTTTATTCGCTCTATATTTTTTTTCCCGACCCAGAAGCACTTGAGCTTTTCAGCCCTTCGGCTCGGTGCCATGGACATCGTAACACTTCGGTTCGGTGCCCACGAACACCGTAAATCTGGGGAATCTGGCTTTTTCTGCCATCCCGCGGAATTGAACCCCACACAAGAGATAAGTCACCCGTAGTCAACGCGCTACGAACACGCTGGGCAGACGGGCGGCAGTCGCCTTATAGGTTGCATCGTTACTATTCTTTGATCCCCTTGTAAGCGCCGACAACACTGATAAATAGGTAAGCAAGCCTTCATCCAAAAATCAGTCAGAAGCGCCATACGAGACATGCCTGAACTCATGTCGGACGAACACAAGAAAAAATACTGTTTATTCTGGGTTTTTTAAATCGCTAAGTACACTTTTGTGGATAACCTGTGGAATGCAAACGTGGTTCATAATACCAGGTGTTCACTTCTGGGGGTCATCTGGTCACAGTGACCCTCTCACCAGCCCTGCTTACCCGAACAAAGTAAATACTACCAATTCACACGGTTAAGTTCCAGCCACAGTCTATTGTATCCGTTTCCTTGTTTGTGGTCCACTGTCAAATATTGTCCCTTTCCTCATATGAAATTACCTAATACTTCGGCATCTCAGCACCGTACCCTCTACTTGGTCCAGCCACGATTGGGATCTCACCCTTCGGCCCTATGCCGTTGCATCATCAGGTGTTTGTAAAGTTGTTCTTTTGTTCGGTATTTTCCTTCTCTTAGGCCCCATTGAAGCCTAATGCATCAATACATTTTCTCCAGCCAGATCTGTCTTGTGCAAGCCAGATTAGTTCATTCAGGCACTCGTGCGTTGCCGGGGTTGCAAGGAGCAAAGAATAGTCAGAATCCAACCTACGAGGCATGTCGTAAGAGGCGACTGAGGTAGGGACCTAGGGAACTACCTAGTAAATAAACAGCGTCGCAGAAATTGGATGCGCTGTCCTACTCCTCTTCTTCTTCTTCTTCTTGCGTTCGTTCTTTACGACCAATTTTAATCACTCTCTGTGACATGTTTGATCTTTGCCAAGAACGTGTATACGTTGCACATTGGTTTGGTAGGCCCCTAAACGCATAGACTTCTACATGTTTAGGACATGTGCATCCGATTTCAGCCAAACCTGCTTAGTCGCCTCTTACGACATGCATGGTAGGTAACAGTGGTTCTATTCATTACACCCCCAAATTTGGGCCTCGGTAACCACTCGGGCGTGCTGTCCTACTTGTAGGCGCGTAACTGGCACAACGTACACTTGCTCTTAGACTCGGATCACATACAAATCACAAAGAGTGGTTGATATGGAGCGTTCGAAGAAGTTCATTCCGGGTCTACTGGACACATCGCCAATGGATAAGCACCAGAGTTCCAAATGGTGCTGAAGATGGGACGAAAAACACACCGCTGCTAAAGGTTGTATGCATCAGATTTCCACACAAATAAGATTTTGGAGAAATCTGGTACATCAGTCTAAGCGATGATCGCGAGAAAGAGATTCAGGGTCTTTTCCGCCTTTTCTCTGTCTACAGCTCCGTTTCCATGTCTCGCTAGGTCGTCCCTATTTCTCTTGACTCCGGGATTCCATTTCAAAGTCACATGTGGGTGTCTGATCTTCTGCATTCTTAATATATGTCCCAACCACTTCCAACTCCCCTTTTATTTTCTCGTTGATGCGTTGTTCCGAATCGTAGCCTCCTATAACCATACGGCCAGCTGGCTCAAGTAAACATTCTAGGAAATAATACCACAACCGGTCACGTGACCGCACATTCCAGTATTGTTGTATATAGACGAATTCATTTTAAAATCAACACAAGCTAAATCAAGGTTATATTATGTAACAACTTGAGTTTAACAATAAGGAATATCAGTATTATTAATTTTCATCAATAAATAACCATAGACTCATAGAATTTAGTACAATTTCCAAAAAAAAAGCTTGCATTGTTCCTATCAAACATATACAAAATCCACCCCCCAATTGAAAACTAGATCATGGTTTCCCCGGTATGTTATGTGGCCCAATTTAGAGTTGACTGTGTTCCGAATAATGTGTTCTATTTATCTGACCTTGGAGGAAGAAGGATCTTCCAGACATTGTCTAGCGCTTGGCACATGAAGAGGTATGTGGTGAGTTGTTGTATGGTGTTCAACAGCTGATACTCTGGAGTGAGTTGTTGAAATCTACACCCGATCTGTCTTACGCCTCCCTGATACTGTCTCCGGATCACATCTTCTTCTTCTTTGCGTTCGTTCTTTACGACCAATTTTAATCACTCTTTGTGATATGTTTGATCTTTGCCAAGAACGTGTATACGTTGCACATTGATTTGGTAGGCCCCTAAACGCATAAACTTCTACACGCTTAGGACATGTGCATCCGATTTCAGCCAAACCTCCTTAGCCGCCTCTTACGACATGCGTGGCAGGTAACAGTGGTTCTATTCTTTACACCCCAAATTTGGGCCCCGGAACCACTCAGGCGACGCCTCACTGATACTGCCTCACCTGATACTGCCTCTCGCCTACCCTGATACTGCATCCGCCTCTCACTGATACTGCCTCACGCGTCTCCTGATATTTCCTCACTTCCCCTGCACTGCCCACACGTCTCCTGATACTTCCCTCACGCTTCCCCTGACACTGCCCCACGCGTCTCTTGATACTTCCCTCAGGCTTCCCTGGGGTAGCACACATAGCAAACTGAGAACCACTGTAGTATAGAACCAGAGATGTGAGTTGGCTTATAACTCTCTAGGACTAATATCATTATTTAGACATGAATGTTCTGTCTGTTTGCTGTCAAGTCCTAGTCATAGCATGGACGTCCATACGTTGTTAAGGCTTAGGATGAGGCACATGGGGGAAGGTGTCCTTTCCTCTACCCCCTCCCTGCCAGAAAATGTAAATTTGATGCGAATCTGACCTTCTCTATATCCGCGTATTAAAACTAATCATTAAATAGTTTGTCATGTGCAGAACTTTACAACCTAACAGTCTTCGGGATTTCTCTCTCTCGTAGGTCAGTTGCCCTCTTCTGCAGTCGTCATGTCAAACCATCAGGTACATCCTGAATCCATCTTCTCCGTTGTCTTCCTCTTTGCCGGGATGCCTCCTTCCACGATAGTCTTCTCCAACTCATGTCTTTTTATACGCCCAAAATACTTCAATTTTCTCTTTCTCATTTATAGCATCAGCCAGTTTTCTTTGATTTCGAGATCTTTCTAGATATATCTAGCTGTCCGTGATACAGAGAGGACTCTTCTGTAACACTTAATTCAAAAGCACATATATGTTTTTACACTTCCTTGTTAAATGTCCATGCTTACCACCCATACGTATTAAACTACCAACTAAATAATTGTAGCACATGCTATACACAACTAAATACGAGATGTAAGCTTTACATGCTCACAAATAAGAACAGAAAATTGAAGTAATTTGACATGGTCACGAAGGGTTATAGAAGACCATTATGGAAGGAGTCATTTGGGCAAAGTGGGGGGAAGAGGTATACCGTGTTGAAGATGGATTCAGGATATCTTTGATGATTTAAGCATGACCGCTGCAGGGACAGGGCATCCGGTCTATGAGAAAGATTCGAGAGAACTTTCGAAGGTCTATTAGTGAGGCAAAGTTCTCAGTACATGTGGAGCCCGCAAGGGAAGCAAAGAATAGTACCACTGCAGCCTACAATGCATGTCGTAAGAGGCAGTGATGTAGGCCCTAGGGATGCTACCTTAGTAAATAAAAAGCAGTGCAGAAATCAGATGCACTGGCCTACTTGTAGGCGCATAACTGGCACAATGTACAATCGCTCTTAGGCTCAGATCACATACAAATCACACAGAGTGGTTGATATGGAGCGTTCGGAGAAGAAGAAGTACATGATATTTAATAATGATAAATTACCAACAAAATTTCTTTTAAATTCACTTTTGTCATCCCTCATTTGGAAAATTGATGTGGACACCTATGGTCGCTAGATCGCAATGTTCAAAGCAAAGCTAGCCCCCTCCTTTCCTTTTGAAATAATTTTATGTGGACGCCCACGGTCGCTAGATCGCAATATACAGATCAAAGCTCGTTCTCATATCTTCGCTAAACTTGATTCAGAATGTTCACTGTATTCTTCTACTATTATCCTCTACTTTTTAATTGTTTTGGTTTCTGTAGGGGATTAAAACCCTTTAAGACGAGACACCCACTTTCAAAATAAGAACGAGTCTTTTTTGTGGGTTTGTTGTTGGTTATATTAGAGCGAGGAGCGTCAAGCCGAATGGATTAGAGCGCGTGCTCTCATTCGTGAGGCTCGGGTTCAATCCTAGGTACGGCCAAGAAGTTTTTATTCTGTCGGGGACATAAGGAAAATATCATAACCTGAACAGTTTCGCGATCACGGCACTAGCCATGCGACCATTAAATTCTTCTCCCCCTGTTCTGAAAATAAAAATCGTGGCATATTCTTTACAGGATGTAGCCATCAACCACAGTAAACGAGTCGTTGATTTGCTAGGCACCACTTATACGTTCAGTAGTTTGTCATTGCTTTCTGAACGGTGAGGTCTATTTTACCTTTTGTAAAAATCCCACGGAAACGAATTTGCTTCCAAACTTGCTAACCGTGGGGTTTGAACCAGGTACGCTTGAGTTTGTGATTGAGCTCACTATCGCTTGAGCTATAGAGGCTAACCCCTGTTCGCACGTCCCTAAAAAGGGGCAACAAATTGACAGTAAAGACAGTTTTTTAGTACAAATATTAGAGCGTTTAGGCCGCCCGAGTGGTTACCGGGCCCAAATTTGGCGTGTAAAGAATAGAACCACTGTTACCTGCTACGCATGTCGTAAGAGGCTACTAAGGAGGTTAGGCTGAAATTGATGCACACGTCCTAAACGTGTAGAAATATATGCGTTTAGAGGCCTACCAAACCAATGTGCAATGTATAGACGTTCTTGGCAAAGATCAAACATATCACAAAGAGTGATTAAAATTGGTCGTAAAGAACGAACGCGAAGAAGAAGAAGAAGAGCGTTTAGGCCAATTTCTTCTTTTGTCGTCACACTGTTACCCGGTTGTTGCACAATGTCGTGGTTTTCTGGTTTTCTCTACTCTTGTGGCTTCTTCTCACCTTTCAACTCCCAACGGAGCACAGGTTTTCAACAAACTTCTTCCAGCTCTTCCTCTCTCTTTCCATCCCTTCCAATTCTTTCCACGTTATACCTTTCCTTTTAATATCAGACTCCAGCTCTCTTCTCCAGGTCTGTCTAGGCCTTCTCCCTTTTCCCTGGGGTTCGAAACAGTGCCTGTCTTGCAAGCTTCGGTCGTCTTCTCATGCTTCGGTCGTCTTCTCAATGCTTCGTCGGTCTTCTCAATGCTTCGGTCGGTCTTCTCAATGCTTCCGGTCGGTCTTCTCAATGCTTCCGGTCGGTCTTCTCAATGTATATTCTATCCATCGCCATCGTCTCTTCCTGAGCTCTTTCTCCACTGGTATCTGCTTTGTTCTTTGTCCGAGTTTCTCTTATCATACCATCCCAGTCTATTCTACGTAAATATCCATTTACGAAGGTCTGCAGTTTTCTGATGGTTTACTTCTAGTGCATAGATTCCCAAACTTTTTCGGCCCACCGCCCACTTTGCACAACATACGCTTTGTAACGCCCCCCTCCACATTATAACAGTTTGCCAACGCCCCCCCTCCCACATATATACATGCTCTATTTTATCTTTGACATAGAAAATTGATATATATTTCTGCAATACATGGTCAGTTTTCAAATGATTATATACATGAAATAGAAAATTGATGAAAAAATGGATCGTGAAAGATGGGCATAAGATGAATTTAAATGCAGAATTCAAATTTTAAATGATTGTACAATCTTAAAATCACGAACATAATTTATTTTACAATATTAATTTCTTCCTTAAGGAGCCACCGACCCCTAAACATGAACACCACCCAAATTCTTCTGAACCCACTATCGCCCCCCTAGAACGCTTCAGCGCCCACTGGGGGGCAGTACCGCCCACTTTGGGAAACGCTGCTCTAGTGGCTTGGTGATTTTGCTTTTGACAGGATTCTGATATACCAGCTAACAATCTTTTCGTGGTCTGCCTCTCGCCTTCTTTCATGTTGTAGAAGACTTTGTATACAGTTACATTCTTCATTAAGTGGCCGAACTACTTCATTCTTTGTTTCTCAATGCAATTTGTGCAGTGTTCTGCTCCAACTATCTTTCATATCTCGTATAATGATGTTGATGACTCTGCCTTGTCTAGTGTTGGTAACCTTTTCGTAGACATCGCATTTCACATGTAATTTTTTGCGACTGTGCTTTGTTCAGTTGTCAATTTTTGGCTCTCGTATTACAGAGTAGGTATAAAAATGCTGTTTAGCTGTCAGTGAGATGTTTGGGTGCCTTAACAATTGGTGTAGCTGGTATGTTACATTTGCTTTTTGCACTCTATCTCTCTGTTTAGTCTTCCATAGTAGGCCAACAAATCTATAAAATTAACTGCTTGCAGGGAATCAGATTTATTTGTGGAGTACACACTTAAAACCAAGTTCAACGAAACGATTATCAGTTTATTTACACACACAGCGTTGACCTATTCATTTCTCGTGTGCTACCACACTTGGCACTTCACTGTAATTGAAATTGGCGACACGGATCTGACGTCACCGTGAACTTTGATCTCAAGTGTCCTATAGTATAAGAAAACAGAAATGGCTGCATACTTAACACCCCACGTTAAAAAGGATTAGCCTAAATTGAAAATGTAGACTTGCCGGTATTTTGTGTATGCATGGTTGATTACTTTATCAAGAAGCAACAAATTAAATGGTTCGGCCACATAAGCAGATTACCAACAGGCAGTATACCACAGAGAGAAATGTAGCTCCGATACAGTGGATAAAAAGCAAAAGGCCGGCCACGCAAAAGATGGAACTTAGAGATAACAGAGGCGACGAAAGGCACTATTTATGAAGCACACACAAAAGCCAGCATTTAACACTATTTATAGCTTTTTTTTTAATGTCTTTGCAGATCATCTGCGGATTCTTCTACTTCATCGTTGTCTGTAACGGCAGCTATGGAAGTACTAGATGAATCCGAGTCTGGCTTGGAGCCACGCATTAGATCCGACCCATTCCTCACACAGAGTTGTGATGTCCATTTCACACATAAGGTATGTATCATTTAGGTTGAATAGATCAACTATGAGAAGGCGTGCATGTTGTGGTGTTCTTTGAATAATTCCATAGTCAGGACGGACCGTGGCCTTCGGCGACATAAGGCCGAATAGCTCAGACTGGAAATCGGAAATCGTGTTTAAAGGGGCTGGTTGTTGTATATGCTTGATATAAATTTTACTCAATTCTATGAGTTGATGGTTAATTATTGATGAAAAATGTTATTAATACTGATTAGTGTTAAACTGAACTTGTTACATAATATAACCATAATTTAGCATGCTGTGCTTTTTAAAAAATGAATTCGTCTTTATACAACACTACTGGGATGCGACGGTTGTGGTCCAATTTCCTAGAATTTTTACGTGAACCCGCCGGCCGTATGTTATTGGAAAGTCTAGAAGTCGTGTAGAAGTCTATGCGTTTAGGGGCCTACCAAACTAATGTGCAACGTATACACGTTCTTGGCAAAGATCAAACATATCACAAGAGTGATTAAAATTGGTCGTAAAGAACGAACGCAAAGTACAAGAAGTCTGCCCGGAGTTTATTTTAATTTCACGAACAACCAATAAATAGTTATGTGGCAATGTGGAGAATATTCTTTAACTATATTAAAAATTCCGTTAATCATGCGTTTTTGTTTTTGAATCATACTTTTTAAAGCCCAAGTCCCCGCGGTTGTCGGCAAAATAATTCAGTGTTAATATAAGGGCAATAACCGATGTATTATTTTAAAATAAAATAGTCTATACTTATGATGCGTTGTCTTCCCTGTCTAGCTGACACTGGACGGAAGCAAGTTGTGTGACCTACAAGGCATCTCGTAAGGAGGGTAAGGAGAGTTATAAAGGGGGTCTTTCTATCCATGGTTGGAATTGGTTGTCCACTCTTGCCGTTAAGCGTAGGGGTGGAAGCTTTAACTTGCGTTCCAGGGCAGATGAGTCGCCCTTGGTATTGTCTATCAATCTTTTTCTTGGTCTCCCCTTGGCTCTAGTTCCATAAGTTGCTGTCATGGAGATCATTCTATATTCCTGGTTATCTCCCGTGATGGGAATATTACTATATTCCTGGTTATCTCCCTTGTAATAACGGTACTATCTCGAGCGATGATTAAAAACATAGTTTTAAAACTGGCTCCAGTATGCAGACATGAGAAGAAAAAAGGTGGCCCTCTTACACCAGCGTTCAAGCCAAACTGTATGACGTGGCTGACAATCTGAGGCAGACTGCGGCCTTTATTAGATAATCCTAAATCCCAATCTAGTGAGAAAGCAGAAGAAGAAGCGTGTTAGTGCACGCCTAGTTAGTTGTGTGCACAGATGATTAAAGGGGGTTTAAAGCCGAAAGATTGACTTCATTGCACCGGGTTTTACCCCATTTGGCGCCGTCCCTCCCCGCAGAAATGACACGCCACCTGCCGAGAGTATTGCACAACTCCGTAGCTCCGGCAACAGTCTTAGTGTCTCTGGGAAAACTGCACTCGTGAACAGAATGGCGCGGTCCGGATTCGAACCCTCGACTCGTACGGCAAGGGTTTAACGACTTAGCCACAGAGACCTCTGCAAAGATAACTGTAGCGTCCAATCCTGGAACGCAGACACATACTACAGTAGGAGGAGATGGTAGTATTCAATTCTTGCTGTGGCATAGACTTTATGTGCTCGTCTCTTGTGTCAAAGCTACCAGGTTTGCTTCTCGTAAAACCATCTGGATATTGTTCCAGTTCCCTGATCTCAGTGTAGGTGAGATCGAGTTTCTAGTCCTATCGGAGACGAACGACACAATTTAGGTTCCGTGTTCAATTTGAGCACGTAAAAGAACCCTTAGCAGTTCAAAATCGAGAGAAGCAGGCTGGAAAGCAGCTGCCAGGGCAAAATTCATTAGGAAAGATAAATATAAAATTCCTACAAAAATATCTTCACAATCTTCAAAATTACATAGGTCACCCTCACCGGTGCTACGGAGTTCGTGCACTGTAGCTAAAATCTTCCTGTGTAAGAAAGGGATCGGAGCACACATGGTTACTCACCGAAGTGCAATCATGATGGTCCTATCAATCAGTCAATCATATTTGTCACCTGCAACATGTGATACATGGGGATATTTTCAAACACCTTCTTTATGCATCTCACTCAGCTTCTTCTTTCATTTTTTTTCTCTAATCATGTTTTTGCCTAACAGCGTCAGGATAAGAAGAGATTACAAAACGGGCTTTTGTGTGCGCTTCATAAATAGTGCTTTTCGTGCCTCTTTTATTTCTTAGGTCCACTTTTTGCGTGGACGACATTTTTGTTGTGTATCCACTGCATCGGAGTAACACTGCTCTTTGAGACGCACACGCTGTTTGTTGGTAATCTGCTTATGTGGCTGAACTATTTAATTTGTTGTTTCTGGATGCTCAGTACTAATGTTGTATCTTTTTTCCTGATGTCATTTCTAAACCGATCTCTTCTTGATACTTTCAACATTTTTGCTTAGACATTCCATCTCTGTCGTGACTAGTTTTCTACTATCGTTCGATGTCAGCGTTCAAGTTTAGCACTGATAGCATAATGTTGGGAGATTGTGTTGAGCAATGCTCTTTTAGTGTTCGTAGTGACATGTTTGCATTTCAAAATTGATGCCATTTGTCCTATGATTTGATTTGCTTTATTGCATCTACGTAACGGCTACTATTCTACCTATTTGCTACCTATTTGCTACCTATTTGGGTAGCAATTTTGATTGCACAGGAAATGTTAAAAAGAAATTATGATACGAATTGGCAAAGCAACATCAGCTTTTAAAAGTCTAAATAAAATATGGAACTGCAAATTATATAGTATTAAAACTAAATTACGAATTTTCAATTCAAATGTTGATGAATCCTAACATATGCCAGCGAGAGTTTGGAAAATGACTAAAGATATAGAAAGCAAGTTGAATGCATTTGAAAATAGATGTCTGCGAAAAATAATGAATATAAAATGGAACAAATTCAGGAGAAGTGATGAAATCAGAGACATGTCTGGTCAACCACTAGTGACAACTGTTATAAGAAAGAGAAGATGGAGATATGTTGGGCACACCTTGAGGAGAAATGATCAACGAATATCAAAGCAGGCACAGGCATTGAAGTAGGATGCAAAGGGTTCAAGAAAGAGAGGTCGACCTAAGGAGACCCTGAAGCGAACTTTGCTGAGAGAGGCAAGAAATATCGGTCTCAGTTCCATGGAGGAGATTGAGCGAGTTGCCCAGGATAGAGCGGTATGGAGAAATTACTTGCAGGCCCTATGTAACGTATAACGGTACGAGAGGAATTATTATTATTTACGTAACGACAGCTGATAAAAAGAACGAGAAAAACGACACTTTTCTAAGACACTTTTTAAAGACACTTTTTCTAATCAGATCCGGGGAAAAGTGGATGTCTATTTTTTATATTGATTCTGTGCGTTCTTATTTGTTTATTTGTTCTGTAAATGAAGGAAAATATGAAATTAAAATGACTTGGTCATCCCCGACCTCATTACCGTGTTATCTTATTCATAACTAAAAACTACGGTGTCACGAAAAAGTATAATTATTGTTTTATATTCCACAGGATATCAATTCTTCTGTTATTGTTCTCCCACAACCAAGCGATTTTGTTGAACTACTGAGTGAACGACTTAATGATCTGGATTCGGATCCCATCGACTTTAAATCTAGTTTATCATCAATTGTCATCTCTTCATTAAACACAAATCTATTCTCGGACTCTGGTGCAGAAAGTGATGATTCGGGTTTCCATAGTTATTCAGACGTGACCTTGTTCACTCGAGAACGGAGTTTCACCTTTGATGACGACTTGATAGACAATACCATATTCTGTATGGACATGTGTGATGAACTAAACAATGATCAAAATAAAGACGACAATAGTGATGACGATTCAGACTCATCATCAACTGGCAGCAGCGATGATAACAGTGAGAACAGTAGCAGCAGTGATGAAGATGAGGAGGATGAAGTCGACTATAATGGTAAGTATTGTTAATGTTGTATTCATCTCGTATATTCAACGCAATATGTTACATAGGGATTGCAGGTAATTTCTCCATACCGCTCTATCATGGGCAATTATTTCAACTTCTATAAAACTGGGTAAAATACTTCACACTTTTTCAGTAAAGTGCGTATCAATGTTCCCATAGAGCGTCATAAAGGGGACAGAACAGTGCGCTGAACAAATGTTGAAAACATGCGAAAGATAATAATCTATAAATTTGTAGGAAAGATATAGACAAAGTGAATTTTGGCAGAATGTACCACCATATAAAGTAAACAATAGAAAATGGTAGTTTATCATCTCCAATTTGATTGGTGATGGCTCTTGATATGAGCTGAACAATTTAGCCATAATCAGATAGCTTGTCACAGAATTTTGCCACCCTAACAGTTCTGCGGAATTCCTCTATCTCAGTTCGCTCTGCAGCCGCCATGCTCAAATTATCAGTTACACCCGGAATCCATCTTCTTCGTGGTCTTTCTCTTTGCCGGCCGGGATGCCTTCTTCCATAATGATCTTCTCTTACCTTCTTGGAAGGTAGTCTGCCTTTGCTTTCCTTCCTGATTTAAATAGTACCGCATTTTTCCTTAATCAATCTCATCAAATATCTTTTTCTGAGCAGAACTTTGCCATCCTACCAGTCCTTCGGAATTTCTCCATTCATTGGCCAGGTGCCCTGCCTCTGCAGCCGTCATGCTCAAATAATTAGTTACATCATGAATCCATCTTCTCCGTGGTCTTCCTCTTTGCTGGTATGCTTCCTTTCATAATGATCTCCAACCCTTCATATCTTTTTTATATGCCCAAAATACTTCAGTTTTGTCATTCTTATTTGTATCATCAGCCGGTTTTCTTTGATTTTTGTTCTGGATAGTTCTATTTGTTCTCATCTCTTCTTCTTCTTCTCTTCCACCATTGACTTCTTTATAGAAGTGTTGCCGGGGGTGAAACGTAGTGATCTTGTGTGTGCTTGTTCTTCTCTTCCACCATTTACTTCTTTATAGAAGTGGTTGTTCTTTGTGTCTTCTTTATTGGTCAACTGTATCTGTCAGGGTTGATTGCCCATCTTGTCGTGGTTTTCTGCTTTGCTCTTATGCTGTTCTGTGGCTCTGTGTGTGTATCAGGGCTTATTTCAGGATGCCAAGCCATTTTAACTTTTTTATATTCATCTTTTCACAGTGGTCTTCTCATTTCTTCTTTCCTAATTTTTTTCTTTTTGTAAGAAAACTCTGTTATCCATGTGTGGAGTTCTTCATGCATTTATTCAAAAACCATGTTTTCATCTTTTTGTTTATCTATACCTAATGTGAAGCACTTAGTTTTGTATTTTTCTTCTCTTAAAACTGATTTAGGGATTTGTTTTTCAGTGTTTGTTGTTAATCTTCTTCCATTTGCATCTTATTGTGACACATAATAATTAAAATTTCTTTATGACTGCGCGACTCAATGTCACATTATTCTGCTCAGTAACACAAAGTAAGAGAAAAACCAATGCTCTTGATCAATTTGTTTCTAGCTGCCTGTGAAAGGTCAAGCTTCAATTTGAACTGGTACGCTTAAACCTGTGCTTTTTCGTACATCGCAATGAGTCATCTTTATCTAGTTGTCCCTTTGTGAATATGCAAGTTATGTTGAATCCTTTCAGGTTTATGTTAAGATCCACATTTGTCTAGATTATTAATGTTTCTTTCCCTATTGGCATTATTTCTTTTTAGTGTTGGATTCATGGCAGTTGAAATTGCTCAAAGTTTTTCACAAGATGGAGTCTTGTCATTTTGATGTATCAGGCATGATCATTGCAAAGTTTCATTTATTTTGTGTATCTGTTTGACTTTGAGTTATTTGAAAGTTATAGAATAGAGTTGTGAGAGCATACACTGTCTAACACCATGTAATGAGGAAAGTCCAGTCTTGAGTACATCTCCTTCCTGTTGCTTCTATCTGTACTCTCCATTATAATTGATATCAGCCATGATTTTTATTCTGAATTTGATTGTCCTTGACATCACATATTTTTTCAAGACATTTCCAAGTTTGCCTGTTCTTACTTATCAAATGCCTATTCATCTGGCCATTTTACGCTATAAGCTGTTTACTTTATTCATCAATTGTTTGTGCAGATCTGTCTTAGTTCATAAATAACTCATCTGAGCAGCACTACTTCTAAACTAAACTGCTATGTTAAAGGAGTTTAATATACGCTGGCTCTTCGCTCAGAGTTTTGCAAACATTTACCTAGTTGTTCAAGAGATGAACTCCCTGTATAAGATTACATTAAACTTGTGATCTTTATTTCCCGAAGTTGGAGTCTTTTAACTAAGTTTGCAGTCATCTGAATCACTGATGAAACAAGGCTATGTAAATGGTCAACAAATCATTGCAGTTGACACACAAGAAATTTGATGCATTCAAACCATCTATCCCAGACAACATTCTTCTGTATCTTGAAATTAGGACTATTTCAAACTTGGATGAAGAGATTCAAGTTGAACTATAGAAGGCTTAGATGCCAAAACTAGTGATCTTGTGTTTTGCCATTTGAGGCTTGTGTTACTGATATCATGTTCGTAAGGCTGTTCTTGAGCCGTACTCCATCTTTTCGGTCTCCTATTGTGTTGTACTCACTTATACTTTTATGTGATCTGAGTAGGCGTTGTTACCAGGCATTATGTACAGTGGTCCAAACCATTTAATCTGTTGTTCTTTATAGATTGCATGACTGGTTCACATCCAGTCTTCTTCTGATTTCTTCATTTCTAATTTTAGTCTCTCTTATTGTCACACTGCAGCTCTTCTAAGACACCCTATCTCTGTCGTTCCTCATTCTCTCTCTGTCGTTCCTCATTCTCTTCTCTGTCCATGATGTACGGAGGATTCTTCAGTAACACTTATATTCAAAAACACATATGTTTTCCCACTGCCTTGTTAAATGTCCAAGCTTCACACCCGTACGTGATTTGTACCCACACTGTGGATATGCAAGCTCTTAGTATTCTGATATTTTTTTTTCCCTATCAGTTCCATTAAATACTGTTTTAGGTTTGTTTTGTAAGGCAGTGTTTGTTGTTTTAATTTCCTTCATTCCATTTCCATCTTTTATTAGCAGTGAACCGAGATTTATAATAATAATAATAATAATATATAACTTTATGCTGCCGACGACGTATTAGTCAACATTATTTTCATGCTAAAAACAAAAAAGAAACAAACAACTATAATATCGACGAAAAACCCCCACCAATTAGTCTCAATTTACTCCCACAATTTAGCGGTTTCCAGAAACTGCCAACGTGTTGATAAAGGTCAAAGTTCAGTATTGAACTGTTACGCTCAAACCTCCGCACTCAGACTTTGACCCAGATACATCCGCAAAATGATGTTCACGTCGTGTGTTACATAAGTGAGTGACGCACTTGTGTTTGTAATGAAGCGACCGTTATCGATATGTGTAGACCGTTAAGCAGAAAGTACACTTATGGGTTAAGATCCACTTTTGTATTAGATTATTTCCAAGTTTGTTTCCGGTTTCGTCACCTATTCATGGCGGATTAATATAGGAAACAATACTTTTGGTAGCGAACATGGCAGCGATTGGAAATCACATGAAACGGTTGAATTCACAACAGATGAGTCTTGAATTATTGATACAAGCAGGTAAGAACATTGCATTTGCCGTTATTTTTGTGTACCTGTCTGACTGTTTTAGCAGTTTTCAGGTAGAATGAGGTTATAGAATAAGTTTCCGTCATACATGCATGCGTACTCCACTACAGACCAGGAAACGAGTGCTCTAGTCTTTTGAGAATACATCTTTCGCTTCCTGTTTGCAACTTCTAGGGAGTTTGTCATCTCATCCATTATAATTAATGTCCCCCACTGCACTTTGCATTTATATTCGGAATTTTGATTGCGTGCGTTTGACATTCAACAAACTTTCTTCAAGACATTTCCACCAGTTATCGCCAGGGTTCTTCGGAATTGTAAAATGTGCGCTCATATGACGATCACATGTACTCACGCTCAAATCAATTAGTGAATTGAGTGTGCTTTACTTTTATTCATCAATGGAAGCTTTGTAATTAATTGTCATAAGCAATTACACTAATTTACTAACTATCCTGAGACAAAAGCAACATATTTAGAACGTACATACTATGTTAAAAGAGTTTTAATTACGCTAGAGCTAAGAGATAGGTCTGCCAGACGGTTATAACAATTTACCGTTAGACTTGTTCAAGAGATGCAAGACAAAGTCACACTGTATAACAGATGTACGTTAAACTTAGAAAGTGGGGATGGATTATACACATTATCAGAAAAGTTGCAAAAAGTCTTATAACTCAATGTTATTACAGTATATAACGAAAATCACTGAAAAATGAAAACAAATGCATACTTGTGAAATAGAACAAAACAAAATCAGTGCAGTTGAAAACATAAAGAAATGTTGGATGCACATGTGCAAAACACAACATAACCAGACAAACATCTAACTGTAATCCATGAAATGAGGACTGGAAAACCCAAAAAAAACTTAGGGAAGAATAGAAGAGGATGTCAGGGAGGTTGAAACCTAATAGGCAGAGCTAAGTAAGACTGCCAAAAATAGGAGTCTTTATTTATTGCCATTTGCAGGCTTGTGTTCCACCGGGTACAAGAAGTTTTAGAGGCTGTAGAAAACTTGAACCACTTGAGTCTTCTTCGAACGCTCCATATTGATGACTTGTTAACCACTATATGTGATTTATATGTGATCTGAGCCTAAGAGCATTTGTTGGTTGTGCCAGCTATGTGCCTACAAGTAGGACAGCGCATCCGATTCATACTTTTTATTTACTAGGGTAGCTTTCCTAGGTCCAACATCATTGCCTCTTACAACATGCCTTGTAGATAGCAGTGGTACTATTCTTTTCTTTCCTTGCTGGCTCCGGCACCACACGGGCAGAACCACTTGAGTGAAATTGAATAAGATGATGTAAAGATTTATAATAAAGCTGAGTGTGACAGCAGCGTGTCTGTGTCCTACTGAGAACAAGTTCTAAGCCAAGAAGTGTTGAAAAGTAATCATAATATGAGTTATTTCTGTATAAATTCTTGTGGTTAACAAAACATTAAATATTTTCTACTTCATTCTCAAATCCTGTTTTGGCTTACCCCATCAGAATAGGAAAAATTTCCAGACCATGCTTCTTCTGCATTCACGGCTATGAATTCATGCATTAGTCATGACGCCTGATATGGCACTTCTGACTGATTTTTGCGTGAAGGCCTGCTTCTACCATTTGCAAGCTCTTGTTTGCACATCATACATGGTGCCTTTCACATGATCATTTTGACACAAATTTGGATGTGCCTGTCGTACATATCATAGGGGCCTAACAGAGGTGCATCATGCTTACATTCTCTGTGCAAACCACACAGATCACAAAGAGTGACTATCTTGCTTGATAAGAATTAATTCAAACGACAACAGTTTCTGTTATTTCTGTGGTCCATTTTTTTACTTGTATCTTCTGTATCTGAGTACCCTGGCTGTTGGTAATCTGCTTATGTAACAAAACCATTTAATTTGCAACTTTTTCTTCTTCTTTTGTCATCACACTGCTACGTGGTTGTTGCCCAGCGTCATGGTTTTCTGTTTTTGTCTTGTGATGTTCTGGTGGCTTGGGTGATTGTTATTTTTGCTCTTTGACAGGATTCTGCTATGCCATCTAACCATCATTTTCGTGGTCTTCCTCTCGCCTTCTTTCCTTATGTCTGTTGTAGAATTCTCTGTATACTGTGGAGTTTGGATGCATTCTTATTAAGTGGCCAAACCACTTCATTCGTTGTTTCTCAATGTAATTCAAGCAGGGTTCATGTTGTTTCTTCTTGGTGTTCATTTATGATCAAGTGTACCCGCGTGTTCGTAGCGCGTTGGACTACGGGTGACTAGTCCTCTGTAAGTGCGGGTTCAACTCCGCGGACTGGCAGAAAAGCTACAGGTTCCCCAGATTTATGGTGTTCGTGGCACCGAGCCGAAGGGTTACGATGTCCATGACACCGAGCAAAAGAGCTTTCAGCTCAAGTGCTTCTGGATCGGGAAAAAAAAAGAAAAAAATGATCAAGTGTACCCACTTTCTTTCCTATCTTCATTTCTAAATTGATCTTTTCTTGATGCTCCCAGCACTCTACATAGACCATTAATCCATGTTTTGTCAAGATTTTATGTCTTCCCCAATTGAATATAAAAAAACGGACAGAAGTGATGTAATATATTTAAGCAGAAGACTTCTCATATTAACTATTCATGTTGCTTGTTTTTTGCAGATCACTACTTTCATCACAACCTACCTTCTTCTTCCAATTTTAGACATCGACTTGTATACTTCTAAAGTAGTTAGTGATCACCCAAAGTCTATGTACATCTCCATATAGCTTGTCTTTGACTAACATGAGGGTTGGCCATATGCTTCCTCTGTTCATTGTATGTTGGTCACTTGCAGGATGTATGTCTGTCACATTGCTGGTTCCATATGTGTATATGTCGGCAGGGTCTATTTAGTGCTTGTTAAACAGATGGTACCTCAGTTTATTGCGCCCACTATGTAGTCAGAAGATGACAACCTGTTCTATATTGAGTTTGTAGTATACATCGTCTATTTTTATTGACCTGAATGATCTCTCGCCTATTTGTTCTTGTAAGCCGCCCATGTGGTGCTGGGGCCTGCAAGAGAAGCAAGGAATAATTACACTGCAACCTACAAGGCATGTTGTAAGAGGCCAATCTAGTAAATAGCATCGCAGAAATCGGATGTGCTGGTGTACTAATAGGCGCATAACTGGCACACCGTACACTCACTCTTAGGCTCAGATCACATACAAATCACACAGAGTGGTTAACAAGTGGTTGATATGGAGCGTTCGAAGCAGTTCTTGTAAGCCATTTTTATCCAGGCTTTTGCTTCCTCATGTCATACTGGTGTCTGTGATAGCCTGCTTGTGCCAATATGTTTGCTGTCTCATTGCCAGTAATACTGCAGTGGGGTGGTATCCACTGTATTGCCACTCTCGAAAAATGTATATTTGATCGCAACCTGCTTGAAATTCTTGATTTAGTCAGTTCTCCTATCTTCACTATTGTCTTGATCGTCCTCTGCCTCACATTTCAGAAACTATGCTCTCTCTCTCTCTCTCTCTATCAACTACTGTGTCATTTATATGACAAATATTTCATGTTCTCTCACATGGATGGTATTGTTGATGAACCAGTGTTCCTTGATGTTTAGGTCTTGTCGAATGTATATATTTGTGCTCTCTTGTGTCCTAGGTGTTCTAAGAAATTCTCTGATCACCTTATTTTAAAGGATTCTAGTTTCTTCTTTAATGCTAGTGTTATGGTCCATGACCCTCGTATGTCTTCTGAAGTTTTAATTTTGTTTCGTTGCTTGTATTATGCCATAGATTCTTCGCATCACACATTACCTACTGAATTTTAAAGACAGCTGTGATCAATTTTGTTTGGTACTGTTTTTTCTCTCACTGCATTGCTAGTGTGTATTTTAATTTTCAACATATTTTGATGTGTTATGTCATACTGGAAACAGATGACTACTTTTATTAACAAGATACTTAAATGGTACATTTAGATGGTATACATGATTAAATGCTACAAAATGTGGGTTGCTGGCAGAAATATTTTTTTTTAAACATTTGAGAGAGAAAAAATGTATACTTGCTATCAAATATGGATGTTTTCTTGGGTGTTTTAGCGTTTCTCCTAAAGATCTTTAAGTTTTAGGTGCTTTAATGCATCTCTTGAAGGTTATTTATTACCTTGCCTAGGCATTGATTTGTTTCTCCTCAGGGTTATTAAGTTGTAGGGGTGTTAATGCATTTCTTTTGAAGATCATTAAGTTGTAGGCGCATGCATTTCTATGAAATTGTAGGTGCTTGGGTTTTAATGCATTTCTATGAAGTTGTAGGCGTTTGGGTTTTAATGCATTTTTATGAAGATGTAGGCGCTTGGGTTTTAATGCATTTTTATGAATATGTAGGCGCTTGGGTTTTAATGCATTTTTATGAATATGTAGGCGCTTGGGTTTTAATGCATTTTTATGAAGATGTAGGCGCTTGGGTTTTAATGCATTTTTATGAAGATGTAGGCGCTTGGGTTTTAATGCATTTCTATGAAGTTGTAAGGGCTTTAATGCATCTCTTTTGAACATTACCTTGCACGACCATTAATGTGTTTGCTTTAAAAATTAAGTTGTTAGGGCTCTAATGCATTTCTCTTAACCCTTTCGCTGCTACATACTTTCTGAAGGCGGCGCTAAAAATAGCTACTCTTTTGTTTCTAGATCACAAACGTGAATGTATGCCTATAGCAGTGACAGTAGCCAGTAGCGATGTATAACGTGTTAACACGTCTTTAGCCCACAGAGGAGAGATAATAACAGACGTGTTAATGTGTCTTTAGAAGTGAATGGGGAAAACGTATATATACGTCTTTAGCAACTAAATGGTTAAGTTAATGCATTTCTCTTGTAGGGGCTTGGGCTTTAATCCTTTTGTCTTAAGTTGCAGTGGCTTTAATGCATCTCTTTTGAAGATTACCTTGCACGACCATTAATGTGTTTGCTTTAAAAATTATTAAGTTGTAGGGGGTTTAATGCATTTCTCTCAAGTTGAAGGGAGTTTAATGTGAATCTCTTTTGAAGGCTGTTACCGTCCACTGCCATTACTTTCTTTTTCCTAAGGGTTATTAAGTTACTGGGACATTAATGCATTTTTCCTGCATATGTATATTTAATAACAAAGTGGAAAGCATAAGAACATGCATATTAATTAGGATTTACATAATTCTCAATGTGTTGTTTACTCATCTGCTTGACTTCACAAATAATATATATATATAGTTCTGGAATAATTAAATGGTGTACCTTGTTCGCAAGTGGGAACGGAACAGTTACCCCTGTATGTTTTGACCATCAGTCCTTCTTGATGAGTGAACTATTTTTCTTGTACTATCTGGATTTAATGCAGGATATGCAATGTCTTTATTGTCGTCACACTTGCTCACTTAGATACTACTACATAATCATCACAGTCGTCGCACCGAGTGGTTACTGGGGCCCAAATTTGGGGTGTAATTAATAGAACCACTGTTACCTGCCACGCATGTCGTAAGAGGCGACTAAGGAGGTTTGGATGAAATCGATGCACATGTCCTAAACGTGTAGAAGTCTATGCGTTTAGGGCCTACAAAACCAATGTGCAACGTATACACGTTCTTGGCAAATATCGAACATATCACAGAGTGATTAAAATTGATCGTAAAGAACGAACGCAAAGAAGAAGATCACAGTCGTATGTTTTGTTTTAACTGTGCTTGACATGGATAGACTTATCAACCAACTGCTTAAACAAGTATCTATCGGGCTGAACGTACGAGTGCTGTTTGTGACCGTTTCGTGATAGAAGTCAGTGGCGGCTCGTGATCATTTTTGTTGGTAGGGCCAGTCACAAATTTAAATCGTTTTCTGTTTATTTCGAATACAAGTCACTATTATAAAGTCTCGCAGAAATTACATTTTCATAGGTGTATATTGATTCTGTTATTATTTCTGTTATATATCATTCACATTAGTCACTATTTATACAAGAATCCGTTTAACTGCGCAATGGCTTGGCCGCTAAATTTTAGACATTCTTCTCGTCCACTCTTATTACGCTACGTGTGTTAGCTTCTATACTGTGCGAAATTGACGCTCTTCTTAATTGCAAATACGTTTCTGTATCTTGCATAATTAAACTCACATCGTCATTTTAGCAGTCATCGGATTACCAATTCACGTAAACTACATTTGGATCTATCTGTTTTTTAGCACATAGATCGCTAATGCCATATGTCAGTATTGGCTCTGAGCACTGAATAGACATTCTTTTTGCCTCATTGACAGTGACCTGATGATATAATCTTCTCATTTCTGGAACGCAACTAATTGCTGCCTTCTGCTCTTTTATATTGATCTGTCATCTGACGTTACCAAGATATTTAAATTGATGCCACCTGTCTTAGCAGTCCATGATACAGCACTTGCTATGAAATGAGCATTTCTGGATCAAAGTCTGTTTGTTTACTGCAGATGATCAATTCAAGCTCTTGGTCTATACCTGAATACGTCTCATGGCTAATTACAGTGACCTGATTATAATCTTCTCATTTTCGGGAAACGCAACTTTAGCGCATCACCTGGCTCAATTTCAATCTGTCATCTGACGTTACAAGATATTTAAAGATGTAACCGTCTTAACTCCGTCACACTTGATGTGGTGCATTTTGTCGGAGTCTGCTTTGTTTTGAGATGATCATAACGTCTGTCAACTTAATGTTAAGGCTCAGTCCTTTGTTGTTACTTTCTGACACAACCTTGTCACTAAATTCTGGAGCTCTATTTCATGTCTTGCAACAGAGTATCATCAGCGGATCTCAGGCTATTTATGTTATGTCATACCGATCGCAAAATTAAAGAATAGAATGCGAACCCTGATCTCATTTGCAAAGTCCAACCATTAACTAGCCAAGCTCTCTTACCACTGACTACGCCATTGCTGTTCTATATCCGTAACATCTAAATTCACATCATGTGTTTTGTAATGCTATACGTTTGGTAACATTGTCACAATTCTCTACGGATAATGACAGAATCTTGCAACATGTTTGACTCCCAAATTAACCCTAACCAGATCGTGAATCCACCAACAGCCGCGTGAGACTTATCGATTTTTGCAATTTCTTCAGTTTTAGGTTACAACACTTCTCCCCCCATCAGACGTCATCGACAGTCTGGGTTTACTTTATTAAGCAAGTGTTTCATTTCCCCCCACGCCTGGCCCAGATGTGCGACACGTAGACGTCAGCGAATTCGTCAGAATTAAATTATATTTGTGGCCAGGGATGACAGATTGCGTTGTTGTTTTGTTGTCAGTACGCGTAGACTTAGGATCAGATAAAAGTAATGACCCAGTAGTCTGTTAAAGAAGGAATTGGCCTGTAGCCAGTGTGCTTTTAGTAGTATTTATGTCATTCTAGAGTTTCTTTTTTGTTCATTGAATTCATTTTCTCATAATCCCCTTCAGGGATCTCTGTGACGTAGGCATTGAATTCATTTTCTCATAATCCCCTTCAGGGATCTCTGTGAGGTAAGGGCTAGGTGCTCGTCTCTGGTGCCAAAGGTACCAAGTTCGCTTCCTCGTGGATTCATCTGGATATTTTTCCAGAGATCCCTGATCTCAGTGTAGGTGAGATCTAGTTCCTAGTCATATCGCATGCGGACCATAAAACATCGGTCCTTGTTCAATTTGAGCGCATAAAAGAACCCTTGCCGGTTCAAAATCGAGGAGGCTGGAAAGCCGCTGCCCGGACAAAGTTCATTAGAACATTTTTTAAATAAAATTGCTAAAAAATATCTTCAAAATTAAATTGTCTCCTCGCCGGTCATATGGAATTCGTGCACTGCAGCAGAGATTCTTCCTATGTAAGAAAGAGATCGGAGCACACATGGTTACTCACCGAAGTGCAATGATGATAATCCAATCGATCAATCATTCTCTTGCTTATCTTCATTCTCGTTTTCATCTTTCTCTCCTTAATTTTTTCCGTCTGGATTTTTTCTTATACAGGGTGTTCAAGATAATTGCAGCCCCATTGACAAATCGAAAGTTGCCAGATAACCTATCGCGTTGTGTTTATTTACTATTTAAACCGGTTCTGACTAGCTCGTTCTACGTCACATTTGTTCATCGCCCCTTCCCGCACTGCAATTACACACCATCACACAACCTTGACCTATTCTACGTCATAACTGAACCTTCTCATTTCCATACATATATGCCAGATTAGATCCATTCATAGGCTGCTTTTAAGTTGAACACCCTGTATCTCATATTAACCTAAATACTGTACCTGAATATTGCAAAAGTAAATGGTTGTTAAACTGGTTGTACATACTATAACATTGCAGACTAAGATTCAAATATATGTAGCTTGTGTAGTTAGCTCTTTACTATATGGCTCAGAAACCATGTTTGGTTGATAAGAAATAATTGTATGGTTGGGGGCCACCACAACACGAACTATATTAAAGGGTCGCGGCATTAGGAAGGTTGAGAACCACTAATATAGAGCGTTTGAAGAAGAAGACTACTTCCTACATCCCCTACCACCTCACATGATGTGTCGTTAAAGTACATTAACCAACAAGAACTGATAATACTGAGAACTTACTACTTATCTACTACACAAAGATATGAAGAAGACTTGTGTGTATCTGGGCCAATACGGCTTGACTAGTCCTGCTCAAGACTTCTTGGGACACAACAGAAGCGCCACTCGAAATTGCAACTAATCGCTGTGACTTGACGTTACCCTGTTA
Source organism: Arion vulgaris (assembly GCA_020796225.1). Taxonomy (NCBI): domain Eukaryota; kingdom Metazoa; phylum Mollusca; class Gastropoda; order Stylommatophora; family Arionidae; genus Arion; species Arion vulgaris. The sequence goes on from CM036776.1 coordinate 21,373,075, forward strand.
CATACTCATGTTTGTACGTGTCCATTTACCACATCTTCAACATTTACCGCATTTCTAACCAGGCTAAAGTATCCCCCCTCTCTTGCATATTTTTAAACACGTTGCGTGCGACTTTTTCTTCTTGTTTGCGATCGCTATTTTGATGATTATACCGTTAGACACGTTCTTATGATGAAGTCGACTGTTGTCTGAAGCTCATCTCTGGTGTCATGTAGTTTTGATGATTATACCGTTAGACGTGTTCTTATGATGAAGTCAACTGTTGTCTTGAGCTCATCTCTGGTGTCATGTAGTTTTGATGATTATACCGTTAGACACGTTCTTATGATGAAGTCGACTGTTGTCTGAAGCTCATTTCTGGTGCCATGTAGTTTTGATGATTATACCGTTAGACACGTTCTTATAATGAAGTCGACTGTTGTCTGGATCTCATCTCTGGTGTCATGTAGTTTTGATGATTATACCGTTAGACACGTTCTTATAATGAAGTCGACTGTTGTCTTGAGCTCATCTCTGGTGTCATGTAGTTTTGAATGTAGTGTTGTATTGTTGGGCCAGTATTTCTAGGGAGGACATACAGGGGACACCAGTGCCAGATTAAGCTCACCCTGTAGCAAATGTCACCTTTCATTTCCCGTGTTCCCACATTCAACGCGTCACACTATTGAAAGGAATTGGCACTCCTACCCCTGCACAGTAGTGAATAGAAATGTGACATGAAGTGACTTTATTTCTGCTATAAGATACATGTCTTGTGAGCCACTAGAGACTTTTTGCCAGTTCATACGCATTAAAAAGGACTAAAGCTGAAGGAATGACTTCATTGCACTGTGTTTTACCCCATATAGCTCGGTCCCTCTCACAGAAGTGGCACGATACCTGTCGAGATTATTGCAGATAGCATGCGCTCCGTAGCTTCTGTAACAATCTTAGGGTACTATGGGTTACCCCATATAGCTCGGTCCCTCTCACAGAAGTGGGCACGATACCTGTCGAGATTATTGCAGATAGCATGAGCTCCGTAGCTTCTGTAACAATCTTAGGGTACTATGGGGAAAAAATGCATTTATGAACAGAACGGCGCGGTCCGGATTCGAACCCACGACCTTCGAAACGGAAGGCAAACACTTCGTCACAGAGATCCTCCAAATACGCATTAAGAACCGCGATAACGTAGTCGTTAGTGCACTTGCCTCGTAGACGCGTAGTCCCAGGATCAAATTGTACCGGGAGAGTGAGATTTGTTTCTACCAATGACTCTCAGATCGACCAAGACTTAATTTTATACCAAAGAAACCAAGAGAAGTAAAGGTGGCGGGAGTGATGTTAGTCACATCATCATCCGCCGTGTGCCGATTATCATCATCATCAAATAGCTTGTCCTGAGCAGAACTTTGCCACCCCAACAGTCCTCCGAAATTTCGCTCTCTCATAGGCTAGATGTCCTGCCTCTACAGCCGTCATGTTCAAACCATCAGTTACATCCTGAATCCATCTTCTCAGTGGTCTTCCTCTTCTTCTCTTTACCGGTATGCCTCCTTCCATGATGATCTTCTCCAGAACATCATGTCTTTTTATATGTCCAAAATATCTCAATTTTCTCTTTTTATTTGTAGCATCAGCCAGTTTTCTTTGATTTTGAGTTCTTTCTGGATAGATCTATTTGTTCTCTTCTCTGTCCACGATATACGAAGGACTCTTCTATAACACTTATATTCGAAAACATGTTTTTCCACTTCTTTATTAAATGTCCATGCTTCGCACCCATACGTTGCCACTGGGAATATGCATGCTCTTAGTATTCTGATCTTTGTTTTCTTTTTAGTGTGCCGATAGTCATTGCAAATATGAACCTAACAGTGTCCCCTAATCTGTCTCATAGTATGAAAAAAGGTGTACAAAATATTCACGACAGGAAGTAAAATAGTTTGACAAAGCACAAAAATAACCTAAACCAACTTTCCAACCAAAGACTTGATGAATTTATTGCTTGATAAAAGTATTTTGGTATAAACGTGATTACAGCCTGTTTTTGTGTGTGTCTGTTTTATCATCACCATTCTATATATGGTTCTACTTTGATTTCGTTCTTTACCACCAATTTTAATCACTCTTTGTGATATGTTTGATCTTTGCCAAGAACTTGTATACTTTGCGCCCGAGTGGTTACCGGGGCCCAAATTTGGGATGCAAAGAATAGAACCACTGTTACCTGCCACGCATGTCGTAAGAGGCGACTAAGGAGGTTTGGCTGAAATCGGATGCATGTGTCCGCTAGGGAATGCTAACCCGAAACAAATGCTTGCAGAAAACGGATGCACCAGGCCGTAAGGCGCATTTCATGGTGCAACGACCCCTCACAATGAGGAATGGGATAACGGATTCTACGGTCGCCAATCTGCCTCTGAGATTTAGCCACGAGGTAAGAATGTCAGAACCACCATCACGAGGGTGGCCAAAATTTACTGCAGGAAGAGGTCGGCACAAATGGGAAGCAGAAATCATAGGAATTATATCCTACAGAACTGCCCCCAGTATGCAGACTTGAGAAGAAAGAGATGGCCCACTTACACTAGTGCCCAAGACAAAATGTATGGCGTGGCTGATAATCTGAGACAGACAGCTGAGAGAATCCGAAATCCCAATCTAGTGAGAACGCAGAAGAAGAAGTATACTTTGCACATTGGTTTGGTAGGTCCCTAAATGTATAGACTTCTACACGTTTAGGACACGTGCATCCGATTTCAGCCAAACCTCCTTAGGCGCCTCTTACGAGATGCGTGGTAGGTAACAGTGGTTCTATTCTTTACATCCCAAATTTGGGCCCCGGTAACCACTCGTGCGTATATATAGTTCAGCATTGTAGACCTAGGAAGTCGGTAAACCAACTTTCTTCTATCACACCGGTACCTCTCATTGGAATTAATTTTCATACAAAAATATCACCACTATTTTTAATGAGAACAGTGTGCTTGCAAGTTCTGTTCACGAGTGCATTTTTTTCCCCAGAGGCCTTTATGGTTGTTGCAGGAGCTACGGAGCTCGTGCTTTGAGTAGTTCTCCTGGCAGGTGTCGGGCCATTTCTGTGGAGACAGACCGAGCCACATGGGGTAAAACCCGACGCAATGAAGTCAATCCTTCGGATTTAGACTTTCTTAAAATACATCAGATGCAGTTGGCTAGCATCTCTTTGGCAGTTAGCTTGACTTGCGCACAAGTGGACTATGGTTCAAATACTAACACAGTCGATTTTCGTTGAATCTTATCCAGAATCAACTTGTAAGTGTTTTTAACACTTTCTTCTTCGAGTGCTCCATATCGACCACTTGTTAAACCACTCTTTGTGATTTGTATGTGATGTGAGCCTAAGAGCAATTGTACGTTGTGCTAGTTATGCACCTACAAGTAGGTCAGCACATCCGATTTCTACGATGTTTTTTTATTTACTAGGTAGCTTCCTAGGCCCATACCTCAGTCGCCTCCAACGACACACCTTGTAGATCGCAGTGTGACTTATTCTTTGTGTTATTTGTATTCTTATAGGGACTGAGCACTAAAAGGTTCATGCTTCGTTGATTAAAAGTTAATTGCATATCCTTTACAGGACTTTGTGAATCAACCCGGCTTTTAAACCCTGTTTGTGATTTTTCAGGCATTATTACGTTCAGTAGTTTGCCATTGCTTTCTGAACGGTGGTGCCATCGTCCTTTGTAAAAATCCACACGAAACAATTTGCAACCAAACTGTCCGCAGCGTGATTCGAACTCAGTACGTCGGGGCTAATAGACCAAGTCATTATCCCCTAGACCACAGACCAGAGACGTGTCGTGTCATGTTCTGCATTCATAATTTATACTGTCCCTCTCTTTTAAAAAAAACCACTACTACTTGTTAATGAATTCATTGTGCTAATTCATTCTAAAGTACAACCAGCCCGGACTTGATTTTGTATTTTCCTTAATTAAAACAAGTTTGTCATGTAGTCAATGTGCTATGTTATTCTGCTAATTGCTTACCTAATAGGTCTGTGTTCAAATGCGACACTAGTCAATGAATTGTAGCGGTTATGGGACCGGTTAAGACACGTCTCTCACACTTGAAGCCACGGGTTCTAGACTCTGCCACGATCAGGGATGCAGCACTAGCAAGTACCTATTTGGTCTCGACGACGTAATAGTCCTTGAACTATCAATTAGATAGAAGTATGCTACAAATAATTTTATTTAAAGTTTCCATATATCTATATTGAAACACCCAGCTATTCCAGTAGTGACTAAAAGACAGATTATAAATTCAATCTTTATACCAACACTGTGCTACCAGAGCCAAACATGGGCACTGACAAAAGAACAAGAAAGGAAAATTACCACATGCGAAATGAGATGCCTGAGGAAAGCAGTAAATAAACAAGAAGAGACCATATAAGAAATGAGGAAATTAGAAGAACAGTCGGAACAACACCTGCTATTAGATTTATTGAAAACAGAGACTCAAATGGTTTGGCCACTTGGTCAGAATGAACCGAATACACCAGTTGCAAGAGCGTACAACCTGAAAATGGAATCATCAAGAGGAAAGGGCAGACCAAGAAAAGATGGGTTGATGGAGTTACAGACATCTTAAAACTCCACAATACCACACCATATCAAGCGACCGAGCGTGCATTATCTCGAAAACCGATCATCAGTTAAACCTGCTACGTCTAGCGGCAAAAAAGCAGAGAATGACAAAAGAAAGAAAGATATATATCTATATATACAGTGGCGGCTCGGGGTCATTTTTGTTGGGGCCAGACATTTGTTTCCGGATAAATCATGGTTTTTGGTTGCTAAATTTTAATTTATAAAATAATAAATACACGTTATACATTATTTTTGGTGGGCCCCACTGGCCCTTAATGACGAACCACCACTGTGTGTATATATATATATATATATATATATATATAAAGCGAAAGATTGACTTCATTCCACCGGGTTTCCCCATATGACTCTGTTCCTCTCGGCAGAAATGGTCAACTGCTGAGTCCTGCGCAAAGCACGAAATCGTAGCTCCAGCAGCACTCCGAGGTATCTCTGGAAAAAATCCACATGGGAACTGAGCGATACAATATCCCCAACAGTGTCCGGCGACTGACCATCTGACCATACCAGTTCGATTTTGATTGAGGAGCCTACTCAAATATCTGTTGTGCTGTTCTTTTCTGGCCTCTCCAATCTTCAATCCCAACTCTTGCAGTTTACATGGATTGGTTTAAATGAAAATAATTTTTGCTAATCCTAGTCTTCTCTTATTTCCGCATAGTAAACTAGGTTAGGCATTTATTTTGCTATTCTATATGTTCTGTGTCGTGTAAGAAATGAATGTCTTCACTTCTATTGTATCCTTTTCTTGATAAAGGCCTTTGGTCGAAACGTTACTGTGTATTGTTATTGGTTTTTTGTAAGACTACAGTACTTTGTTTTTACGTGTTTCGCCATTGCTACGTAGTTTTACAGTATTCTGCCCTTATATTCATAGTAAACTAGCAACTAAATTGTTACAATTTTACCTTCTCTTCCTCCCTCCCCACCCCTCCCCCTTCATTCTCTCTCTGGAAACATGTATGTGGCTGGCAATGTTTAGCTCTCATCTTCAGTGGTTAACCAATCATTAGCAATATTCAAGGATTCGAGACAACCAAACATGACAACTATTGTTGCATCTGCAACAAACTGACAAATGGAACACTTGTGTACATGATCTATTTTTGTTTTTACAGACGATCATTACTTCAGAACAACAAAAAATGGTCGTTACTGCATTGTCATACCGCTTTTTAGGGCGATGTAGGACAGGAGGTACATGAGCATGTGAAATTTAATGGCCGTATGGTTAGTACATTCGCCGCCAAACTGTTCAAGTTAGGATTTTTTCTTATTGCTCTCGACAGAAAAAACAAACTCATTGGCCTTACTCATGAAACTCATGAAGCCAGCGCTCAAATCTATTCGGCCAGAACTCTACCCTACAAACTTGAGAACCGTTGATGTCAAACGCTTAGACAATGTTTCCCCTGTGTCCACAATATACCTATACTTACATAGTGATGCAAAGATTCCTTTCATTGATATCCGCAACAGGTTAAACATTCATGTTAAGCGAAACTTTTTGGGGGGTTTATATTGTACGGTAAGAATCAGTATATAAGTTTGATAAATGTAATAGCTGAACAAACTTATATAGTCAACACCTACTTTGTAAAAGTACATCTCCAAACACGGCTAGTAGGTATCAGGCCAGCATTAAGTTAGCTAGGCCAAAGTTTATCCAGGTCGCAACAACGACGTGGAGAGCTCGTTGAGATCCTTGTCATCTGCTGCAGCGCAGCTCGTTTCGTCTGTCACACGAGGGGAAGTGTTGTATTGACCTGCTGCGAAGGCGACCCCGAAGTACTTCCTCTGTCGGGAATTAACTTCCTTTCTAACAGGTTCAGGCTAGAACTTATTGTTAGCTGGCCAGTTCGGTGGGATGTGGCTGTCAAGTCAGAGCTGTGTAGTCAGTCACGTCTATGTGATAGCCACAGTTTAGTTTCAACCTTAATGTGATATTATTATCCAGACGTGGTTTGTGCTAAACACTTTTATTTATATCCGCCATTAAGTTGTGTGCCTCCTACCCTCAGTGCTTTTATAATTGTGAATTATTCTGTTTTGTAAAGGATAATTCAATCGTTTGAGCTCCTGAGTTAAGTCTTTAATCTAACGTGCTTATTGGGATTTAATATGGATATAAGTGCCGTTATATTCACTTCTAAAATACGCATAGGATGGACTGGTTAACTGCTTCTTGTTCTGTTTTGAAAGACAATTCATATTCTGATATGTATTGCAGATTATGTTACAAAGTACTATGCGTATTGCGTTTATCCCTTATATGTGAAATTATATTTAATTTATATGTGGTGTTTATATACGAGATTAGATTACGAGTTATATTGTGTGTGTGGGGTTTTCGCCCCTCGACATTATATTACGTATGACATACTGCTATGGCTTGTGTGGTGTTTCTCATGTACATACTGCTATAGCTTGTGTGGTGTTTCTCATGTACATACTGCTATAGCTTGTGTAGTGTTTCTCATGTACATACTGCTATAGCTTGTGTGTTTTCTCATGTCATACTGCATAGCTTGTGTGTTTCATGTACATACTGCTATAGCTGTGTGGTGTTTCTCATGTACATACTGCATAGCGTGGTGTTTCTGTACATACTGCATAGCTTGTGTGGTGTTCTCATGTACATACTGCTATAGCTTGTGGTGTTTCTAGGTAGACCAGCACTGTCAATCTTCGAACGCTCCATATCGACCACTTGTTAAACCACTTTTTGTGATTTGTATGTGATCTGAACCTAAGAGCGATTATACGTTGTGCCAGTTATGTGTCTACATGTAGATCCGATTTCTGTGACACTTTTTTATTTACTAGAATAGCATCCTTAGGCCCATACCTCAGTCGCCAATTACGGCATGCTTTGTAGGTCCCAGTGTTACTATTCTTTACTCTCCTTGTGTGCACTGGCAACACACGGGCGAACACAGCGCTGCCTAACGCGGGCGCCATGACGCCCGTATCATACATTCATGGCGCCGCTATTTTACTTTGTCGGTTTTAACGTTGATCAGATTCTAAGAAAACATGATTTTTCTGGGTTTTTCATAGCACTCCATGAACATGATCTTCCTGCTTGTTGTAGACTTGTTTTATTTTGTATCTTCTTCTTTGCGTTCGTTCTTTACGACCAATTGTAATCACTCTTTGTGATATGTTTGATCTTTGCCAAGAACGTGTATACGTAGCACATTGGTTTGGTAGGCCCCTAAACGCATAGATTCTACACGTTTAGGACACATGCATCCGATTCAACCAAACCTCCTTAGTCGCCTCTTACGACATGCATGGCAGGTAACAGTGGTTCTATTCTTTACATCCCAAATTTGGGCCACGGTAACCACTCGCGCCCTCCCTAACATAACCTTTTCACTGGAGAAAACGTCGACATCTTAACTATATTAATATTACTAGTGTTGTTATTGTTAGTAGCGGTCTTCTTGTTTATCTCTAGGGAGACATAGGTCCCCCAACCCAGGTCTTATAAGCCATCCTAATCCAATGCACATTTTTCAAATCTCTCCACCCTGTCACCATTTTCTTGCATTTTGTCTCCAACTCCCTCCTCCAGGTGTTACTGGTCTTCCTTACCTCTATTACACTGGCGGTTCCATTTAGTAGTGATAGTAATGCAATAATCACATCTCACCTTCATCTCCATAACCATCAGTCAAATGCGCCCCAATATTTAAAAAAACAGTTGAACAACACTGTCTTCTACTGTTTATTTGGTCTCCTTTGCGTTTCTCTTTCATGAGGGTTTCTTTTCCAGTTTCCAATACATCAGTTTCTTTATCAATTTTACCTCAGTGGTAGAAGGAACGGGATGTAAGGATCTTCTGTACCAATTGTCTAATGCACTTTGGAAGTTGATATTCATTTCTCTAAAGTTCTTGATGTTGTCACTCCATCTTTTGCTTGTTCTTGCTCTGTAGCCATATTTTTGTCAACGGGTGAAGATACTAGGCATTCTTGTCATGTGATGAAACCATTTAATCGCATGTCCTTTTTCTTTCTTCTTTCTGCCCTCTAAAGTTTGCCTCTTGACAGGATAAGAGAGATTTCTGGACTGACTCTGTAATCACTCATTGACAGGATAAGAAGAGATTTCTGGAACTGACTCTGTGCTAATCACTCACATTGACAGGATAAAGAATTTCTGGAACTGACTCTTGTGGGCGCTTCATACATTATGTTTTAACTGTCTCTGTTATTTCTGTTGCCTTGTATGGACTATATCTGAACAGTAAATTAATTGATAGTTTACTACGCGGAAATGAAGACCAGACTCGCATAAAACTTATCAAAAAGCCATTTTCCAGTTAGTGACACTTGCCCCCTCATGCCTTAACGTATGCGCTGATTCTTTCCAGATTGTTAGCTTGTATGCTCTGTAGTTGATGTAGTATTGTTAGCAGCTGCTCTCATATTTCTCTTCATTATTTCTATATAGTTTCTCCGTTTCATAGTTTCTTTATAAGCTATTTATTCTCATGGTACATCAGATGATTTGTCTATGTTCTGAATTGTTCATATTCTGTCTCAGCCTTGCGCTGTCTATTCGATGCTCAGCCTCACGCTGTCTCTCCTATATCTTCTGTTGACTGAAGATATGTGATTTTGTTTCCATTTCTCTAATCGGCGTTGACATCATGCTTCCATTTATTACTCTTTTCTCGGTTTTGCAGAATATTTCTTTCTTCGTCCGTCTCGTCCCAACCCACCAAGACTTTGCTGCCGTTACTTATACCATAATTCCACATTCTAGGACTAGTCTCACTTGTCCAATATAAAGTTTTTTTTAAACACACTCGCATCTACTCCCCATGTTGATTTTTTATTTCCTCCAGAATTATTTTCATGATTGCTGTTCCTTGTCTTGATTAAATCTTGTTTTTGTTTTCTATTTATTGCTTCTGTGTCAAACGGCGATAACATATTATACCTATATCGTTAGTTAAGTACTTCATCGAGTCATAGATTTCTTCTGTTTATATCTAAATTTGGTTTCTGTGATTTGTCTCTAGATTGATAAAACTGTACTCGCGTTGTTTTCTCTTCATTTATGGGCAGTGAGGGCGGCTCAAAAGAAAAGAAGAAAAACATCATCACATGTGGAGGCAAAAGAGAGCACAGAGGGCAGAGAGAACATCCCATGTATCGGCTCTAGTCTCCAGTTTTACCTGCAGCAACTGTGGCAAGGATTGTCACTCCAGAATAGACCATTACAGCCACAAGAAACTTGGATTCAGCACAGAACATACTACGTAACGCAGCCCTATTGTCTCCTGAGACAATGAGGCCAATGTGATGATACATTGGCCACTCTTATTAGCTCTTAATATCCAGCTGTTTGCATTGGCGATATATTCTTCAGAAGTTCACAGAACTAGATCGTCTACGAAAGAGTAGGTGTGCAGTCTGTGATATTATTCTATGAGCAAGAATGAACAGTGTAGTTTGATAGAACTCGACAACTTGGGGGCATCAATCTCCATCTTTCAGCTGTTCTGTCTTTGCATTTGTACTCTTGACAGTTCTGCAAAAACACTATTTATGAAGCACACACAAAACCCATTCAAAGACATCTCTTCTTATCCTGACGATGTGAGGCAAAACATGATTACATAACAGAAAGAAAAAAGTTATGTTCTCTCTCTCTCTCTCTTTGCCTTTTTTTTACCCCGGTTGGGCATAGCCCTCAACCAACTCATGCCAAGTCTTCCTATCTCTAGTTATCTCCTGCAGCTCCCTCCAGCTCTTCTTTATATTGTTGATCTCCCTCCAAATCTTGTCTCCATGTATTTCTCGGCCTCCCCTTCTTGTTCTCTAAGTAGTGCTTTTTTGCGTTCGATTTTAGCTCGACAATTTTAATCACTCTTTGTGATATGTTTGATCTTTGCCAAGAACGTGTATACGTTGCACATTGGGTTAGGTAGGCCCCTAAACGCATAGACTTCCACATATTTAGACATGTGCATCCGATTTCAGCCAAACCTCCTTAGTCGCCTCTTACGACATGCGTGGCAGGTAACAGTGGTTCTATTCTTCCACCCCAAATTTGGGCCCCGGTAACCACTCGGGCGAAAAGTAGTGGCTAAACCCATAGGGGCTCAGTTTACCCCAACATATGCTAATGGCATGCATACTGATGGTTCTCGTGGATCGTTGGTTTAACACACTCCTCTCTCTCTCTCTCTCTCTCTCTCTCTCTCTCTCTCTCTCTCTCTCTCTCTCTCTCTCTCTGCCGCTAAATAATCCAGATATACTTGTACATAATATAATTCCAAATTCCTGAAATCTCTGTATAGATTCATTTTAGTATTCTCATCCAACAGTAGATCGCTAAGTAATGAAAAACATCCTGCTTATCTCCATCCTAAACTCCCCGACAATCTATGTGTACATTTTACCACCTCACATTGCACTGTTTTCCTAATTTGTATTTCAATCTACTTTACTTACTGCATGTAATAGCTATCTAGATCTACCATAAGCTTCTTCAACTCCCAACGAGCACAGGTCTTCAACAAACTTCTTACAGCTCTTCCTCTCTCCTGCCATCTTTCCAATTCTGTCCATGTTTTGAAATGAAAGTCGTGGCATATCCTTTACAGGACGTAGTCATCAACCACAGTAAAGAGTTGTTGATTTTCTAGGCACCACTTATACGTTCAGTAGTTTGCAATTGCTTTCTGAACGGTGAGGTCTATTTTACCGTTTGTAAAAATCCCACGGAAACAAATTTCCTTCCAAACTTGCCCACCGTGGGGTTTGAACCAGGTACGCTTGGGCTTGTGATCGAGCTCACTACCACTTGAGCTACAGACGCTGATCAGAGAAACAAGGGAAATAAAGTGACCGACGTGATATTCACTATCCCATCCATCGTGTGCCGCCGTTGTCTAAGAAAAAACACCCGAGTCCAACAACATATTCCTTAATAAATAGACAGTGAAGAAGTATTAGGGGCTTCCGAAATGAATTTTTGTTTGTTTGTTTCAAACACAAGATTCGAACCACAAAACGATTCCTTACGCGGTACCCATTGCCTAGCCATACAGAAAACATCGTTTTTTAAGTACATAACCATTTAGCCCCCACCCGCTTCTCGAAGTCGTGTGCCCATATTCCCCAATAAGAGATATGGTTTGAAACCGAGTTCCCCAATAAGAGATATGGTTTGAAACCGAGTTCTCCAATAAGAGATATGGTTTGAAACCGAGTTCTCCAATAAGAGATATGGTTTGAAACCGAGTTCTCCAATAAGAGATATGGTTTGAAACCGAGTTCCCCAATAAGAGATATAGTTTGAAACCGAGTTCTTTACTTACTATTGATATTATTCTGTACATTATATCAATCGGTTAACCTATAGCCTTGTTTTCTGAGAACAACAATAGTTCTCCATATTACAGCATTTTTAGTCAATATCTGGTTGTTAGGCATTTCTTTATCAAATCTCATGACCTGCTTACCTTTAAATAAACTTCTTGGATTTACCCAGATCGTCACGAGGACAATAAGATCATAAAATATAGTAGTTTTGAAAGATAAGATATCACGCTTTCGCCGGTGTATGTATGATCTGGTATTTGCACTGCGACGGCAGGTCTAAATTTGTGTATGAATGGCCAAGTTTTAAAATTTCCTTCATCCAGAATTTACTTCCTGATACAAGTGGCTACTACTTAACACTGTTTCTAGGTTGGTTAAACTATCCTCTCCAAGACACGCTATATTATATCGCCTCTCCCACAGCTTAAGTGTTGTCAATGCCTCAGCATGGGCGAGAAAAGGATGCACGCATCCGGATAGTTCCCGTGGGTAGTATCCGGAAAGGATTATGTTCGAACAAAGTGTTATTTTATTCTTCTTCGTTTTTCCGTGCAGTGATAGTCACATTAGTAGACATGAGAGGGCTTTATGGAGGATAGTCACATTAGTAGACATGAGAGGGCTTTATGGAGGATAGTCACATTAGTAGACATGAGAGGGCTTTATGGAGGATAGTTACATTAGTAGACATGAGAGGGCTTTATGGAGGATAGTTACATTAGTAGACATGAGAGGGCTTTATGGAGGATAGTTACATTAGTAGACATGAGAGGGCTTTATGGAGGATAGTCACATTAGTAGACATGAGAGGGCTTTATGGAGGATAGTTACATTAGTAGACATGAGAGGGCTTTATGGAGGATAGTCACATTAGTAGACATGAGAGGGCTTTATGGAGGATAGTTACATTAGTAGACATGAGAGGGCTTTATGGAGGATAGTTACATTAGTAGACATGAGAGGGCTTTATGGAGGATAGTTACATTAGTAGACATGAGAGGGCTTTATGGAGGATAGTTACATTAGTAGACATGAGAGGGCTTTATGGAGGATAGTTACATTAGTGGACATGAGAGGGCTTTATGGAGGATAGTTACATTAGTAGACATGAGAGGGCTTTATGGAGGCTGTAGTGAGACACTTGTCCTCCGCCCTACAGTCGAATTGTGTTTTTCAAAGGACATGTATGTTGACCGTAACTTTAGTACGTGTTTATGTGTATATATATATATATATAGTGTTTATAGTGAGATATATATCAGTGATATTCGTCATTAGGGCCCGTGGGCCGGGCCCCACCAAAATAAGGTGTAAAGTGTATTTATTATTTTATACATTAAAATATATCCTAACCGAAACCATGATTTTCCGAAAATTTATTTCTAGCCCCACCAACAAAACTGATCACGAGCCGCCACTGATGTATGTATGTATATATATATATATATATTCGCTTTGTAGGCTAGTGATTCGAGTTCAGTTCCACAGTGGGCGTGGAATAGTTTTCCTCTGATCAAAACGGCTCTCGGGTCGACCCAGCCTCAGTTAGGGAAAAAACACTGGGAAGTAAAATGCGGCCATCGTGATGTTGACCACATCACCCATCGTGCGCCGGCGGTGAATGAAAAATACGAGCCAAACACCGTATTACCCAACTTTTACATACATACATATATATATATATAGGCCATGCGTTGTTACTTTGAAGAAACAACTTACCAAACGTTAGATTTTGTCTTGTCCGTTGCCCCTTAATACTTGTTTACTGTACTTATTTGCCATATTCATTGACTCATGGGGTTCTTAAAACTCCTTATTGTCTTATTACTTTGAAGAGGACGCCCCTGCAAACATTGCTGTTATATAATTTACTGTCTATAAAGAAGCATTGTAACAATGGAAATTTTCACGGCAAGTTTTTTTTTCTTTCTTGTAAAGTAGAACACACAATTGATTGACGGTCAGGGCAAGCTAGCGTCACCACCTACTCACCCCACCCCCTATTTATCTTCTCCAGATATGTTGATCGAACTAGAACCTAATTAACCCATTAATTAATGTAACCAATTTACAAAGACCACTCTTCGAAGAACAATCCTACAAGAAAGTAAACTATTGGGATGTAAAACCATACGAGATCTCCAACTGCTAGCAACGAACCGTATTACATGGAGATCTCGCCCGAGTGGTTACCGGGGCCCAAATTTGGGGTGCAAAGAATTGAACCACTGTTACCTGTCATGCATGTCGTAAGAGGCGACTAAGGATGTTTGGCTGAAATCGGATGCACGTGTCCTAAACGTGTAGAAGTCTATCACGGCGTCATATTTGATGAGATACCGCTCTTTTAGTAATTTGCACTACTTTTTCAGCGCAGTCCGTGACGGTAAATAAATTTAACACAGTCAGCCATTGTGTTTTTTCGATCGAATCGATGAAACAGCGTATAAACAATTGCTTCATATGAAATATGTGTCATTCATATAGTAAAACCGATTGTTCTACGTGTAACTGTAACATATTCTACAGATCTGGAAAATTCTATGATTATATGTTAAGTAGAAGCTATTTTGAACGAAATTTTTTCGATGGTCACTACCATTATTTTGGAACCTTGAAAATTTCGCTTGGTTACTACCCATAAACATCGTATTTACGTGAAACGGCATTATTAACTTCTCTTTACTCATAAATTTTCATTACTAGAAACATTTTCTCTCTTCTAAGGGCAACTTTACGTCTGCAACTCGTCAATAACCTACCAGACTTACCATTTATCTAGCTAGAAGCCGGTTTGCTTTTGACGTCCATAACAACCGCTGCAGTTTGCGATCTTCTCGTGAATTCTTTTCGTCATTTTACTTGTGTCAACGATATCCAGCAATGCTAAATACACATTTTTAATTTTCTTTTTATATTTCAAACATTATTTATGCCTTTCAGTTGACTTTTGTATCGAGTATCAACGGTAATATTAAATCGTGGCCAACGTTACTAACTGGCCACAGCGCGGACAGACAATATTGCCATGTGACGTCACAGGCTGAGGCGTGTATTCTCACAGACTAACTATTGACTGTTACTATTGGGAAACGCTGATCTAGACAATACATCTTGCAGATGTTAGAAACTTGTTGTTGGATGCATGTGTGTATTACAGAAGATGTTTTCTGATAAGTAGCTATAGTTGTTGCTCTCACATACTATTTTAGTTTAATTTTATACAGAATACTTAGATTAATTTTAAATATAACTATTGTACTTACATCAGCTTATGGTAGTCTCTCTTCAGTTATCCATGAATAAGTAAGCTACATGTTTGCACAACACCACATCTTGATTAGCACATAAACTAACATCACTTATCAGTAATCCACGAATTAGTCAGTCACAAATTTGCACATCACCACAGCTTGATTAGCACAGAAACTAAACAGTATTACATAAATATATTTATCTACTACTGAATTTTGCTACTTTCCTTTTTTGTGAAGAAGCAGTTTGCTGAACATTGCATTGATCATTCCTTATTTTTCCTTAATTGTTGAGGAAAATGTTAGCAAATGTTGGAACCGCGGACAATAAAGTTTTTCTTTTTGAGCTCCGCAGACACATGCAGTACTGTCTAATGAGAATTTTATGTAGCTGGCAGTTACAATTTGTATGACAATCTCCTTCTGGTTTGTCGTGACCAAGAACTTATCTTCATAGTCAGATGATATCGGCTTTTGAACAACTATATATGATATGAATCTACATTTTGGTACACAGCACTTACTAGGCATCGTTATTTTGTTATGTTTACTAAAGAAGTCTGAGTTCGTATGTTTACTAAAATGTCCATATGTTTACTAAACACGTTTGAATAATCCGCCTCACCCTCCATCTTGAATAATATAGCGCTTCGGCCAGTAGTTACGTTGGCCACGATTAAATATCCCACACTAGATCTAGCTGTCCACAGTGAACCATTCGTCAGCGATAGACGGCAATAATGATTGGACCGATCTTTATCGTACACTATTCAGATTTACTTGAGGTCTCATATTATTGTACTGTGATTTCAGAATTAAAATAACTAGTGAATCATTTCAGTATTCTGTTAGTTGTCTTTCTTAATTATAGGCATTTCATGTTTAAAAGTTGTGCCATTTAAATTGCACTCATTGCTTAGCTGCAATGAAGCTTTGTGACAAAATATAGTCTAGTAGCAATTTCAAATGTAACTATTGCAAGATCATCTACATTTTCTTTTTATGTAAACTTCTTCTGTGACTTTCAATTTGTTAGTGGTTGAACTAAATGTGATAATTAGTGATGAAATACTGCATCATGTCTTCTATATGAACATACATTGAACAAGCACATTTTATGTCATTGAAAGTTTTGTGTAGGACCTGAGCTTTGAGTAAAATTGATTAATCAAAGGTACAGTAAACACAATGATACAGCAAATCAGATCTTTGTATAAATCCTAATTTCTATATAGTTGAAGTACAGGTAAATGATTTACCAGTGTGTTTTCATTATTGTCAAAAACTTTCTTGATTGTTTAAAAATTGTATTGACTACTAGATCAACAATTTCATTGAATAATATCCTTTCTAATTTCCCCATGCATTGACCTTAGTCTTGCAATGATGGTCAAGCTTTAACACTTTCTGAGTAAATTATTCACACAACCTCTATCTCCAGTTTTTTAAATAAAGTAATAAATATATTTAATGTTATTGCAAAGTTAAAGTCAGTTGCATGGGGAGATCATAATGAATATTATTTATTGAAACTGTTGATCTAGTGCTCATTATATGTTCCACACAACCAAAACAATTTAGAAAATAATAAAAGCATATTGGTAAATTATTCACTCTAGCATCAGAGGTTAATTTTTGTATTCATATATTTCTTGATTTATCTGCAATATGTTGTGCTGTTCTGAGTGACTCTTTGAATAGTGTTAGTTTTATATATTTACTTATGTATGCACATCTCACATACAAACATGCTGGATACTTATTTGGTAAATCATTTATATATGTTGAGTAAATATAAATGATCACATTTAGTTCAACCACTAACAAATTGAAAGTCACAGAAGTTTACATAAAAAGAAAATGTAGATGATCTTGCAATAGTTACATTTGAAATTGCTACTAGACTATATTTTGTCACAAAGCTTCATTGCAGCTAAGCAATGAGTGCAATTTAAATGGCACAACTTTTAAACATGAAATGCCTATAATTAAGAAAGACAACTAACAGTATACTGAAATGATTCACTAGTTATTTTAATTCTGAAATCACAGTACAATAATATGAGACCTCAAGTAAATCTGAATAGTGTACGATAAAGATTGGTCCAATCATTATTGCCGTCTATCGCTGACGAATGGTTCACTGTGGACAGCTAGATCTAGTGTGGGATATTTAATATTACCGTTGATACTCGATACAAAAGTCAACTGAAAGGCATAAATAATGTTTGAAATATAAAAGAAAATTAAAAATGTGTATTTAGCAATGCTGGATATCGTTGACACAAGTAAAATGACGAAAAGAATTCACGAGAAGATCGCAAACTGCAGCGGTTGTTATGGACGTCAAAAGCAAACCGGCTTCGTAGCACAGATAAATGGTACGTCTGGTAGGTTATTGACGAGTTGCAGACGTAAAGTTGCCCGTAGAAGAGAGAAAAATGTTTCTAGTATTGAAAATTTATGAGTAAAGAGAAGTTAATAATGCCGTTTCACGTAAATACGATGTTTATGGGTAGTACCCAAGCGAAATTTTCAAGGTTCCAAAATAATGGTAGTGACCATCGAAAAAATAGCTTCTACTTAACATATAATCATAGAATTTTCCAGATCTGTAGAATATGTTACAGTTACACGTAGAACAATCGGTTTTACTATATGAATGACACATATTTCATATGAAGCAATTGTTTATATGCTGTTTCATCGATTCGATCGAAAAACACAATGGCTGACTTGTGTTCCGTCGCGGACTGCGCTGAAAAAGGTAGTGCAAATTACTAAAAGAGCGGTGTTGGTTCGCCGTGCTATGCGTTTAGGGGCCTACCAAACCAATGTGCAACGTATCACGTTCTTGGCAAAGATCAAACATATCACAAAGAGTGATTAAAATTGGTCGTAAAGAAGAAAGAAGACATGGTGATCTAAAAATTCTGCCATATGTGTCGCCTTTGGCACGAAAGGAACAAACTAACTAATTTACAAAGATAATGTACATTCATTATGCCATACGCCCATGTGGTGCCGAGGCCCGCTAGGGAAGCTAAGAATAGTATCACTGCGACCTACAAGGCATGTCGTAAGATGCGACTGATGTAGGAGCCTTGGGAAGCTACCCTAGTAAATAAAAAGCGTCTCAGAAATCGGATGTGCTGGTCTACTTGTAGGTGCATAACTGGCACAACGTACAATCGCTCTTAGACTCGGACCACATACAAATCACAAAGAGTGGTCGATATGGAGCGTTTGAAGAAGAAGAATGATGCCATACTTTCTTATCTTTACATTTGATTTGATTGATATGTTCATCATCATTGCACTTTGGTGAGTAACAATATGTGCTACCATCTCTTTCTTATACATGAGAATCTCAGCGGCAGTGCACGAACTCTGTAACATCGGCGAGGGCCCTTGTGTAATTTAGAAGAAGGGGTGAAACTATTTTGTAGGAATTTAATATTTAACACATGTCGCCCGGACAATGGCTTAGCCTCTCTTCTCGATTTGGAACTGCGACGGGTTCATCTTGAACACACGACCTACGTTGTATCGTCCGTCTCCGATAGGACTGGAAACTCCTCGATCTCACCTGCACAAATTAGAGATCTCTGGATACATTTTCTGATGGCTACACGAGGAGCGAACCTAGTGAGCGAACTGAGTACCTTTGTTTGAAACGATAGCCGAGTATCTATCTCCTACGCCACAGAGACCACTTATTTTACCTTGAGGTTCGAAATGATTCATTGAAAGGGTCGGGACTCGACAAGTTTGAGAACCACTAACATGTCACATAAGACGTTCTTCTGTATGTGATATGTAAACACGATATTCACTACTACAGCAAGTGGTTCCGGTTTAGATAGGATGTTAAACAGGATTTGGTAGCGGACACAAGAAATAAGAGTTCACAAATGCTTAAAATATCTAGTCAGGAGTGCAATCCACTTGAAAACTGTAATGTTCACTTTAACACTTACATAAACCACAAATTGGAACATGACAGCTAAAAATAAAACTAAACATTGGATATGATATATAACCATTGGATATATAAACATTGGATATGACATTTAAGAGGGGGACATACCAGCCTAAGCATGAAATAGGGATTATACCATCTAAACATTAGACCTACCAGTTAAATATTATACAGATGAATAATACCATCTAAACATTAGACCTACCAGTTAAACATTATACAGATGAATAATACCATCTAAACATTAGACCTACCAGTTAAATATTACACTGATGAATAATACCATCTAAACATTAGACCTACCAGTTAAACATTATACATACCAGTTGAACATTATACCGATGAATAATGCCATCTAAACATGAAATAGGGAAAAATGACGTCTACATAATTAAACCGTGTACGTGACATGTTGGTTAATATTTACTTATTGTATTTCTGTGAACCAGCCACCATCTTGTCATTGTCCACTTTCATTGTACACCTACTAACAACCATATATATTTTTGTAAGAGATGGCAGGCTATCATTATCATATCTGAGACGTTTCCCTTTGTGGATAAGATGGAGCAGACATTAATTTCATCTCAGAACATTTCCTTTTGTGGATTGTATCCAGTCCATCCATTCAATTCAAGTATACCATACATACACCAACGAAATGAAACATGGCCTCGTGAACAAAGCATACAGAACAAGCTATGGGGAATTCTCGAAGAACTCCAACTGACATGCAGCTTCAAAGATGCAACCCATCTCATGGTTTAGACGAGCATACGAAACCGAACGCAAAGAAGAAGATTTAAATATAACTATTTAGACAGTATCTCTTGATCGATTTGTGTATATGATTAATCCCATATTTCTCTGGTTGATATCTGTATCATCTCATACTACTGTGTCCTCTCTTTACTTTTGTGTTATATTCTGGTATAACTAGCATGACATCCATAATCTGGACCAGTCCAAATTTACACTACATATTGTTAAACTCCTGGCATCGCCTACCACAAGAACCACACATAAAAGTATAACGAGTATAAAGCAAGAGGACGACCACGCTAAAGTTGGAGCGACGGCATCAAGAACAGCCTTACGAAAATGAATATCAGCTTACAAAGTGCCTTAAAACAAGCACACTACGTTCCGCGTTTCCTCTCTCCCCACCCCTTTCTTTCTTTCCCTCCCCCCTCCCCTCCTCCCCACAATTCTATAAAGAAGTAAATGATGGAAGAGAAGAGGGAGATGATTGTTACACACACAATTTGTCCCTACCAAACTAAGACAATACTCTAAAATAGTTAGTGACACTCCCGTAAACACACGTCATAATTTGTTACCACTTGAACTAATTTTAAATTATCATTGTGTAAGGTCAAGGACTAATGATACAATGTGTGTGATACTTCGATAAAACACGTTTCATGCGTTAGCGTGCTACAACTGGTTCATTAATAAATATGTTATCATTGTAATAGCAGAAACAGTTTATTAAACAACATTCATAACTCTCTATCTATCTATCTATGTATGTATCTTATCTATCTATCTATCCATCTATCTATCTATCTATCTACCTACATATCTACCTATCTATCTAGCTATGCATTTTTAACCCGTTTTTTTCCGATGCAGAAGCACTTGAGCTTTTCAGCTCTTCGGCTCGGTGCCATGGACATCGTAACTCTTCGGTTCGGTGCCACAAACACCGTAAATCTGGGGAATCTGTGGCTTTTCTGCCATCCCGCGGAATTGAACCAGCACACACAGAGGATAGTCACCCGTAGTCCAACGCGCTACGAACACGCTGGGCAGACGGCTTTAACCCCGATAAGAACATATGCCTTCAACCAACTCGTGCCATGTCTCAATATCTTTAGTTATCTCTTGCAGCTCCTTCATCCAGCTCTTTTGTATATTGTTAATCACTGTCTTCAAATCTCGTCTCCGTGTATTTCTATGCTAACTCTCTCTTGCTTTCCCTGCGGGTTCCACGAAATAGCCCTTATTGTTATATTTTCGAGTTTTCTTTAAGAGTGTGTGCTACACCTTTTTTGTCCACTTGCAATAGTTGATGAATGTTTACAATTTATTCGCTATTGTTTTACTCCTTCTCTTCGTTTCTGTCCCATACAGCAGGACTGCTTTAACATTGAAGTTGAATATTCTACTTTTTTTCTTCTTCTAGATTTGATTTCTTTAGACTTAATTTCAGTGGCGGCTCGTCATTAAGGGCCAATGGGGCCGGACCCCACCAAAAATAATGTATAACGTGTATTTATTATTTAATAAATTAAAATATAACCTAACCCAACATCATGGTTTCCCTGAAAATGTGTGTCTGGCCCCACCCAACAAAAATGATCACGAGCCGCCACTGCTTAATTTCCTAGTGCTATGAGAACTTCTTTTGCTTTCTGTATCCTTATTCTGACATCTATATGTGTTCCTCTCTCTTTGTTTATATTACTACTTAAGTACCTGTATGATTCTACCCTTTGAAGCGGCAATGTTCATAATTACTTAGGATGTAATCTTTAGGGAAAATGTTCATTTCTTCTATAGTTTTCTGTTTAATATTGGTATAAACATTTATATTTTTATATGGTTGATATATTTCTCTGGTGAGAATAACGTTTCTCTGGTTGGTATACGTTTCTCTGGTTAGTATACGTTTCATTGAATCTATACGTCTCTGGTTCTACTCCATATTGTGCCTATTTCAATGTACGGTCTTCACCAGCATTGTCCAACGCAGCGGCCATGGTGCCCGTGTCATACTTCATGGTGCCCTATTTTAATCTTCTGGCTTTAGCGTTAGATTTCAAGAAAATAAACATTTTATTTTAGTTTATTCCTACCATGAACATGATCTTCTCGCTTTTACAAACTAAGTTTGGAATCATTATACTGTCCCCTAGCGCCACCGTTTGATTTTTTTTTTTTAACTGGAGAAAGCTTCGGAATCTCAACTATATTATAGTAATAGTCTAGTAGTCGCCCGAGTGGTTACCGGGGCCCAAAGTTGGGGTGTAAAGAATAGAATCACTGTTTGTTGAAGTATTTTTTTTTTTTTGGCTTATTTTTTCTACAGGGTGAGGTAGCCAGCCCCAACCCTCCTTAGTCGCCTCTTACGACATGCCTGGCAGGTAGACATTGCTACATATTCTTTCCTCCCCTGTGAGCCCCGGCAGCACTCGGGCGGATCCTACCTTAGTCGCCTCTTACGACATGCCTTGTAGGGCGCATTGTTGCAATTCTTTGCTTCCCTTGCGGGCCCCGGCAACACACGGGCGAGAATCACTGTTACCTGCCACGTATGTCGTAAGAGGCGACTAAGAGCTTTAGCTGAAGTCGGATGCAGGTGTCCTAAACGTGTGAAGTCTGTGCGTTTAGTGGCCTACCAAGTTAATGTGCAACGTATACACGTTCTTGGCAAAGATCAAACATATCACAAAGAGTGATTAAAATTGGTCGTAAAGAACAGACGCAAAGAAGAAGAAAGTGGTAGTAATAGTAGTATCAGCAGCGGCAATCAACATATGGCGCCCGCGCATCCACAACTATCAGTCAGATGCGCCTCACAATATAAAAACGTTGAACAGTACTGGTCTATTCTATCAACTATTTTGTGAAATACTCTTCTTTCTTGTGTCCTCTGCTTCGTTAGGCGTAGCAGGTTTAACTGATGATCGGTTTCCCAGATAGTGCACGCTCAGTCGCTTGATATAGTTAGTTTGTTCCTTTTGTGCCAAAAGCGGCACATAGGGCAGAGGTTTTAGATCTCCATGTGATACGGTTCTTTGCTAGCAGTTGGAGATCTTGTATGGTTTTACACCCAATAGTTTACTTTCTTGTTGGATGGTTCTTCGAAGAGTGGTCTTTGGTCTTCCACGTTTTCTTTTCCCAACTGGTGACCACATAAGGACTTGTTGATTTAGTCTCTTTTCGTCTGATCTAAGAACATGACCTAAATATTTCACCTTCGTTTCCTTATAATATTTGATATGGGTTGTTGGTGTGTTTTATCTCTCACTGTGTTGTTTGAAACGAAATCACTCCATTTGACTTTTAATAATTTGAATGCTGTGGAGTTTTAAGATGTCTGTAACTCCTTCAATCCATCTTTTTCTTGGTCTGCCCCTTCCTCTTAATGATTCCACTTTCAGGCTGTACGTTCTTGCAACTGGTTTATTCGGGTTAATTCTCATTGAAAATACTGCTACAGTATTAATAATAATAACTAACCTCAAACAGCTATCATTCATTCTCAGTATCCGGTCATTCATTCTCGGTATCCAGTCATTCATTCTCAGTATCCGGTCATTCTTTCTCTGCCCTCTCATACTATTGTTTGTTGTTTACATAAACCTGTTACTGTTTTGACAATAGACTACTTAATATAGTCAGTGTATACACACATTTGTAAGTAAAGGGATTTCCGACCAGCGATACATGTATACATTGTTGTTGTTGTTGTTGATTTCCAGCAACAAGAAACGACACTTAGTTGCAGACTTGGACAATCCCAAGGGAGTAATACGTTGGTGTACTTGTACTAGATTTGTGGATATGCTTTGCGAAACAATAGTTTTTCTAATGCTTGATAAACCTTGACTGTCATGGGAGGGGAAAATGATACTAGTTTGTGTACAGCGGTTCTAAAACTATTGGTATAGAACCCTCGCGGGTCAATGTGACAGTTAGAGGGTCGATGTGACAGTTAGAGGGTCGATGGACAGTTAGAGGGTCGATGTGACAGTTGGAGGGCCGATGTGACAGTTAGAGGGTCGATATGTCAGTTAGAGGGTCGATATGTCAGTGGAGTTAAATAGCAGTCTATGGACAACGTCCGCCAGGTTTAGTGAGCTGGCACTAATCAAGATCCTACCCACCTCCACGTGGTGACACTGGAAACAGAGGATCCTGTGTGGCTTAGCGGGTAGGGATCGAGGGATAAGCTACTCTGGTATAAGTAGTGGTGCAGACGCAGTTACGTTTGATGAAATCTGATCGCAACACAGACGAGCAGAATCCCAGAGTGATTATTTCTGTACGTCTCTCACGGTCGATGGGAAAAGCTGAATAAATTTAAAAAACGAATCGTAAGAATTGACAGGTACGAGTCGTCAGAGACTCGATGTCCCCACGAAACAACAGACGCGCCAAATTTGCCAGCTCCAGTCAAGAATCGGTTGGAATAGATGCAGTGCCGTCACTAGAACAGCGCGTGACAAACAAGAAGAAAAAGATTGGAAAGTTTTGCACGTTACAGCCTTCTACAGCAGAACATCAGTAAAGCATGCAAGAGGAAGACCACGATAAAGATAGCAAGATGGCATAGCAGAATCCTGTCAAAAAGCAAAATAACTATCACCCAAGCCACTAGAGCAGCGCGTGACAAAAAGAAAACCACGACACTGGGCCAAAAATCGGTTACAGTGTGACCACAAAAGAAGAAGGAAGATATATGCATCTTCTTATGTGAGCTGTAGCACTAGTTATTATTCTACAGCTCACCTTTATATTGTATTTACTGTAGCACTAGTTCTTGCTAAGCAATAGCTAGCTTTTCCCTTGAATTCACGGTAGTACTATTTTTTTTGTTCAATAACTGTTGTTTCTTTGGCTTATACGTTCCGAAGCAAACACCGTTGTATGCACACAAAAATATGTGCAGACTCCTCGAAACTGTACACAGATGACCGTATTTCACCGACATTTTGATAATCTGCCTCCCTCCCCGGTCCCCAGCTGTATTTGTCCTGCAATATTGATCACGGCAAGATATCTACGCAAATCTCTGATCTAATAAGCAGTATTGGTGGAGTCTCATGGACGATACTCAACGCAAAAGTCGATCAACCGTTCTTAAACGTAATTTAATATGGTGATCTGTGTTGTCAATTCGTTATCTTTCTCTTATTCGTTCCTGGTCTCACTTCCAGATGAATTAATTACTGACAAATTACTATGTTAGATATACATTCGTATATCACGTCAAGATTAATTAATTACTGACGAATTACTATGTTAGATATACATTCGTATATCACGTCAAGATTAATTAATTACTGACAAATTACTATGTTAGATATACATTCGTATATCGCCCGTGTGGTGCCCGGGCCAGCAAGGGGAGCAAAGAATAGTACCTCTGCTACCTACACGGCATGTCGTAAGAGACGACTGATGTAGGACATAGGGAAGCAATCTTAGTAAATAAAAAGCATCGAATAAATCGGATGTGCTGGCCTACTTGTAGGCGCATAACTGGCTCAACGTACAGTCGCTCTTAGGCTCAGATCGCATACAAATCACAAAGATTGGTTTAACAAGTGGTTGATATGGAGAGGTCGAAGAAGAAGAATTTAAATGACGTTTGAAACAGAAATGACTTTTAGTACAGGAAAATAAATACAATGAAAACAAAAATAACTTAGACGATAGCTGGAAAAATATATTTAGACGAATGGGAAGACCAAAAAAGAAATGGCACAAGACGTAAAAGAATGGTATGTGCTTGTTGCTCTAAATATGTGATCCAGATTGCAAACTTAGTGGATTATGTGACTTATTTGTATACACTTTCAGATCTATATATACACACATAAGCCACGTGTATTTTTTGTCTGTGACCTTCACTTTATGGTCTATATATATATATATATATGTGTGTGTGTGTGTTATGTTATGTTAAGCGATCGACATCATGGCACATGTGACGTTCCCATACGTGATCCGCAGTCCTCCGCTGCTGCAGCCATCCCAAAGTCCACTTGCCCATCGTACCCATGAGAAGTTGATTAGTAAACCTCTCTCTACCACGAAGACGACACTGTCTGGCATGTCCAATCTTTACTCTCTCTTTATATATATATATATATATATAATCTTGCGAGACTGCCCCAGCTTGAGCAGGATCTTTCTTGTCTCCAGTCCTGGTTTGTCTAACAGCCTTTAGGATAAGACGAGAGTTCTAGAACGAGCCCTTATGTGCGCTTCATAAATAGTGTCTTTCGTCGCTTCTGTTTTCTAAGTAAATGTAATCCGAACATGTCGATATATGTGTGTGTGTTTGTTGGTTTATAAGTGGAAAATTTGAGAAAGTAGGGGGTAAGTCAGTGTAACTGTAATAAAAATTTGTTTACCTAATTCAAATAGTAAGACGTACACAACTATTTAACTTGGTCGCCTGTTTTGTGAAATATGTTGTGTCATTGATACAACACAACGGCAGTTCTATCTGTATGATGGGTTTCCCCCCAAATTCAACAGCCACTTGATGGTGAAGTCTTCGGTTCAACGAGCTGCTTGTCGTAAACATCCCTATACTATTACCGTGTGTGGGAAGTAACACTTACCATTTATTGTTTGGCTGTAGCTCCCCGGCAACATAAGGCCGAATAGCTTAGACGGGAAATCTAAAATTCCTGTTTAATGGGGTTTTTGTGTGTATATGTTTGATAGAACACTAAGCTTTTTTATAATATTACTCAATTCTATGCGTCTATTGTTATTTATTGATAAGAAATATGAATAATACTGATATTCTTTAGCTTTCAACTTAATTTGTGACATAAAATAATCTTGATTTAGCATGTTGTTTGTTTTAAAATGAACGAGTCTTTATACAACCACACTTGAATGCGAGGTTATCCACAGTTGTGGTCTTATTTCCTAGAATATTTACCTGAACCGCCGCCGGCCGCGTATATTATTGGAGGCTACGGTTTGGCTTAGCTTACTTACTATTGCGTTTGGTTTACTTTACATAAGACAAAAGAACGCTTGTCATACCCGTGGACACTATGCGAAGAATCGGCCACACAGACGGTAACGTTTTAACCCAAGCGGGAATTGACGACTGACAGAAGGAGGGTGTATAGAATTTTCGTTAAATGGTTAATGAATACGGAAGTAGTTTTACATAAGAATGTTTTTTAAAACAAATATGAACAAGATAAAAGACAGAGTTTTACACTGATCATAAACGACTTGCTTAATAAAGGTCTTTTACCCCAATTAGATTGTTCTTTATCTTTAAAACTTTATCCACCACTTGTTCAACATCTTCTTTGAGATTTGTAGTGTGTTATGAGCTAAAGACGCATTGTACGTTATTCCAGTTATGCACCTACAAGTAGGCCAGCGTATCCGATTTCTTCGACGCTTTTTTATTTACTAGGGTAGCTTCCCTAGGCCCCTACCTCATTCACCTCTTACGACATGTCTTGTTGGTAGAAGTGTTACTATTCTTTGCTCCTTTTGCGAGCCCCAGAAACACACGGGCGATACCAGTTAATTGCAATATCTTGTCATGCCCTCAAGGGTTAAAGATCATTGATTTACTTCAATGCACTGGGTTCCCCCATATGGCTCAGTCCTTATCCGCAGAAATAGCACGCCACCTGCGGAGAGTATTGCACCAATCACGAACTATATAGCTCCGGCCACAATCTTAGTTATCTCGGAAAAGTAAACTGTCAACATCACGACGCGGTGCGGATTCGAACCTACGACATTCGTTTCGCAAAACAAACGGATTAGCCACAGCTACTCACTAGTCATTCCCATTTCGATTTCTGTTTATACGTTTTGTTTTAGTTTTATTTCTGAAAGTCGCGTGTATACAGGCTGATGACTGTCACCCTCTTTTTTTGCATGTACGTGTTTCTTAGCACTGAAAGTACCGACGGCAGGTGACGACCTCATTATCTCACTCAATGACTGTGTTATGTTTAATTTGGTTAATTTTCAAGCACGTCTATTTGTGTGTGTTAAATTGTAATGTGTATGTATCAACGATATGTGTTATATCTGATACCAATAGAGTAGTCGGGACTTGGTTTTGATTGACACATTATATCCATGTCTGTGATTATCGCTTCGAATGAGTGACTTGTGAAAATGAGTGATCGATCCAGATGTTATGTGGACGCAGCTCAACTTCATACGGCGCCACCTTTCACCCTGCGACAGACCATCACATCGGCCGATCTTGAACTCTCACCTCAGATGCCTGCCGTAATATCCGTTAACCATAAAATCACTGCTGATATTCCTTACCACGCCTTTCAAGTGATGTCACCTACACGTGTCCTTTCTGGCCCCAGTGCTGTTAATCTTCAGTGCCTACCTTCGCCGACATATGCCTTTATTCCACCAGACATTTCAAACATCAGCCCACAGAACACGAAATTATTCACTGACCGTCTTCCAGTTAACAAATATTGGCATTCAACGCATTCATTACCAGGACAATGTCATGGAACTACCATAGCAACATACGAGCCCACAGATCTGACCTTAAGTCCTGTGTTAGACCTATCCTTGAAGAGAAAGTCTGATGAACCCTGTCCTCGAAAGGGCACAGGAGACATTCACTTATCTACAAAGAGTAGACTACATCTCGGTGACACACAACCAAAATCTGCAGATTCTCTATCAAATGTTCCAGATAATTCTAAACGCAAACCTGCATCCAGTGTTTGGAGTAAATATAACAAAACAGATATTAGTAATCGATGTGATGAAGGTGTTCTAGAAAAACAGTTGTCGTTAAGCAGACTAGATAATAACACGGAGATTCTTCTATCTATTCCTGACGTACAAGAAGTTTATGTACGTCCTGAATGTATTTTCAAACCTTGGGGTTGGAACCAGTCACCAACAAAGGCGGAATGGGGTGTTAACTGCACTGACAAAAACTGGCCCAAGAGTGCATGTATAAAGACGGAACCATTGGATAGTGTAGAAGATGTGGGTTCAGTTGATAATGTGTATACTCACTCTACTGAATCTGAATCAAATAAAGTTCTCACGGGTGTGTCTACCTCATCATCCCTTGATGGAGATCACAATTCTTATTTTAGCAATACACATAAGAGTCGCCATCATTTAGACACGTTTTATCCTCTTCACCTCAACAAACTAAATTCCGAGGCATCGCCCCTTGGTGACTGCATTAGCGTTACTAGTAATGGACATTGCAACTTAGAAACTGGATTAAGACACGATTTAAGCACCCAGATTATGGACTCATATAGTCAGACGGGCAGACAGAACGGAACTTTCAAGAAAGGCCTTTTGAAACGTTACTGTAAGTAGTTTTTACAAAACAATGTTAAGTACACATACACACACACACACACACATATATATATATATATATGTACTAGGTGATAAACAAAATATACATATAATTATGGCATTTTTCGTCTTTACTACAGACGGTCAATTGGCAAGTATGTTTCTGTGGCGACTTCTGAGTTTGCACTTGTCTCTCTTGCCTTTCATATCATCTCTGGTCGAAGTTCGTTTATCGTCACTATTTTGTAAAACTGTAGTACTTTGTGTTTACGTGTTTAGCTATCATCTCTAAGCCTCTTTTCAAAAGATTCTGCACCTTTGCGTAATGTTGTTTTCGACATAACTCATCAGCTAGTTTTTCCCATTTGGTTAGACTGTTAGGAAAGTTCATTGGGGCCTTGCAGATATCATATCTGAGCAGGTGTCACAGTAAAACCTCTTTCCTTCCTAAAGTTGACAGAACAACACCTATTGGGGTATGCAGCTATTTCCATTCTTTTCACATTGGAATCTAGAAGGCAAGAAAGGTAGGGAGCGACCTAGAGAAACATTGAGATGAACTGTAGACAGAGAAGAAAGCATCGGAAAATACCTGGAAGGAACTGAGCTGGCTTGCTCAAGACATATCTGGTTACAAGAAATTTGATGATGCCTTATGCGTCACCGGGAGCTGTGAAACATTGAGATGAGCTGGAGAAAGAGAAGCGCCGGAAAAGACCTGGAAGGAACTAAGCCCAAGACAGATCTGGTTAGAAGAAATGTGTTCATACCGTATGCGTGCATGGGGAGCTGTGAGAAGAAGACATGCTGAGCATTCCCATGATGCCCTAACAAGTTTTGCTAGTTGCATTACTCCACAGAGTTGGTTATTTTGTTAACCAAATATTGTCAACAACCACCAATCTATACTTGTACTATCTCTAACAACACCGTCTTACTAATGATATCGTTCTTACCATCTGATGATATCATAGTATTCTATTACTTCTTTAAGTCTTCTCTTTGCCCGCGTGCCCAGCTTGTTCGTAGCGCGTTGGACTACGGGTGACCAGTCCTCTGTAAGTGCGGTTTCAACTCCGCGGACTGGCAGAAAAGCTACAGGTTCCCCAGATTTACAGTGTTCGTGGCACCGAGCCGAAGGGTTACGATGTCCATGACACCGAGCCGAAGAGCTTTCAGCTCAAGTGCTTCTTGATCGGAAAAAAAGTATTCTCTTTCACCATTCCATAATTCTTTATAGAAGTTTAAAGGGTTTAAAAGCCGAAAGATTGACTTCATTGCGCCGGGTTTTATCCCATACGGCTCGGTCCCTCCGCAGAAATGGTACGCCACCTGCCGGGGTATTCCACAAAACACGAACTCCGTAGCTCCAGCAACAATCCTAGGGGTCTCTGGTAAAAACTGCACTCGTGAACAGAAGGCCGCGGTCCGGATTCGAACCTTCGACTCGCAAGGCAAAGGGCTTAACCACTCAGCCACTGAGACGACCCCCTCCTCTCTCCCCCTAGAGTTGTATGTATTCTTATTGATAACTTCATCCCTTCTGTTCAACTCCATTTTATTTTATTTTGTTCAGTAGATGCATGCGAACAGTCTTACGATGGACGAGGTCGAGAAATGGCAGCAGAAGCCCTTCTCAGTATGGACTCGCCAAGTACAAGCGCGGAAGCCAAGACATTCCTACAGGGTATTCTTCATGAGCAACAATCATCGCGGCAACATCACCATGGTAAGTAGATAGTCCAACAGAACGAGAAGTTGAAGCGTGGTTGTGTGTGTGTGTGTGGTTTTTTTCTCCTGAATATTCTGTAGTATGTATCGGGAATCACTTTGGCGTAGATTGTAATGTGCTTGTCTCTCATGTCAAATGTACCAAGTTCGCTCCCGGGGGGTTGTTCAAGCGATTAGGGGTCGGTGGCTCTTAAAGAAGAAATTAATAATAAATATTTTAAAATAAATTATTTTGGTGATTTTGGATTGAATAATCATTTAAAATTTGAATTCTGCATTTTAATTCATCTTATGCCCCAGAACAGCATACAACGCAAGACGGTCACTCTGTTTACTTGATGAAGAATACCCACATGATCTCTGGGTCCGGGTATACACGGATGGGTCAGCAGAAAATGCAGTGAAGAATGGAGGAGCAGGAGTGTACATAGAATACCCAAACAACGCTAGAGATGCGATTAAAGTACCAACAGGGGAAATTCTGTCACAACTATGATGCAGAAATTCAGATAATCAAGGTGGCAACTGAAAAACTGTTGAATACCAGACCCGATCCTCAACCTGTTGTATTTTTGACTGATGCAAAATCAGCACTCCAGTCCAGAAAATTGCCAGGTCTACAGACCCTGTCTAAATTGATAAGCAGAGCAGGGTCGTCTTGCAGTGGATGCCCTCTCACTGTGAAATACCAGGAAATGAAACAGCAGACCGATTGGCCAAGGAAGGTGCTGCAGGAGAGCAACCGGATGTGCCAGTTACCTCAAAAGAAAAGGATGATTAAATCAATGAGAAAGCCACAAATACCAATACAAGACGATTACTATAATATGAGCAGATTGGAACAAGTTAGTCATTCTGCGCCTTAGAACAGGACACAATCGGCTCCGCAGCCACATGTATACAAAATTCAAGATTGGCAATTCAGCCATGTGTACATATGGACAGGCAAACCAGACTGCAGAGCACATACTTCAAGACTGCCCTGAATATGATACACTGAGGCAAACTCACTGGCCTAAAGTTACAACACTCGACAGAAAACTACACGGACTTCTGTGTGAGCTACAAAAGACAGTGTTCATACAAGAGACAACATTGAATACATAGACATATTTCAAGCGAACGAAAGGAAGGAAGGATCTTATGCCCGTCATACACGATCCATTTTTTCATCAATTTTCTATTTCATGCATATAATCATTTGAAAATTGACCATGTATGACAGAAATATATATCAATTTTCTATGTCAAAGAGAAAATATAGCATGTATATATGTTGGGGGCGTTGGCAAACTTTTATAATGTGGGGGCGTTACAAAGTTTATGTTGTGCAAAGTGGGCGGTGGGCCGAAAAGGTTTTGGAATCTATGCTCTAGAACAACTACGTTAACTACTCATTCCCTGTAAACTGCACATGCTTTATTACACTAGAGGAGACGTACTTGCAAATCACATATTCACCTAGACTACAGTTTGCGTTCTCTCTATACGACCGATTACCTTTCAACCTCCGGTTGTGGCTGACATGATCTGAGCCAAAGAGGAGGGTTAATCTTTGCAAGGCTTATGGAGCGTGAAGACCTTACCGGATATACAACATAGTGATCTTGTGTGTGCAAGGTCCAAGGCACTTTGTAAGCTGTTATTCATTTTCTTGATGTTGTCGCTCCATCTTTTGCGTGTTCTTCCTCTTGCTCTGTTCTCGTTGTACTTTTTGCCTTGTTAAATGACCATGCTTCACACCCATATGTAGCTAACAAGTAGCAGTATGTATAATCCACGATAGTAGCAGTAATCGAAATTAGTATGTGATTTTAAAAAAAAAATAAGACCATGACCTAGTTAGGAATATTAAAGCTGGATTGGAAACGTGAACACAAAGTACTTAAAAAATATCTGGAGATTAGTTCATGACATGATACATTAGAGAGCATCGTAGTGGTTGATTAGTTAACTAATGCAACTAAAGATAACAGTTGGGATTGTTGAACATTCAGTCTGGTATCATCAACTAACAAAACAGACTGATTTCTAACTAACAAAACAGACTGATTTCTAACTAACAAAACAGACTGATTTCTAACTAACAAAACAGACTGAATTCTAACTAACAAAACAGACTGAATTCTAACTAACAAAACAGACTGAATTCTAACTAACAAAACAGACTGAATTCTAACTAACAAAACAGACTGAATTCTAACTAACAAAACAGACTGAATTCTAACTAACAAAACAGACAGGCTGAATTCTAACTAACAAAACAGACAGACTGAATTCTAACTAACAAAACAGACTGAATTCTAACTAACAAAACAGACAGACTGAATTCTAACTAACAAAACAGACAGACTGAATTCTAACTAACAAAACAGACAGACTGAATTCTAACTAACGCATTCCCCCGACTAGCATAGTCATGCCCAGAAGACTAACAAAACAGACAGACCTGAATTCAATTAACAAATCAGACAGACCTGAACTCGAATTCAACAAAACAGACAAACCCTGAATTCGAATTAACAAAACAGACAGACTGAATTCTAACTAACAAACAGACTGAATTTAACAAACGACAGGCAATTTAACTAACAAAACAGACTGAATTTAGAAACGACAGATCCGAATTCAACAACAAAACAGACAGACTCTGAATTCTAACTAACAAAACAGACTGAATTTAACTAACAAACAGACAAGACTGAAACGGAAAGTTGAAGTTCTCCACATTGAAAGACAAATTTACCCGTGTGTTGTCGTGTCTCGCAAGTGGAGAAAATAGTAGTAGCACAAGGCACGTCGTAGGAGGCGACTGAAGTGGGTGATAAAAAGTGTCGCAGAAATCGGATGTGCAGACCTACTTGTAGGCACATAACTGACACAACGCACAGTCGCTCTTAGGCTCAGATCACATACAAATTACAAAGAGTTTGTTTACAAGTGGTCGATATGGAGCGTAAGAAGAAGAAAGACAAATTGTTGTTGAGTGGATTCAATGCCAACGGCAAATGATGTTGTTATCAACCAAAGAGGTTAGCGAGAGAAAGTCGGGAGCAGAGACAAACTTGTCCCTTCTGGAACTTGGCTCATGTAACAGCAGTCCTGAAAAACTATTCTGTGCAAGATGCCTGGCGTCAGCAGCTGTCGAACCCAACCAATCAATGATATCCTGCACCCAACGTCGTTTAGGTCTACCTCTCGCTCTTCTTCCAGGTCCCAAGGCAGTTGGTGGGTGAAGTGTGAAAGCAGCCAGCGTTTATTGCTGGTTATGGTCTCCACTCTTGGATGGCAGGCAGATGATCTCAATTTTAGAAAGAATGACTGCGATCCCCGACTAGTCATAGTCACTGCCCAGAAGGAAAGCACTGGCAAACTAACTTCTTATACTGTCAAGAAACTTATAACAACAAAAAAAGAGACATACTAGTGGCCCTAAAATGGATGAAGATAATTTTTAAAAATTGGGGAGCGAGAGATTGACTTCATTGCACCGGGCTTCCTCATATGGCTCTATCTCACTCGACAGAAATGGCAAAAAACACCTACCTGTTGCACAAAGCCTGAACTCCGTAGCTCGAGCAACAATTCTAGGAATATCTGGGCACATGTAAACTGAACGACGCTGTCCGGATTCGAATCCGCAACCTTTAGAGCGTAAGGCAAACGTCGTAACCACTTCACCACAGAGACTGTCTAGATCAGCGTGGCCGAATGTGGTGTAGCATCATGTGGTGACGCCCGTGTCATACATTCATGGCGCCCTATTTTGCTCTGTCGACTTTAGATCTAATCAAATTTCATGAAAACGATCTTCCTCACCTCGCACCTGTCCTACACCGCCCTAAAAAGCGGTACTATAGGCAGAAACTCAGGTTTGTTTTTTTAAACAGATCTTCCCATTTTTGTAATCTTGTTTTATTTGATCTGTCTTGTATGTAATCTTGTCTCCGCAGACCACACTTTTTTATTTTTCACTGGAGAAAGCGTCGGCATCTCAACTATATTAATACTACTATTAATATTACTATTGTTATTATTAGTAGCACTATAATTGCAATCGTCACGTGGCGCTCGCGTCTCCCCAATCATGTCACGTGCGCCACAATATATATATATATATTTAAAAACGTTGAACAACGGCTCTATATGAAGATAAATGGCAGCAACGATGACGTTAGTGTCATCTGATCATGTCTGACCATTGTCGTCCGCAGGTAGACGACCATCTTGTTGGGGATTAAAGTACACACATTTTATCCACAACGTTCATTCTGGATCGATATTTACTTCCACGTTAGATTATTTATATCATCAATGTGCGAAACTCAAGGGAAACAATCGATACCATACTTCCTGTTTACGTCTGCTTAAATTCTACAGACGCACACAAACTACAGACAAGCCGGACATATGCATAAGAAAGTAACTTAGCCAGCAGAACATCATAAAATCAATTTTAGATCTTCATCCCTACTTAGGTGACCTTTTGGAGTCTTGTAGGTTCTTCCTTTGACTTCATATTGAGCTACTGATAGATAATTTCATCTCGTGAATGTATTATCGATATAACAGAAGACTTGCAGTGTAGAACTATGGCGAAATACGTAAAAACAAAGTACTTTGTAAAAAGGTTCAAAGTGGCGTGCCACCTCTTAAAGAGGCTTTAATCCCCTACATAACAAACAAAACAGGTTTTTTTCAACTGTAGATTTCACTAGCATATTTTAGAACATTTAAAATTAATTTTGCGTTGGCAGCAGCTTTGCAGCCTACCCTTATCTTCAATTTTCAACTGCCAAGGGTTTGCATACAAGACCTACATTCTATCGTCCGTCTCCGATAGGACCAGGGACTTTATCACCTACATTGAGGTCAGGGGTGGGTTACTGGACAAAAATTGTGTGTATGGTGTAGACGTTAAGTGCTCCCCTCTTCCAAAGGTAATTTGTTCGCTCTCTCATATAGACATCAAGATATTTTTCAAAAGATCCCTGAGCTCAGTGTAGGTGAGATAGAGTTCCTAGTCCTATTGGAGGCAGATGATAAACTCTCCTGTTCTAGTTGATAATGTAAAAGAACCCTGACATTTCAAAATGGAGAAGAGCAGGCAGCAAAGTCGCTGCCCTGTCAAAATTTATTAGAATAAAATAAGATACAAAATATTTTTACTATCTTCTAAATTACATCACAGACCCTCGCCGGTGCTACAGAGTTCATGCACTGTCGCTGAGATCTTCCTCTATAAGAAAGATATCAGAGCATACATGGATACTCACCAAAGTGCAATGATGACGGTCAATCAAACACAACAAACTAAATTGACCAGAAAACTTTAATTAAGTAAAGATTGGAAGGTACATTTGAGTTGAAATAAGATGGGACTAGGAGAAAAATGGCACCCAGAAACATGGGAAATCTTACCAGTGAAAGCCGACAACCCACTTTCCCCACAATGTCCTATGGGATTATTGCTCATTTTCAGCTTGGTTTGAATTTTTATACTTTGTTCGCTCTACATTAACCACTTGTTATACCTCTGAAGTTGAAGGCACACCTGTATAGTGAGGAGACACTGATTGAAAGGAAAGCAGGCCTTCATGCAAAAATCAGTCTGAAGTGCCATACCAGGCGCCCTGACAACGCCTGAATTCATAGCAGGCTAACACTAGAAAAAGAAGAATAACCACTTATTAAACCACTCTTTGTGGCCTGATGTTTCTCTGAAGCAGGTACACCAGCCACTATGCTGTCTCCTCTTTCAACCTATCTAATTGTTGCCTTTGAATTTCTTCACTAGCGTCTCTCCCTCCAAGTCCTGACAGTGGTTTGGACAGTGAATTAGATTCAAGCTCCATAGAAGACATCAAACACAAACATCAAGGTAAAAATAGGTTTCAGTAATATACTTAGTTCACTGTATGTGTGGGGTCGTTGATACCAAAGTTGATAAAACGTTATACTAGTAACCACATGCCTTGGAAACCCCCTGGTTCATGGCCAGTTTGGACCAAGTATTGTACATGTGTACATAGTTGGACAACATGAGACCCTGATCCATTCTTGAAGATCTTCGAACGCTCCATATTGACTACTTGTTAACCACTCTTTGTGATTTGTATGTGATCTGAGCCTAAGAGTGATTGTACGTTGTGCTAGTTATACGCCTACAAGTAGGCCAGCACATCCAATTTCTATGACGCTTTTTTACTAGGTAGCTTCCTAGTCCCTACATCAGTCACCTCTTACAACATCTCCTTGTAGGTCGTAGTGGTACTGTTCTTTGCTTCCCTTGCAGCCCCAGCACCACATGGCCGTTGCTCTTCCTACAACAGACTAGCCGACCCCAAAACTCTGCTGAACTCAAAGCCATGCGCAGAACACACCTAGTCGACCTTAAATCAACTGAATAACTCATTTTTGTTATTGTTATCGATAAGGACTCGTTATAAAAACTATTCTTCATTGACTTGAATTCTGGGGAGGGGGTTTCTCTTCAAAATGCATTTTTTTCTTTGTGTGAAATGTTACATATGAAACAGCATTGTTAACACAAATCTTGCATAACCAGTATGTCTGCCTCTGTTAAGTTTCTTGTGGTAATCATTGTAAAGTATTGCTCTCACAGCAGCGCCTTCACATGACTGATTTACCAAGGACACTTACCCCACTTTAATGCACTCTTCTCTAACAGAAAATATGATGATAAAACAGGGGGTATTCGGTATTGGAGACTGCATATTGCTACACGCTGGCTCTCAACTTGTAGCCTCTGCTCTGTTTCACACAGATCATTCATAATGGAACATTGAATGAAGAAAAATGTTTCTCCTGTAAATATTTCTGGCAATGTATACATAATAACATACAGAATGGAGATCAAATGTTTCTCTTATGTATAATAACATACACTATGGAGATCAAATGTTTCCATTATCTATAATAACATACAGAATGGAGATCAAATGTTTCCCATATACATAATAACATACAGAATGGAGAGTCGCCTGTGTGGTGCCGGGGCTCACAAGGGGAGCAAAGAATAGTAACACTGACCTACAAGGCATGTCGTAAGAGGCGACTGAGGTAGGGCCTAGGAAGCTACCCTAGTAAATAAAAATCATGGCAGAAATCGGATGTGCTGGCCTATTTGTAGGTGCATAACTAACACAGCGTACAATCGCACTGAGGCTCGGATCACATACAGATCACAAAGAGTGATTTTACAAGTGGTCGATATGGAGCATTCGAAGAAGAATGGAGATAAAATGTTTCCCATATCTACAGTGAAGTACAAATTTGAAAGATTGATACATTTTTAAAAAAAATGTTCTTAACCTTGGCAGGCACAATATCCAGCAAAACTTCAAGTATTGGTTGCCTTGTTCCACCATTTTGCCATACACCTTCAGATCACCAACCTCTGCCAGCACACTTCAACACAGCCACACATGTTGCCATGCGTCCAGGTATGTCTTTAAATGCCAGTTATCTTATTTTCTTAACTTGATATCATTTTCACCATCTTCATCCATATTGCAAAACATGTGACTGGTGTGTGCGGAGGTGAAGCAGCACACATCTGAGGCTGTTGTCATCGCTTGTGATGGACAGCTATTATATTATTAGTATTATATTATAAATACTGTGCAAGGTGCACTGTAAGGCATAGTTAATGGAGTACGAGGCAGGGGACGACGAAGGTGGCAGCAGGACATCAAAGAAACCTTGAACTTGACGCTGGAAGAGGCTGGAGAACTTGCCAGAGACAGAATTTTTCCAGCAGGTTGTGATAAAAGCGACATTCCGCAAGGGACAGGCTACTACTTGACTGTACGAGAGAAATATAATCTCTCTCCCTCACTCACTCTACATTTTTAACCCGGATTGAGGCATAGGCCCTCAACCAACTCATGCCAAGTCTTCCTATCTCCTGAAGCTCCCACCAGCTCTTCTTTATATTGTTGATCTCTGACTCTAAATCCTGTCTCCATGTATTTCTTGGCTTCCCCTTCTTTCGCTGTGGGTTCCAGGAAAGAATGAGAGTAATATAATAACAACCATACATCAGTAATATATTGTTTAACATTTCGTGTCTACAGATCATTATGAAAAAAGTCCTGCTTTAACAACAGGACAGTGTCATCAGTCAAAGAGTAAATCATCCAACAACAACATAGCAGTATAGTAGTAGTAACCACCGAGCAAATCAGTATTTCACCTAAATCAACATCATCTCAATCTCAGCATCACATTGGATTAAGTGAAGATAAACCAAAAGCTAAGAAAGGTAATATTCGATTATTACATTGTTGTCTCTTCCTCTGCATTCCAAGATTGTCTGTACTAGATCTCCATCTTCTTTGCCTATACTAGATCTCCCATCATTTTCTTTGTCTGTACTAGATCTCCCATCATTTTCTTTTCTGTACTAGACTC
Organism: Arion vulgaris; assembly: GCA_020796225.1. Taxonomy (NCBI): domain Eukaryota; kingdom Metazoa; phylum Mollusca; class Gastropoda; order Stylommatophora; family Arionidae; genus Arion; species Arion vulgaris. The sequence goes on from CM036776.1 coordinate 21,412,560, forward strand.
AACATTTTCTTAATCTGTACTAGATCTCAAACATTTTCTTTGTCTGTACTAGATCTCCAAACATTTTCTTTGTCTGTACTAGATCTCCCAACATTTTCTTTGTCTGTACTAGATCTCCCAACTTTTTCTTGACTAAAATAGATTTTTTGCTCGTGTGTTGCAGGGGCTTGCAAGGGGAGCAAAGAATAGTAACACTGCGGACTACAAGGCATGTCATAAGCGACTGAAGTAGTAGCCTAGGGAAGCTACCCAAGTAAATAAAAAGCATCGTAGAAATTGGATATGCTGGCCTACATGTAGGTGCATAACTGGCACAATATACAATCACTTTTAGGCTCAGATCACATACAAATCACACAGAGTGGTTAATAAGTGGTTGATATGGAGCTTTCAAAGAATGAAAATCGTGGCATATCCTAAAGGACGTAGCCATCAACCACAGTCCAAGAATAAGAAATAGATTTTCAACATTTTGTAATTGTCTAAACTATTTTTCCTTTGTGTTATTTGAAGCAATATCCAATTCTTCTTGCCAGCTAATGAATACAACTAGATTGTTTTCTAATAGAAACAATATTAACTCTATGTGGACCAAATGTCACACTATGTGGCTTTGCGTTGGACACCTTTTACCAGGGCCACACTAAAGGGTGTTTTTATTCTAAAAGCAAATGGTTTGTAAAAACATGGCTTTTGCCCTGGTCCACTAAGAGTTAATGTCAAGAGCATGTGGAAAACATCAGTTGTAATGTATGTTAAGGTCATCAGAAATGTCATCAGTTTTATTTGCTACCTGTGCTCAGCAACAATGGGGCGTAAATTATGCAGCAGAAAACATCTCACATGAATTATTATTTTAGATGTTGGAAAATTTCATTTGAAAAATGTGGCATGTTTTAACCTTGGGAGTTAGTGCATCTGTCCTGAGTCTGGGTTTGTTTGCAACTGCTACTCTACGATTTAGACTAGCTGCAAGACATCAAGGACTATTCTCGAAGAGCAGTGCATCTGTCCTGAGCCAGTGTTTGTTTGCAACTGCTACCCTAGTATTTGGACTTGTTGCGAGAGATGATGGAGAGATGTGCGTCTGTCCTGAACCTGTTTTTGTTTGCAACTGTTATCCTAGGATTTGGACTTGCTGCAAGACATCAAGGACCACCATCATCAGAGAGCTACTTCTGTATTCAGCTTTATTGGCAATGCTAGAATCTATCCTGATATGTGTCACCAGAATGAAGTCATGTACATGTAGCACTGTCATAGATTTCACCAGGTCTGTCACTGTCATCAAATGATAGAAGAAAACTAGTCACGACAGAGATGAATGAAGTGTCTAAGCAGAATGCTGGAAGTAATAAGAAGAGACCAGTTTAGAAATGAAGACATCTGGAAAAAAATTGGGTACAACATCAGTACTGAACTTCATCAAGAAACAACAAATGAAATTGTTCGGACACATAAGCAGATTACCAACAAATAATGTGCCTCAAAGAACAATGTTACTCCGATACAGTGGATACAAAACAAAACTCCTTCCACAGTAAAGGTGGACCTCAGAGATAACAGAAGCGATGAAAGAAACTGTCTATGAAGCACACACAAGGACATGTTCTAGAAATCTCTTCTAATCCTGACACTGTGAGACAAAACAGGATTAGAGAAAATAAAAGAAAAAAGAAGAGTCACTTTCCTGAATGAAGAATACCTACAGTACCTCTATCTTAAGTAGTCACATGTGTGTGTCAGAAGTGCATGATCCATACTTATTACCCCTTTTATAATGACTCTTCCACAGGTCGGAAACCAAAATACCCAGACTACCCATACACTTCACCACCTAAAAGGAAACGAGAAGGTATGTTGTATCACTTGTACCTAACTTTTTTAATCTAGCTGATTATGCAAACATATGGTTGATGTTTGTCTCATTGTACATCCTGTGGCCATTCTGTATTAATCTTCCCACTAACATACATAACAATAAAGAAACTGGTAAAGAAAGGAATAATTACCTTAAATCAAAGATGAATAAGATGTGGCTACGTGGCTTGATCATTGAAGAAGAAGAACCATGTTAACCAACAGCATGCATACCCTTTGACATCTGCTGAGGAAGATATCTCTGATGTGGATTTGCCCGAAATACTGTGTAGTCGGTTCAGTAACCACTATCCACCACTCATGGATGCATCAGACAGTTTGCCGGGTTGAATATTGTTTTTTCAGCTCTAGTTCAAGGGATGCAAGCCCTACAACACAACACTACATTCAAAACTGTATGGCACCAGAGATGAGCTCCAGACAACAGTTGACTTCATCACAAGAACGCGGCTGACGGTATAATCATCAAAATAGCGATCAAGAAGAAGATCTAGGTCTTCCTTTAATTTTCTAATATGAATGTTAGGGTCAGGGATAGTAAAGTTGTTCACACTGCACAAGTGACTACATGTCGAGCAAATTCCTGGGTTCCATGCCAGCTTGGCCAAAAAGCTAATGTGTGCACATGTTAGACGTTTGAGCTAAAAGAGGCCTGGCTCCTTTACTTTGGGATCTTCTGCTTTTACCCACTACGAATTCAGATGTAGTCTGGTAGGGCGCTTGTGACTGATTTTTGCATAAATGCCTGCTTTTCTTATCAGTGTCCCCTGCAATCCAGGCGTGCCTTCTTCGACTTAGGAGTTTGAGGATCTGAGTAAGGCCCACTTGAATGGTGAGGGACCTGGTGACAAAGAAAGCAAACCTTCACGCAAATATCAGTCAGAATTCATAGCGGACGAAGGAAAGAAATAAAAATGTTAGATATTATGTATCAAGTTTCTGTTTGTCCATCACATTAATATTTCAACCTGTTTCTGTTCCCTAGGTAATCCCTCAATATCTGTGGGAATTCCTTCTTCATTACTTCAAAATCAGGAGACATGCCCCACTACATTAAGTGGACTAACCGAGAGAAAGGAATCTTCAAGCTGGTCGACTCTAAGGCAGTTTCCAGGCTCTGGGGGCAGCATAAAAATAAGCCAGACATGAACTATGAGACAATGGGCCGAGCTTTGAGGTGAGTCATCATGCCACTGATAAGCATTTCAAGATGACATGTCCGCCTGTGTGTTGCCGTTTCCCGCAAGGAAGCAAAGAATAGTACCACTGCGACCTACAAGGCATGTTGTAAGAGGCGACTGATGTAGGACCTAGTGAAGGTACTTTAGTAAATAAAAAAACATAGCAGAAATGGGATGTGCTGGCCTACTTGTTGGTGCTTAACTGGCACAGCGTACAATTGTTTTTAGACTCAGATCACATACAAATCGTACAAAGTGGTTAACAAGTGGTCGATGTGGAACTTTCAAAGAAGAAGAAGAGTAGGAATAGTTGCTTTTAACAGCTACAACTGAATAGAATCTAAACCAAGCATTTACTGTGAACTTACAATAATAATATTATACAAGTATCCACCATATTCAAACTGCGGTGGGCAGTATGGAATCAAATTCGTTCCTGTGAATTTTTATGAATGGTAAAAATAGACATCAACGTTCAGAAAGCAATGGCAAGCTACTGAACATATAAGTGGTTCCTAGAAAATCAACAGCTTGTTTACTGTGGTTGATGGGGACATCTTGTAAAGGATATGTCACGATTTTCATTTCATCCACATATACATCATGATACGCAAGATATGATGCTGTATATCACACTCCATGAGTATGATTCGTACAGTCAAAATAGGAATGATATGAAACTGGTAGGAGATATTGGTACTAACAAGGATCAGGGAAATCACCTTCATTTTTGTCCCTGGGCACACATGAGTCAGTGGTAATGAACAAGCTGATAGATTGGCTGGCATGGCTATGATACCAGAGGGAGCTGCAATGGACCAAGGTAACATTCTTTACACATTGAGTCTTTCCGAACACAGAAGAGTTTCATGGTTGTGAATCCCAGTTGTTGACCAAATTGAGATAGATGTGTGTTGATATTGGTACGGTCGAAAAAACGACATACCAAATATGAAACAAAATTGATTAATTAACATCGAACTGGTGTGTTGGGACGTTGGACGCTGCTGAATTTGTTGAGGAGGAGATCGGAGCACCTATGGACATGTCTGGAATGCTATGATGATAGTCCTCATATAACTGGTATGCAAGGTAAACCACAAGTAGTTTGACAATGGAGGTTCGGGCGGTTACAGAGGCGGTGAAATGGTTGGCATCTCACAACTACTCTCGTTTTCATACTCAGTGACTCCATGAGCATGATTCGTAAAGTTGAATCAGGAATGGTGAGACGCAACTGGGTGGAGGTACTGGTACAGACAATGATCAGAGAAATCACCTTCATTTTTGTCCCTGGACACGCAGGAGTTAGGGGTAATGAGCGAGCTGATAGATTGGCTGGCTTGGCTACAATATCAGAGGGCGCTGCCATGGATCGAAATGACATTCTTCACGCATTGAGTCTTTACGAACAGAGGAGTTTCAGGGCTGTGAATCCCACTCGCTGACCAGATTGAAAGATATGGGTGTCAATATTGGTGCAGCCCGAAAAGAACGACATACTAAATATGCAAAGAGATGGATTAATCAACATCGAACTGGCGTGTTGGGTCGCTGGACGCTGCTGGATTTGCGAAGATCGGAGCACCTATGGACATGTCCGGAGTGCTATGATGATAGTCCTCATATAACTGATAACTGAAGGTAAACCAAGCATTCACAGTGAATTTGGTTCTGGTGAAGACAAACTGGATCATCTAGCATGACCAATGACTTGAATACACAAAGGAATCTCCTGTCAATCTTAACTTGCATGTTTCTGAACATTTTCTCACCTTGTTTTTTTTTTTTCAACAGGTACTACTACGCACGGGGCATCCTGAACAAAGTTGATGGCCAGAGACTTGTCTACCAGTTTGCAGATGTGCCTAAAAATATTGTTGAAATTGATTGCTCACAAGTATAACTCTCCCCTTACTCACTCTCAGACATCTGCAGGAGTGGATGATGAGTCTGACTACAAACTGTGATCCTTCTTGTGCATAATTGTTTCAGCATTTCCAATTCATATTTTTGTTCACAATTGCCACTTTTACTGTATGTGGACGAACATTTTTAATAGATCCAGACGGAAGAATTTGGGGAAAAACAAGTTGCAAGAACATATATTTCATCAATAGATGAAGAGGGGAGACTCCACCAGAACAGAAGGTTGCCTTTTTTTTTAATTCACAGGAAAAAATAGCTTGTTGCCACATAATTTGCCCACTTGTTGCTGAAGATATTGCTGTTGATGATAAATATAGTTTACATATTGTAATTATTTATTTCATTAAATAATAAATTACCTTGGAAAAATAATTAAAGCAAACATCTCCTCTCTTCCTCCTCCTCCCCACCCCCCCACCCCACACACACACACACATCACGGAGATGATTTCATGAACATAAGAGTTGCAAAGAATGCCAGCATATGATGTACATATCACCTACAATTTTATAATTCATCAGCTAAACTTTGTTTATCATCAACAGTAGTATCGTTAACAAGTGGCCACATTTTTTGACAATATGGATATTTTTTGTTGAATTTTTTCAAAAGGCAACCCCTGTTCTGGGGAAGTCTTCCTCCTTGGAAAGAGGCTTGATAGGATGCAGATCGAAAGGACATATGACTGACTAATAAGTTCTGAATTTCTGCTTTGCTTAAATGTACAGCTGGTTGCAAAATATATATTTATAAAATTCAGAATAAATGTGGAAGTTTAATTTTGAAGAAAAACAAACTGCTGTATGGGGGTATCCTCCAAGGGGATGCAAGATTCTGTGTGTACATTTTGAGGGAGGGAAAAAGAAATACCAGTGTATGTATTTATGTGTTGTTATTTCTCATTGTATTTGTTAATATATTTATTTATATGTCATCTGTTCAAATTGAATTGTTCTATCTGCTGAAATGTTATGCCATCATCGTCTGTCTTTTCTCTAATCTTATTTTGCAGCACAGAATCAGGATAAGAAGTGATTTCTAGAACTGACTTTTGTGTGCGCTTCATAAAGTCTTTCACTGCCTCTGTTATTTCATAGGTCTACCTTTTGCGTGTACGGCCTTTTGCTTTGTATCCACTGTATCGGAGAAGCATTGCAGACCATACAGTATGAAATACCTATCATTCCACATTTCTAATCCCAGATGTTGGGAAGGTAGTCAGGCCAGTTCCTTCCATTCTTCACTTGTGCAACATCTCTTGTGTGAACTGAACCCTCAACTCTTTTTTTGCACCGTCAAAAGTGAACATTTTATTTGCTGTGCTATTCCATCCCATCTGCGGGAATATATCATTTCTATCTCTCTCTCTCTCTCTCTCTCTCTCTCTCTCTCTTTCTCTTGTCCATTTCTAACTCCTCGGTTTGTGGGCATAGACCCTCAAGTAACAAAGAAAATGAATATGATAAATAAATAGTAAACAAGTATTAAAGGATTCCGGAAAATTAAATTACCAAGCACTTAATTCTTACAAGTTACCTGTGTCCAAGAGATTACCACCATCATAAAAAAGATGATGCCTACTACCAACTCAGAAGAGAAGAGCATGTCATTTTTCAGCTACGAATAGGGCACAGTAAGCTGGGGTACCATCTGTTCAACAAGTACAAAATAGCACTACCGCCCATGTGTTGCCAGAGCTCACAAGGGAAGCAAGTAATAGTAACATTACGATATACAAGGCATGCCGTAAGACGTGACTGAGGTATGGAAGCTACCCTAGTAAATAGAAAGCATTGCTGAAATTGATGTGCCAGTTATGCACTTACAATCCAGCACAACGTATAATCGCTGTTAGGCTCAGATCACATACAAATCACAAAGGGTGGTTTAACAAGTGGTCGATATGGAACGTTTGAAGAAGAAAAACCCACAAGCCTGCATGACTTGTTGAAGGACACCGATTAAAACAAGGTTTGTAGTTTGAATTCATCATTTAGTAATTGCATGTTCCGAAGCTACTACATGCTTGTTTGATGTCCGTATATTTATCATGTCGTTCTATTTGACAGTGGGTTCATATTAGGAAGTCAGTGACTTTGATGAAACTTATGGTGAAGTTTATATCCTCTTTTGTACAATTACAATTTTAACAATCACAATAGTGGAGGGATAATCTTTGTCTCTTACAACGGCATAGAGCTTACAAGGCTAGCTTATGATCTCAGAATTTTCTGGTGTAATGCCATATGGTCGTAATGCTGAATTGCCGTTATTGAATGTCCTGGGATAGTGAATGGGGAAAATTGTCAGAATGAGGAGAAAGTGTGTGTAGGGATAAAGGCTGTATGCAAGGGAAGAGAAAGTGTGTATGCAAGTGAGGAGAGCAAATTTGTGTATACAATGTTTGCAGATTTTTTTAGCGAAACAAAGTCTGAAAACCAGAGGTGCTACTGATTCTTCCATATTCATCTGTATAATATGTTAATAGTGTGGAGAAACTCAGTGTGTGTGCGTGTCAACTTTTCTGAGATATGTGTTCATTTAGTTCCCTAACATAAATTTGTAATCATGTCGCTACTTGTAAATAAGTATGTTTATAAGAATGGAGGATCTCCGCTACTAGGATCCTAGATTGGGTGGACGTTAGTTAGTATGATTATATCAGATGTTTATAAGAATGGAGGATCTCATGTCTACTAGGGATCCTAGGATTGGTGGACGTTATTAGTATGATTATATCAGATGTTTATAAGAATGGAGGATCTCACGCTACTAGGATCCTAGGATTTGGTGGATGTTGTTAGTATGATTATATCAGATGTTTATAAGAATGGAGGATCTCATGTCTACTAGGGATCCTAGGATTGGGTGGATGTTAGTTAGTATGATTATATCGGATGTTAGTGGAAGATGATGGGTTCGGGACTTACTGACTGGAGAAACTAAGAGAAAGGGCTTGTCCGTGTACATACGCAAATGTGTATCTGCCTGTGTGTATATATATATATATATAAATATCTATATTTATATATTAGTTTATTCATGTATCAGTTGTCATGTACCAAGTACCCTAGGTCACACTCAGCCTGTTGGGAGACTTGTGCCTGTTTGTTAGTATATTTTTATGATATAATCGGGGGCCTTAAATATTGAAGTACCTCGAGCATGCCCTAAACTTAGTGTCTGTGTATTATTTTGCATAGAATAGCTAGCATTTCAGCCCGAGAGCCTTTGGTGAAATGATTGAGATGTTTACTTTGTATTCTGAGGGTCATGTATTCCAAGCCACTTTATTCAGTTCACATGTGAGTTTTATCACGAGATCCCGATATTGTTGCTGGAGCTACAGAGTTTGTGATTCGTGCAACACTCTTGGAAGGTGCCCTGCCAAGAGAGACTGCCATATAGGGAAGCACAGCGCAATGAGCTCAATCTTTTACTTTTGGATGCTTCAGACTCAACCTGTCATACATTGGTCAGTAACTCTTGCATAACCATAAAACAAAACGGATTGTTATTTCCCATTGAATTATTTTAAGAGCTTGTCATGCGGAATGGCAGGGGGACACAGATAATAAGTAGAACAGACCTTCATGCAAAAATTAGAAGAGCTATACAAGGCAACCTGACTATGCCAGAATTCATAGCAAGCGAACACAAGAAGAAGAAAACTGCAAACTCAGTCTCAAATGACCAGAAATTATAACACATACTTGATAAACTTTTATAATCTATTTTCTTCCTTATACTTAAGATGAGCGTCTGGCCGAATGGATTAGAGTACCTGGCTCCCATTCAGGAGGCCGGTTCAATCACGGTACAACCAAGGAGTTTTCTATCGAGTGCATAAAGACAAAATCACAACCTGGACAGTTTTGCTGCGTCTGCAGTAGCCATTAAGTTGCTCATGCTTCCCCCCTGTCCTACGCTGCCCTTAAAAGTGGTATAACAGGTAGCAAAGACAGTTTGCTTCCTGGGGCTTACAAGTTACAGATAAAAAGTTGACAAGGAAGAGAATTAGTACTTTAAGATCTTCAACACATAGTTCCTTGTATATGGCCCAGATTTCGCCAATAACAAGTTGGTCAACTTGTGATTTGTGGCCCTCATCCATATAAGTTGGTGTCTGTAGATTAGAGTTAGGGAGCTAGATCACAACCCAAGAGTTCCTGGTTCATACTCTGCGGCGGGCAGCTCGAAAGCAAATTTGTTCCTGTGGATTTTTACAAACAGTAAAATAGATCTCACCTTTCAGAAAGCAATGGCAAACTACTGAATGTATAAGTGGCACCTAGAAAATCAACGACTTGTTTTAACTGTGGTTGATGGCAGGCCAAGTCCTGTAAACGATTTTCATTTCATCCATATATGACACATATTTCTCAATAATAAATTGGTACACATATTGACTTATGACCCCTTCCATATGTGGCCAGATTTCCATCAATAAATTTAACTGTTGATTTGTGACCATGTCCACATGTATCTCATAAATATCATACTTAAAACAAATTACTCAACAAAATCTATTTTTAACTTGTTGTTTCCATAGTCAAATTCCATTTTGTTATTTGCTTCCATCATATTCATATCCTGTTTGCTCAATGAATTTGTCTGTTAAAGAGAATTTCTATTTTTGGAAGAGATATATTATTTCAATGTTGTAAGGGTGTACTAATATTTTGTTCATGAAATTATAATAAATGTGTAATGTTATGTTGAAATAATATCCTTCAGTGTTCATCCCTCCCAGTGGGGGAATTGCCTTCCTACTGCAGGTGGTGTGTGTATGCATATCCCAGTGGGGAATTGCCTTCCTACTGGTGGTGTGTATATGTGCTATGTGTGTTGTGTATGCATATCCCAGTGGGGGAATTGCATTCCTACTGTATGTGTGGTGTGTGTTCATGTGTTAGCTAACACGGACTTGTAATATCTTCTTCGCTCAATCTTATATATTAATATGAGTATGTTCAAAGAGAACAGTTATCTGCTTTATGTTCTTAACTCTTAATGTACCAGGACAAAAGCCATGTTTTTAGAATAACAAACACCCTTTAGTATGGCTCCTGGTAAAAGGCATCAACCCAAAGTCACATAGTGTGACATTTGGTAAAAAGAGTCAAGATTCTCACAAAGCTTGTTTGAAAACTGCTTCGATTCTTATTCTTGATTTCGCCCGCTAAAAATTTCAGGCGTAGTCTTGTATTTCTGACTTCTGACTGATTTTTCCTGAAAGTCTGCTTTCTTTATTATCAGTATACCCTACCATACAGGCATGTCTTCTCCGACTTAAAGGTACAGCTTTGATGATAATCAAATCTGTTTTTCTTTGATTGCCATAAGCTAGACATCTTTTATTATAACAGATTTTTCACAAACCCTTTTTTCAGTGCCACAAAGATACTTCAAAGTGGTCAGTACATTTTCATCATCATCCAACAGCTTTTCCTGAGCAGAACTTTGCTACCCTTATAGTCCTTTCTTCTTCTTCGAACGCTCCACATCGACCACTTGTTAAACCACTCTATGTGATTTATATGTTATCCGAGCCAAAGAGTGATTGTTCTATGTTACCAGTTATATGCCTAGAAGTAGGCCAGCACATTCGATTTCTGCTACGCTTTTTATTCTTCTCTTTCTTCTTTGCGTTCGTTCTTTACTACCAATTTTAATCACTCTTTGTGATATGTTTGATCTTTGCCAAGAACGTGTATACGTTGCACATTGGTTTGGTAGGCCCTAAGCGCATAGACTTCTACACGTTTAGGCACGTGCATCCGATTTCAGCCAAACCTCCTTAGTCGCCTCTTACGACATGCGTGGCAGGTAACAGTGGTTCTATTCTTTACACCCCAAATTTGGGCCCGGTAACCACTCGAGCTACGCTTTTTATTTACTAGGGTAGCTTCCCTTAATCTCTACCTCAGTCGCCTCTTATGACATGTCTTGTAGGTTGCAGTGTTACTACTGGAAATTCCAGAGTTCGAGGTCAGCTATCATGGACCAAAAATTGTAGATGTGCATACAAGACGCAGGTTGGGCTACATTCAACCCTGATCCTTTACTTGGGAATCTAAATTAAAGTACCTCTGAGGTCAAGTAAGGTTCACCTGAATAGCTTACAAGTACCTCTAAAGTCGGAATAACATTCACCTTTGTGCAAAAATCGGTCAGAAGCGCCATACTAGGTGCCCTGACTACGCCTGAATTCATAGCATTCGAACGCAAGAAGAAATGTTGACACTTGAATGTAATGGATTGAGATTGAATTATTTTGTCGCCCGTGTGATGCCGGGGCCCGCAAGGAGAGCAAATAATAGCATCACTGCGGCCTACAAGGCATGTCGTAAAAGGCGACTGATGTAGGACAATGAAGCTACCAGAGTAAATAAAAAGCTTCGCAGAAATCAGATTTGCTGGTCTACTTGTAGGCGCATAACTGGCACAACGTACAATCACTCTTAGGCTCAGATAACATAGAGTGGTTAATAGGTGGTAAGCGAAGCATAAGAAGAAGAATGATATTGTACATGTGTAAGTCACAAAAGCATATGGATTTGAACTATCCCTTAAACAAAACTGTGAAACGCCATAACTTCATAATTGTATATTACTTAATATATTTGTCTGTAGAAAGACGACTAATATCTGCTGTGACATTTTTAATATATATTCTGTCATCATCATGTTTGTGGAGTAGAATTGTATATAATCTCATGTTATATCAGAAAGTCATCAGTTATCGTGAATAGGTATCAGAAGTTGTGAATGTTTGTGATCAGTCAATATAGGACGTGAGAGAGAAAATTTTATATATAAAGGGTCGAAAGCCGAATTAATAAGAGTGCATCCAAACTCCACAGTATACAGTCTTCTACAACAGAACATCAGGAAAGAAGGCGAGAGGAAGACCACGAAAAGATGGTTAAAGGGCATAGCAGAATCCTGTGAAAGAGCAAAAATAACAATCACCCAAGCCACCAGAACAGCGCAAGACAAAAGCAGAAAACCACAACACTGGGCAACAACCTGGTAGCAGTGTGACGACAAAAGAAAGAAGAAGAAAGCCGAATGATTGACTTCATTGTTTCGGGTTTTACCCCATATGGCTTTGTCCCTTTCTGCAGAAATGACATGCCACCTGCCGAGAGTATTGCACAAACTCTATAACTCCGGCAACATTCCTAGTGGTCTCCGGAAAAAATTGTACTTGTGAACAGAGCTGCACGGTCCAGATGCGAATGGAACACAAGGCAAAGGCGTAACCACAGAGACCCCCAAAATTAGGTTCAACTGAGATTTGAACTCGGACAGTTGGATACAGAGTCCAGAGTTTCTAACCATTACACCATGGAACCAAATGAAATATATATGTTTTGTGATTATTCAACCTGGCATGTAAGAAAGAGAGAGAGAGAAAATTGTATGTTTGTCAATTGGGTCACAATTATTTATATTAAGTGAATGTAAGCGACATAGCTGATCGAACAGTTAGGACGCCGGCCTCTTATTGTTGAGGGCATGGGTTCGAAACCCAGTACGGTCATAATTATTTTCTTTTTCTGGAGTAAAATAAAAACATCTTCCGTGTTGTCACTAGATTGGGATTTCAGATTCTCTAATAAAGGCAGCCGTCTGCCTCGGCTTGTCAGCCACTATTCTATTCTTTACACCCCAAATTTGGGCCCCGGTAACCACTGGATGAAATAAAAACATAACGTATACTACATGTCTCAGTTCTATAGAAAATATTGAGCAATTTACCCAGGATAGAGCGGTATGGAGAAATTGCTTGCAGGTCCTATGTAACGTATAACGGTACAAGAGGAATTATTATTATACTGCATGGTGTTAGTACTAATAGGCAGCATATCATTCCATAATAAATTCTTCTCCCATACTCCACATACACACCCCTACTTTGGTTTTTTTTTTTATCCTTTGCTCGCTGTGAATTCAGGCATACTCATGGCACCTAATGCTGATTTTTGCGAGAGTGCTTGCTTTCCTTATCACCAGTGTCCCTCGTCATTCAAGCGAGTCTTATTACTCTGACTTCATATATCCACACTGTTATACGCCATGAGTTATTTTTTTTAAATATATTACATTGCAGAATTTGAACCCAGAATTTTTCTTTCCCAAGTTTGCATTCCAAAAATTATTTACTCAACATGCCAGATTTAAACTGTTGATTGGGGGGAAGGTGGGGTTTGTTGTTATACAATCTCATCCAGAGTGGGTTGAACATTTACTTTTGCTTATTACTGTGAAGTTGACACTTCTCTGTGACATCAGTTTGTGCAAGTTCTCATTTTTTGGAGTGATGCGTCTAGCCGAATAGATTAGATCGCGGGCTTCAATGTGGAAGATCCGGGTTCCTTTCCCAATACGGCTTGTTTTTTTCTGTTTAGGGCATAAAGAAAAATCCTAATCTGAATGGTTTTTCTGCGACTACACTAGCCATGCTGCTATTAAACTCCACAGACATATGTCCTCCCTGCCCTACACCACCCTTAAAAGCGATATTACAACCCGTAACAACAGTTTTTGTGTGGTTTTTTCACATTTTGGTGCTGCATTTGAACATTTATTCCCCATACATCCACTGCTAACTTCACTTACTAAGTCTTTCACTGATTCTGTATCATTGTCAGTATCATATGTTGTTGTTGGTGATGAATGTTGTTGAACATGGTCCCTGTCATTGACAACATAAATAACAACAAATGTTATTATTCAATTTTGTATTGTTACTTTTTTTTTTTTTGAAGAATAAACATAATGTCAAAGTTAAAGTAGTTGGTTTAGTTTTGTTTGATTTCTTGTTGTTTTTAATTGTTGAACTTGTGTTAAAACTCTGAATGTGTACCAGGCATGTGTCCTCTGTACACTTCTTTCTGGTAGTCTTCTTCGTTCACTCTACATCAACCACTTGTTAAACCACTCTTTGGGGTCAGTCTTCTTCGAAAGCTCCATAACGACCACTTGATAAACCACTTTATGTGATCTGAGCCTAAGAACGATTGTATGTTGTACCAGTTATGCGCCTACAAGTAGACCAGCACATCCGATTTCTGCAACGCTATTTATTTACTAGGATAGGTTTCCTTGGTCCCTACCTCAGTCGCCTCTTACGACATGCCTTGTAGGTCGCAGTGTTACTATTGTTTGCTCCCTTGAGAGCGCTTGCAACACACAGGATGTATGAATGCATGATACAGGAGTGTATTCCTGGAGGCATTTAGTTAATCATACATTTCGATTTCTCCCTGCCAATAATGGCTGATACATTTCATTTTTGGGGTCATTTTTTTTAGTTTGTTCTCTTTAGACAGTTGCAGTTCCCTGCTGACAAGATCTGTCTTCCCGGGTTTGTCTGCAACCGTTCCTAGGCATATAGGTACCGATGAAAAATGAGAGAGAAGGCTCTTCTACCATAATGGATGGGAAGATTCAGAAAATAGATATAGCTTACATTCTGAATTCTTCTTCACCCTTCGCCCCTAGGAAGCATAGGTCCGCAACCAAGGCCTTCCAAGCCCGCCTATCCAAGGCCATCTTTTCCAGATTTCGCCACTCTCTCCCCGTTTTTTTGCGTTCCATCTCTAACTCCCGTCTCCAGGTGTTTCTGGGTCTTCCCTTACTTCTATTGCCCTGGGGGTTCTATCGGAGAGCCTGTCTCACGATGCTGTCAGGGGGTTTCTCAGTGTGTGTCTATCATCCCGCCACCTGCTCATTATCTCCTGTTCCACCTGCCGCTGTCCTGCCCTATCCCACAGTTCTCTGTTTGTGGTCTTGTCATACCATCTCAAATGGAGTATCCTGCGTAGGTATCTATTGATGAATGTCTGCAGCTTTTTGGTGTTCAACTTAGTCGTTCTCCATGTCTCCGCTCCATACAGAAGGACAGACTTGACATTTGAGTTAAATATCATTATCTTAGTTTTATTCCTGATCATTCTTGAACACCATATGTTCTTCAGAATGGCAAATGCTGATCTTGCCTTTTGTATTCTAACCCTAATATCTTCATCTGTGCCACCTTGAATGTTGACGACACTTCCCAGATATGTAAATGTGTCAACCTCTTTTAGTGGTAATCCTCTCAGTAAGATTGGATCTCTGGAACCAGCATTTAATCTCATGATCTTTGTTTTCTCCCCGTGAATAGTCAGGCCTAGTTGCTGTTAGACTGTTTCTAGTTTTGTTGTTTTCTCTTGCATCTGCTGATGGTTGTGAGAGAGGAGTGCTAGATCATCTGCAAAATCCAGATCCTCCAATTGACTCATCATGGTCCATTGTATTCCATTTCTTCCCTGGCAGTTGTTGATCTCATTATCCAGTCAATAGCCAGCAGGAAAAGGAAGGGCGATAAAAGGCAGCCCTGTCGCACACCAGTCTTTATTTCAAAGGCCTCTGTCAGTTTTCCTTCATGTAGTACTCTAGCCGTTGTCTCCTCATACATTTTCTTTATTAGGTTAGTTAGCTTCTGGGGGACGCCATAGTGTCGTAGAAGTTTCCAGAGTGTTTCCCTGTATAGGCTATCAAATGCCTTTTCATAGTCCACAAAGTTGATATAGAGGAATGAGTTCCACTCGATGCTCTGTTCTACTATGATACGCAGCGTCGATATTTGATCTGTGGAGGATCTGTTTTGCCTAAATCCTGCTTGTTCATCCCTTAGTACTGCATCTGTAGTCATTCTGAATGGCCACATAAAATGTGACAACAGAAGGACTTTCACCTAAATCAATCAACGTCGACAGCAAGATTGCAAGAGTTTGATTTGATGATTTGTGTGGCCAGAAAAGAGCAGCACAACATGTGTATGAGTGAGTTCATCAATCAACACCGAACTGGTATGTTTAGTCGCTGTTTGCGATATTGAAAAGGAGATCGAAGCACCCATGGGCATGTCCGGAGTGCAATAAAGATATTCCAAAGTGAAAATCAATTGATATTTTAGCCATTATAACAGCCTACACTGTGTGTCCTCCACCTGGCTCTGCATCAAGCAAAGTTGAGGTCAGCCAGTCTCTCTTAGGAAGGGTGGAATGGGAAAATTAGTGGCCTGCTGATTTCCAGTATAACTACCGGAACCAGTATATGGCTTCGAGTCATGGACAATAAACAAACAGATGTTCGAGTCATGGACAATAAACAAACAGATTGAAAAATCTCTGAGGGCTACAGAGATGTGGTTTTACAGAAGAAGGACGATAATCCCATGGACTGCTAAAATGACTAATGTTGAGTTGTTGAATGAGGTCAAGACACAAAGAAAACTTATCAATATAAGAAAGAGAGTCATCATTTTTCGGACATGTGCTGAGGACGGGAGGCTTAGAACACATTGTGACAACCGGTAAGATCGAGGTTAGACGAGACAGAGGAAGAAAAGGAGAGAAAAAGGAGAGATAGTCGAACTTCATGGCACGGGAGAGCGACAACATCTGATATGATAGTAAACAGCAGACAAAGATTTGTGGAGATCCATGATCGTCTACGCCAGCCGGCACGGCACATTATGATGTTGATGATGAGGTCCATAGCTAACGGAGCCATGTAACACCTAGGTGGATGGACTTTCCTAGATCAGCCCCCACCCCACACAACCTGAGGCGAACCCGGATAAAAACGTGCAGAAACTGGTTGTACTGACATACGGGACTGCAGGTGCCTTGCTTACCCAACGAACCAGGCCTCTAAACACAAATCACAGTCGTTTTGGTACATGTATTGTTTTCGTGGCTCCAGAAAGTTGGAAAATCTTCACTCTGTCAGTTATCAGAGACCTCTGAAGTCAGCGAAGGTTCGCCTGCATGGCAAATAGACACCTGTCAAATGGTAAAGCAGGGTTTCACGCAAAAATCAGCCAGAAGCGCCAAATTAGGCGTCATGGCTAACGCCCGAATTCACAACGGGTGAATGCAGAAGAAGTTATATGAGGACTGTCATCATAGTACTCCATATCGCCCGTGTGCTGCCGGAGCTCGCATGGGGAGCAAAGAATAGTAAAGCTGCGACCTACAAGACATGTCGTAAAAGGCGACTGAGGTAGAGGCCTAGGGAAGCTAACCTAGTAAATAAAATGCATCGGATGTGCTGGCCTAAATGGCATAATCAAATACTCGCTCTTAGACTCGGATCACATACAAATCACAAAAAGTGGTTAACCATTGGTCGATATGGAGCGTTCGAAGAAGAGTATTCGACGTACATGTGCTCTGATCTCCGCCTCAACAAATCCAGCAGCGTCTAGTGACCCAACACGCCAGTATTTTCCATTTAAGGGGTGGAAACAGTGAACGCATGACATATCATTATATCAGAATTGTTTACAGGATCAGCCAGTAGGCACATATCTCAGTTCGAGACGAGACTATAAGGGCACTTTGTTTGCGTCTCTACGGAATTTAGAAGCTTCCGATCTGTTTTGTTTTCAAAATATAAGTACGGAAACACCAACCAACAAAAGAGTTTGCAGTTCCATGTAATTCGGGTCCGACCAACCAGTTAGACTGGATGATTTGACGTTCCACTGCAGTCGGTTTCATTTTCATTTTTTGGAGGCACATTTGCCGAAACCAGTATCAGGGACACTATTTCACAGTGTCTGTGTCAGCTATTCATCTTCAAGGGCGTCTCCAAGAATCGTGTACACACACTCTGAGATATTGGTTGTCTGTTGCGCGATCCAATCTCATAAAATTCGCAGCTGCACTGAAACTATTACCTACACTCATGGATAGCTCCCCCTTTGATCACTACCCGCTTTGCCAGAGTACTGAGTTTTAAGCTGTTTCCATGGTCACCACGGGGAAGTGGAGTAGGGTCTTGGTCAGTGCCAGCTCACTGTTCCTGCCTTCTTACATTAATTCATTGCGTCCATGGCCCCGTCCCTACATATGAATCTTCTACTTCGAACGCTCCATATCGACCACTTGTTAAATCACTCTTTGTGATCTGTATGTGATCCGAGCGATTGTACGTTGTGCCAGTTATGCGCCTACAGTGGCCAACACATCCGATTTCTGCGACGCTTTTTATTTACTAGGTAGCTTCTCTATGCCTCTACTGTAGTCGCCTCTTACGACTTTCCCTGTAGGTCGCAGTGTTACTATTATTTGCTCCCCCGGCAACAAACGGGCGACATGTGGTCCCTACGGTTGCATTTTCATAAAGTTCACAATGACGTAGATTCATGGGGATCTAGGCAATTGCACAGTGTGCCCGCGTTTTAAGATGGTACTGGATCCGGTCACATATAATGTCAACTATTATGAATCTCTTATAATTAATGTCTCTTATCGTGTTAGATATTGCATTTTCCCAAGTTATTCTTTGTCCTCCTTTTAATGGCCGATTTATATTATTTTAAAGTAGACTTGCGTCTTGCAGATCCCGTTTCACTCTAGCGGAAAGTATCTCCCCATTTCAGTGTCAAAATAACAACTCTATTAAACTTAAATACTCCATGTACACATTTAGATTCAATAGCTAGGTCTTACAAATAAGAATAATTATAAACAAGATAATAATTCAAATATGGTGATATTATGCGAGGTGCAAATTAGGTCAAGGCCGGTAACAGTACCCAAGCAGCCGACTCAGCGCTGAGGTGGTTTGTATCTGCGTTTCACAAAGTTATCCAGAACATTCTAGGTAATTTGTTTAACATTTTGTAGAAAAAAAAATCATGAATTAACGGAGTATCTTTTTAATCACAACTGAACTGTTTATTCTTAGTGTTATTCTGGATCATATTCGTGTTTGTCACATAACTTTGTTTGGTAACTGTTAACACAACAGTGTAAGTCGGCATGGCTTAAAATTAAATGTGGAATTCGGAAATGCCGATTTGCTTCTAGTATTACTAACGACATGCATTATACATTTCACAGTACTGCTATGAATGTATATGTTAAAATATATTAACATCTAGATCACCTGATATCTTGGCAGCAACATTTTATTAGCATATTTCTTATTATTTGAGCTAAGCGAAGTTTCGAAGATATAATCAAATTGCAGCTAAAAAATGGCAGTCGCGTTTCAACTGTTTTGTCACCCTGGACCCATTATTTGAGCGATTGTTGTATTCGCTGGTGTGAGCGGCGCTGTCCGAAAGAAAATACAAAAAAAGTTTGGAGGTTATTGTGAAATTTTAGCATGCATACTACATGGATAATTACATGTTTAGGGTGCAACATTATTATGAAAATAGATACATACAGATAGTGATTATACTAAATTAATTATACACTAGTCTCGTTAGGACATCCACTTTATTCACAGTCGGCGAGTCACAGTTTGACAGTCATTATCATCAGAAAGGACACTTCAATACTAGCTAGCTAGATAAGTAAGAGTTGTCTTTCAGAAAACAAATCATTTGAAGTAACATCTCTCCAGCACTACATTGGAAAATAGGGAAAACTCCACTTTTGTTTTCAATAAACATTTGAAACAACACACTAGACTGATGATCAGTTGAGTTGGCAAGTGTATTACTCAGTAGGTGCATAACTGTCACAGCGTACAATCACTCTTAGGCTCAGATTGCATACACATCACATAGAGGTTAAAAATGGATCAATATAGAGCTTTCGAAGAAGAAATGTTATGGCTCTCAATATTCGAAGAGTTCTAGAATATAGTACAGTTACAGTGTCACTCAGTGTGTGTAGGCTGTGCATAACACTGTAAAAAAACGAACAGTTTAGTGTCAACGAGCCGAATAGCGTAGTTGTTAGTGCACTCATGTCTTAGCACTTGGTCTAGTTCAATTCCATAGTGGTAGTAAACAAATTTTCCGACCATAACAGCTCTCAGGTTGACCAAACCTCAATGCGGTACCAGAAAAGCACTGGGAAGTAAAGGCGGCTTGCATAATGTTTATCACATCACCAATTGTGTGCAGAGTATCGATGAAAAATATAGATCTAACACTATTCCCCAATATACCTGTTGGTATGAAAACGGGTTCCTTTATCTTTACTACTTGAGTGTCGATGGACATATCCTGAATATAATAACATAATTTCTAATGATTTGTACACTCTATATCTTATGTGAACTATTTCAGTAACAAAGTCACACAGCTGAGAACAAGATGGGATCAAACATACAGGAAGACCAGCTGAAGATGCTCAAAGATTTTATCTTACTATGCCAGACCAGTCAAGACATTCTGCATAGTCCAGAACTGGGTTTTTTTAAGCATTACCTTGAGAGGTATATTTAACCCTTTTGTTCTTCTGAGTCGCTATACTGGCTAGTTGTATTTTTTAGGAAAACGCAAGGCCAGGTTACTGGCCAATTCAGTAAAATTTGCAGCAGAAAAACGTCAGGAGTTTGAAAAACATGCAGTGCAAGGTTTAATGATAGCGTTTAAGGATATGTTGTTTTTACAACAGTAGCGTTATTGGGGAGGGAGAGGGGATTTTAAATGAATTGCGCCGAGTGGTTACCGGGCCCAAATTTGGGTTGTAAAGAATAGAGCCACTGTTACCTGCCACGCATGTCGTAAGAGGCGACTAAGGAGGTTTGGCTGAAATCGGATGCACATGTCCTAAACGTGTAGAAGTCTATGCGTTTAGGGGCCTACCAAACCAATGTGCAACGTATATATGTTCTTGGCAAAGATCAAACATATCACAAGAGTGATTAAAATTGGTCGTAAAGAACGAATGCAAAGAAGAAGAAGAAGAAAATGAATTGAGGCATATAACACTTGCTCTACATATATTTATGCAGCTTTAAAACGCAATTACAAATTTTCATTTCCGATGTTATATCAATTCTAACATATGTAAGTAAGAGTTGGAAAATTACTAAAAATATAGAAAGTTGAATGCATTTGGAAATAAATGTGCGAAAAATATTGAGCATAAACTAGAACGAATTCAGGAAAGATGATGTAATGGAGAAATTTATGGTCATCCACTGTTATAAGAAATAAAATATGGAGATGTTGGGCATATCCTGAGAAAAAATGATCAAAGAATCACAAATCAGGCATTGAAGTTTGCGACAAATGGTTCACAAAAACAATGACACTCTACGGAAACACTGAAACCAACTTTACTGAGAGAGGCAAGGAACATCAGACTCAGTTCCGTAGTAAAGATTGAATAAGTCACGCAGGATAGAGCAGTATGGAGAAATTGTTTGCATGCCTTATGTAATGTATAACAGTGCATTAGGCATATTATATATATATATATATACCATTTTGTTTTGCAGAGATGTATGTGTTAAGAAAGGTCATGTGTAACGCACTTTTTTTTCTTCTTTAGCTTAGAAATGTTGTTTTGTTACTTTTTTGTGACTCATTTTGCAGTGAGGTTGCAATATCTGTAAATTTCATTTTACCTCATGTACCAACCGTCCAGGTAAGGGAACGGTCCTCCTTCAGGAAACCATACTCAAAGAAATCAGAAGGAAACAGTACTAGCAAACTCACTTAAACGCAGTCATACTGGATCCCATCACACTACAATATAAGCGGAAGCGAAGAGGCAGCAAAAGCAAGAGGGCGACTGCCTCGGACCGATCACGAGATTAGCTACGAGGAGGCCAAAACAACCATCAGATGGCAATAAAGACAAAAGTGGTCAAAAGACCACCCTCAACACAGCGTCAGAGATGGGTACTATGGTCTATCCCGTAGCGAACAAGTTGTTATATTCGCCTCCGTACCGCCAGAACAGACTCCGGGCCAGCATGTTCAACAAATTTTAAATTAGAACACCTAGCTTGGCTGAAATCGGATGCATGTGACCTAAACGTGTAGAAGTCTATGCGTTTAGGGGCCTACAAACCAATGTGCAACGTATACACGTTCTTGGCAAAGATCAAACATATCACAAAGAGTGATTCAAATTGGTCGTAAAGAACAAACGCAAAGAAGAAGAAGAAGAAGAACACCTAGCCTGTGCCACACTGAAAAGGCGGACATGACGACAGAACACATACTGCCAGTTGCTAGCAGGCCTGAGAAATGAAACCTGACCCAAAAGAACAAGCAATGAGAAGCTGTACGGAGGGACGGAGTCCCTAAAAAGAACAGCAGAATTTATGAGAAAGTCTGGTACATCAGCCTAGCGGGATCGAGAGAGAGATAAGGAAATCAAGCATAGGAAGTTCAGAATTTTGTATACCTGTGAAGTACAGAGTTTGGTGATTCGGAAAAGGATATTATTGGACAAAATCAGAAAATAAAGTAAAATATGTTGCCATGCTGAACAAAGGATTACTTCTTAAAACAAAACTTTAAATAGAAGCAGTGTCCTGAGAGTGTTATTATACAGTAGTGAGTGCAAAAAAATGACATCTAG
Organism: Arion vulgaris; assembly: GCA_020796225.1. Lineage (NCBI taxonomy): Eukaryota > Metazoa > Mollusca > Gastropoda > Stylommatophora > Arionidae > Arion > Arion vulgaris. The sequence goes on from CM036776.1 coordinate 21,434,900, forward strand.
CAATAGTTAAAGACATTCCAAAATAAATGTTTAAGAAAAATCTTGCAAATTTTCTGGCAAAATACAATAGCAAATGAAGAGCTTTTAAATCAAACAAAGAAACTGCTTCCTTGAAAAACCAACATCAAAAGACGAAGATATAGGTGGATTGGACATGTATATTTTATGCCAGTAGGAGCAAGACAGCTCTTTGACAAACTACGGATGGAAAAGAAGGCCTGGCATCCAAAGGAAACAGAGAGAAGACCTGTGGAAAGATATGGCATGACATGGGAAACAATTGGTAGAAAAGCTGCAGAACTGCAACAATGGAAATATATTTTGTGGAAGTCTTATGTCTCAAACGGGACACAGAGGATATAGAGATTTAGAGCTTATAAAATTTGTTAAATGAATGCTTTAATATTTGTGAGCCATTCTTTCATCCTGTTTGATTTATTTTTCCTCCTGTTAGCTTGGGGGCTAGAATTCCTCTTCCAAGACAAAAGCCAACTGAAGAACCGAAAGCTCAGAGTAGTGAGGATCACAAACATGATGATAAGGAAGAGGAGAAAGAAGAGGAAGAAAGTGACCTTGAACTCTCCACTGAAGGTGTCATTGAGGACAATGATGATGATTCACCAGTCTATGGGGACGAAACAATTGAAGTTACAGATGAAATGATTGATGAGGCAAATGAGAAGCGATCAGCAGCAATTGATGCCGCTTCAGAAGGTTTGTTTCTCGTGCAAATTACATTTTTATTTCTCTGCTTCTTCTTCCATGATCCAGCAACACTTGGGCTATTGTCTTTTAGCCTAATGCAGTGTTGTGTTTATGTTGTAACTAGATTCTTCTGCATATTCTCAGACTGAGATGGTATGATGAAGTGGCAAACACAGACCTGCACATGAGAACAGGACAGAAGCCTATAATGACCCAGGTCAGGAGTCGAAAATGGCGATGGGTCGGACATGCCCTGCAGAAATCCTTGAATCTCACCAGATGATGGAGTGGAACCCGCAAGGAAAAGGGGTATCCTAAACAGACCTGGAGATGGAGTCTTCTTGAAGAACTGAATTATGCTAGATTATTCTGGAAAGCTATAAAGAAAACAACCAGCATCAGAACAAGTAGTTACAATGGTTAAGCCCTATGCTCCACAGGTGAGGAATAAGTCAAGATGAGGAATACACAAGAGGAATAAGTCAAGTCACATTGCACTTCTGAAGTCAGAGTGCCTAAATGCCAAGAGACGCTGGTGATAAGGAAAGCAAGTATTCGCGCAAAAATCAGAATCACCATATTAGGCAGCATGACTAGTGCATCTTATAGCGGCTGAATAAGATGGAATAAAGTTACATAGCATTCAAGAGCCAGATGTCTGAATTTTTACCCACCCAGACAGTAGCCAAATTAGATTTGCCGGGGCCCAATGAATCACCATAGTTAGGCCCAAACTGTGACCTACTGGTTTTCACTGTCTTATAGGCAACTGAACTGAAGTGGAGAAAATTGCCTGTATGGAGCTAATTCATACCTGAGCACACTGCCAGTGTAAAGAATTTCAATGTAGTCCCTTTAAACGGATTTTCAGAATCAGTCGATGCTCTTAAAGAGATAAGAAAAAAGATTTGCGGTCCACAATGGGAACAAAGAATAGAACACTGTGACCTACAAGGCATGTCTTAAAGGCAACTGAGGTGGGAACCTAGGAAGCTACCCTGAATTTTTCGACTTCTCCACAACAACAATTGTAAACCACTCTGGGATTTATATGTATCTGTGCCTAAGAGTGATTGTACGTTGAGTTATGCACCTACAAGTATGCCAGCATATATACGATTTCTGCAACACTTTAATTTACTAGGTAGCTTCCAGGTCCTACATCAGTCGCATTTCGACATGCCTTGAGGTCCACAGTGGTGCTATACTTGGTTCCTTAGGGCCCGACACCACACGGTGACAATGGTAAATAAAAGCATCACAGAAATTGGATGAGCTTGCCTACCTGTATGCGCATAATTGGCACATGTACAATCGCTCTTAGGCTCAGATCACATACAAACCACAAAGAGTAGTTTAACAAGTGGTCGATATGGAGGGTTCGAAGAAGACTTGCCTAGCAGTAGAGGTTGAGATCAGCAGTAACGCAGTTAGTGAACTCGCTTCATAGGCTAGTGGTCTGGTTCAATTCCACAGTGGGCGTGAGTTATTTCAAGTCGACCCAGCCTCAACTGTGTACCGGGAAAAGCACTGGGAAGAAGAGGCGGCTGGCATGATGTTGACCACATCACCCATTGTGCGCCGACAGTCAATGAAAAATACAGCCCTAACACCGTATTACCCAATATACCTCAAGGTATAAAAAGGGGGTTCTTTTATGACATTATATTGGCTGAAATCGGATGCATGTGTCCTAAGCGTGTAGAATTCTATGCGTTTAGGGGTCTACCAAACCAATGTGCAACGTATACATGTTCTTGGCAAGATCAAACATATCACAAAGAGTGATTAATATTGGTCGTAAAGAACGAACGCAAAGAAGAAAGATGATGACATTATATGCTGTGAGATTACCGTTAGGTTTTTGTTTAAATGTGTATTCATTCATCCTGTATAAAATGTCTTCTACTGTTTTTAATGGACTCTTATGTGTGTATGTCCCTGTAGGTCGCCTTGAGGATGCTATAGAATTGTTCAGTGAGGCCATTAAACTGAATCCATCATCTTCCGTAATGTATGCCAAGAGAGCAAAGTAAGACTGTCTTATAGAGAATGAGTTTGTTTAATAGCAAACTTTTAGCCCTAAGATTTGTATCATTAGTAGTTATGAATATTACTCAACACTATTTGTTATTACAATAATTAAATATTTATTATCCTAGAGATGTAGTCCTACACAAAACTGATTTAAAAGTTTCAACTGCTTAGCACATAAAATGATGACCGACTTCACATATAAATTACATTTTGCAAGCCCTCCAGAATAAATTAAACCTCCATCCCTGAGAAGTGAGTTCAGAAAGTTTCCACTGTGACTTGACCTCATTCAACACCTCAACATTAGTCATTTTAGCAGTCCATGGTATTCTCATCATTCTTCTGTAAAACCATATCTCTGCGACTCTCAGAGATTTTTCGATCTGTCCGCTTATTACTCATGACTCGGTCCTGTATATCAGTATTGGTTCTATGTAGCACTGAATAACTTGCATTCTCTCTCGTGATCGTTCTTTTACAGCCATTTTTATCATTCTATTGTGATATATGAACAGCCAAACATCAAGAACGGAATGTACATGCACAACCTTCAGTACCAATTTGAGCTCAAGTGCTTATCCTTCGGTGGTGTGTTCGGTTTCAATCAGCATTTACTGGGTTCGCTCTCCGTTAGCCTTTTGCTGTCCCCAGCCAAAACCCACAAGGCAGCAGGCTGCTATTTTCTTTCAGGGCAGCGACCTTTAGATGACCTGCCCTCCTGGGCTTATGAGCACCAGCGAACCGCTCGTTTTGTAAACACCTTGGTTTGCCGCCCGTCCAGTTTTGTGTGCGGTTTGCTCTGCTAGCCTTTGATTGTCCCCAATCAAACTACAAGGCAGCAGTAACTCCCTGCGAGTGGGAACGCGCACTGGCTTTATCTCTGCAGGGCTTTCCAGTTCTGCACATTCGGGTGGTCCACACCCTCTCGCCTGCCGTGCCATGCTCGCCTGCCCCTCGGTGGGGCTCACTATGGCATCGCCAGCGTGCGTGCTAGCCTTGCTCTGGTGCCTGGTCACCCATCAGTTTTTGCCGTGCTCACATTTTCCGTGCCTACTTTGCATGCTATGCCATACTCTTGGGCCCACTCTTGCATCGCCAGCGTGCGTGCTCGCTTTGCGATGGTGCCTGCCTATCGTCACCATCAGTTTTCGCCGTGCTCACATTTGCCTGGGTTGTCCGATTCTGGGGCTTATAATCGTGCCATCCTATGTAGCCGAGTTTCCCTATGTGACCATGCAGTTCAACTCAACTCCAAGCATACTCATCGGCTCAAGAGAGAGCATGCGCGGGTTCCAGATTTTGCCCTGCGTGGCTCAACAACTCTTCGATGGCTTTAAATCGCTCCCCCCATCCCTGTGACAGTAGTAGTATTAAAATAGCTATTATTAAGATAGTTAAAATAGTAGTATTAAGATACCAGTGTTTTATCCAGTGAAAATTAAAAAGGATGGTGTTACGGGACAGTAGAATGTTTAACTAGCTAAACTTTCTTTGTTATATTCTCAGTGTCTACCTAAGATTCAGCAAGCCCAAGAAAGCAATTCATGATTGTACTAAGGCCATTGAACTCAATTGTGACTCAGCTCAAGGATACAAGTGGAGAGGGAAGGCTTACAGGTAATTTATGAAATTATTTTACTTTCTCAAATTAGGATTGGATGTAGTCCTTGTTGGTAAGTCTGGATTGGATTAGAATTCTGTTATTGTGCACATATGCAAATGGAGCTCATACAATGTTTGCTCGTTTATGTTCTTTCTTATTGATCAAGTTAACCTGTGATACTTTTGCATGAAGGCTTGCTTTGCTTATCGGTGTCCTTCACCATTCAGACAAGCCATACTCCTACTTCAAAGGTAATTGTAATTTATATCCCCAAGTAAAGGACCAGGGCCTCCTGTAGTCTGCTCACAGTGTGCAAACCAAGAAGCTGGACTTGAACCGCAGACTTTCCACAGAAGGTGGTCTTTAGATCAGCTTTTTATCAACTTTCTGTCTGCAACCCCAGAAGAATATTTAGAATCCCATTACATGCTTAGACTGTTGTAGATGTGATGAGATAGCTCATGTGAAAATTGGAACATTCTTACAAATATCTGAATATATATATGCATTGCTTTTAGACAGGTAATGCAAAGACAGGTTAGAGCACAGTCTGACAACTGGAAAAATTACATAGTTGTCCAAAATCGGATCACACTAAGGTTTAATTTGTACTGAAATCTATCTGATGGATACAATTAATTTTTGCATGCAGTCTTATATACCTCACTGACGTTACAAATCCATGTTTAACTAATTGGTAGATAGCTTAGTTGATGCAAAAACGTTTTTTGTTATATAATTTTGCATAAGCATAACAAAATGATAATCAAAGTTTAGAACTTACAGTAATACACAAAATGGTGGCGAATGATTGCAAAGGCGTATCCCTATTACATATTATAAAAAGAAAGGTCACATAGTGAACAAATGATACCTTCCACTTCTATAAATGAAAGTAAATGTTGCGTACATACGCCAATGACAGTCGGTAGGAAACATTGTGAACTGATTAATTCCACGGATTCCAATTTTGATGTGCATGTGGAACACGGAAATGCTTAGTTATAGACAAACTTGACAATCGTACTGTAAAATTTCAACAAGTATACCAGTTCAACATCGCTGTAAATTTAGTAATAACATATAATAAAATTCTTACAGAACTAAAGGTTTGGGTGGGCAAAAATACTTTTGGAACATTGTCACTGTTACCTATATAAAAATGCAAAAATCAAGAATTTCTGTCAAGTGGATGATTTTATATCAGTCGGTAAAGATGATCACAATTTTGGACGAACTATAGAAAGAGGGCAACAGGGAATTTAGGGGGACTCTGGTCTGGAAACTTTTTACGTTGCTTTCATATTAATCTAGAGTTTGTATAACAATTTTGAGATATTATGACTTAAAAGAATAGAAAGAGTTTAGTTTTCAAAAATGTCATCGCGTTGCCATGGAAACAATACAAAATGGCCACCAAATTTCAAATCCCTAATGCTGCTCTGAATATAAATGAATTATGTTTTCACTCTAAGGTGAGCAATTGTAATAACTAACATATTACACATGCTTTTTATTTTTAAGATATATTAAATATTACATTTTTAATGAATTTTGGGTACCCCAGCAACTTTTTTGACTGAATTTTGAATGTATTTTTACCAAAAATTTATAAAAAATGTAATATTTAATATATCCTAAAAGCATGTGTAATATTTTAGATATTACAATTGCTCACCTTAGATGAAAACAATTCATTAGATTCAGAGCCTTAGGATTTGAAATTTTGTGTTTAGTGGCCATTTTGTATTGTTTCCATGGCAACGCTTTGACATTTTTTGTAAACTAACCTTTTTCTACTCTTCTAAGTCGTAAACTTTCAAAATGGTTATACAAATTTTACATTAATATGAAAACAACAAACATAGTTTCTTGATACCCACACTACAGTCCCCCCTTAAGATATCAAGCAACCTGATATGGTATGGGAGAGCACAACAACCAAGTTGATCACCACCACTGGGAGGAGAGTGTTGGGGAGATAGATGATTGTCACCGTCTGCAGGCAGATGATCATCACCGCTTGCAGGCAGGTCACTTGATGATGATGATAATTAAAATGTTCTCCTACTTCTCAATTCAGAATTAATGTTATATTTGTTATAACGTACAGGCTTCCATTTCTGTTATGTTTTTGTGTGTGTCTTCCATTGTTAGAATGCTGGGTCAATGGGAGGAGGCCTACCATGACTTGACTCTGGCTTGCAAGCTGGATTATGATGATGATGCAAATGCACTGCTTCATGAAGTCACACCCAATGTGAGTGCCGATTTACATAGGATTATTTCTTATGCACTTATTGTTTAGTCATATGATTGTTTATTACCGACTTATTATTTAGTCATGATTGTTTATTTTTTCGAATTGATTGTATTATCGAATTATTGTTTAGTCATATGATTGTTTATTATCTGAATCTATTGTTTGGGGTCATTTTTGATTGTTTATTATCGAATTATTGTTTAGTCATATGATTGTTTATTATCAAATTATTGTTTAGTCATGATTGTTTATTATCGAATTATTGTTTAGTCATGATTGTTTATTATTCTCAAGAACATATGGAGTTCAAGAATGATCAGGAATAAAACTAAGATAATGATACTTAACTCAAGTGTCAAGGCTGTCCTTCTATATGGTGCTGCAGAGACATGGAGAACAACTAAGGGAACACTAAAAGTTGCAGGCATTCATCAATAGATGCCTGCGCAGGATACTCCATCTACGATAGTATGACAGGACCACAAACAGAACTGGGATAGAGCGGGACAAAGGCAGGTGGAACAAGAGATAAGGAGCAAAAAGTGGTAATGGATAGGACACACACTGAGGAAACCCCCTAAAAGCATTACTAGACATGCTCTCCAATGGAACCCCAAGGGCAATAGAGGTAAGGGAACACCTGGAGATGGGCGTTGGAGACAGAATGCAAGAAAATGGGAAGAGAGTGGAGAGATCTGGAAAAGGCCTTGGATAGGCGTGCTTGGAAGACCTTGGTTGCAGACTATGCTTCCTAGGGACTAAGAAGAATGATTGTTTCTTACTGCTCATTGTTTAATTATATGTCGCTTTTAAAAAAACTTAATATTCAGTTGTATAATTGTTTCAGGAAGGAGTATTTTTCTTTCTGCAGTATTTCGATGGTGGCGTCATTTAAAAGTTTTTGTGTTTTTTTTACCAAAAATCTAGGCAAAGAAGATTATGGAACATAGAAGAAAGTATGAGCGTTTCCGTGAGGAGAAGGATTTGAAGAAGAGAAAGGAACGAATTAAGAAGGCACGCGAGGAATATGAGAAAATGAAGGAGGTAAGTAAACATTGAGGAGTTAATTCTTGGGTTTATAATTTGTTTGTTTCATACTCATCAGAACCTAGAGATGGTAGCTTGTTTTATTCGCACTGAAGTAAGCAGATATTTACATGAAAATTGGCAATAATTTGATCTCTTATTGTTATTAATGATTTTATTTCTTATACGATCACCCGTGTGTTTCCGGGGCTCTCAAGGGAAGCAAAGAATTGTAACACTACGATCTACAAGGCATGTCATAAGAGGCAACTGATGTAGAAGCTAGGGAAGCTACCCTAGTAAATAAAAAGTGGTGCAGAAATAGGATGTGCTGGCCTACTTGTAGACGCATAACTGACACAATGTATAATCACTCTTAGGCTCAGATCACATACAAATCATAAAACCCCTTTTGAAGAGAAATAAGTATTCCCTTCTTGTCAAACGAATTGCATAATTTGACTCTCTGTTCTCATCTTCTGCATATATTTGTTTGAAGCTCTCTTTCCTAACATTGGCTTTGCTGTTTGCCATCAGAAGTGACTCATAGAAAAAAAATGTCATATTTAGTTATTTTGTGTCAAATTGTAGTGAAACAGTAATGACCATAATAATAATTATTATATTCAATATCGCCTGTGTGGTGCAGGGGCCTGAAGAGAAGCAAAGAATAGTACCACTGCGACTTTAGCAGTAAGAGGCGACTGATGTATGAACTAGGAAGCTACCTAGTAAATAAAAAGCATCACAGACATCGGATGTGCTGGCCTAATTGTAGACGATTAGCTAGCACAATGTACAATTTCTTAGGCTCAGATCACATACAAATCACACAGAGTGGTTAAGTGGTCGATATGGAGCATTCAAAGAAGAATATTCAATATGGAAAAGTTGTTCTTGTTTCTGGGTACACAGGGGTTATGAACGAGCTGATAGATTGGCTGACACAGCTAAAATATCAGAGGGGGTTGCAATGAACCGAACCGGAATTCGTAACGCATTGAGTCTTTTTGAACAGAGAAGTTTCAGGATTGTGAGTCCCAGTCGCTGACCAGATGGGAGTCGATATTGGTACAGCCCGAAAAGAGCGACATACCAAATATGCAAAAAGATTGATTAATCAACATCGAAATAGCGTGTTGGGTCGCTGCTGGATTTGTTGAGGCGGAGATTGGAGCACATATGGACATGTCCAGAGTGCTATGATGATAATCGTCATATTACTGATGAAAAAGTTGTTTCCTAATTCAGTGTATGAAATAATTCTTTGTTTTGTTTCCAGCAACAAAGTGCACATAGTGATAGTGATGAGGGCTTTGCTGGTTTTCCAGGGGCTTTTCCAGGTAGATCTTTTATATATTGGTTTGTTATTAAGTGAAAGAGGTCCCTGATGTCTCGTGTTGAGAATGTGGGATGATGAGTTATTGCAATCTTTAGCAGCAATGTTCTCAACAAATTTTAGAGCCGAACAACAGGCAATTGTGGATGCCTCAAAATACTGCAGCAAAGAAACATCCAAAACAACAAACTTGTCTTCCTTTGCGACTACTTGCCAGTCCTGCAGGCCACACAAAGGGAACCACAAGATAACATGGAAAGAGAGCTGACACTACAGCTAAACAAGCTCTCAGAACACAACAAAATTATTCTCCAGTGGATACCAGCCCACTGTGGCATATCAGGAAATGAGAGAGCAGACATACTGGCTAAGGAGGGAACAAAACTTACACAACAGAAACACCCAGTGTCACTACCAGAAATGGGAGCCAGTATCGGCTAGCAGTAAGAGGGTTCAACATAACCCACTCAGCATAACATGACCCTACAAACTGCCTTCAGTCAGTCAGCTACACAGAAAACTGGCCATTGTAAGAATTAAACAGATTTTCCAAAACATCAGAAGACTGCGTCCCGATTTCTGAAGAAAAAAGCACAGAAATCAAGACCTGCTGAAAGCAGAGTTGTGAGGCAAACAAACCCACAGCAACACCCACAGATCCCATACAGATTAAACAGAAAACAGCCCACAACAATCTTCAGCTAGAACAGGTCACTGCAGGCCTCACCACATGACAGAATAAAGCCTGCTCAGACTGCAAAGTGCATGTCAGACAGAACACATGACTCAGAGCACATCCCAGTCATGTCCACTACATACACTAACGAAAGAACATGGCCTCATGAACAACGACAAGCTATGGAACTCTTGAAGAACTCCAACTGACATGCAGCTTATAGAGGCAACCCATCTCATGGTTTGGACGAGCTACAAACTGAACGCAAAGAAGAAGAAGAAGCAGAATGGAGTTTGTACTTTCCACTTCAGGTTGGTGGTGTTTCTGATGGGGGTTTCTAGGTTTTCAAAACTTTGTAGACTTTGTTGTAATTTATCTTGGGAGACCTTAGTGAAATTAATTTATTCTTGGTAGATCCTCTTGTAATTATTTTGGGAGATCTTGCTGGTAGTTTATCTTGGGAGATCCTGTTGGTAGTTTGTCTTGGGAGACCTTGCTGGTATCTTAACTTGGGAGATCTTGCCGGTATGTTAGCTTGGTATAGGTTCATCAGATCAAAGGAACACCCAAGCTCCTTTTTAACATTATGGTGGAGACAGCAGGAGAATCATTAATAATACAAATGTTTGAATGCAGTTTTCCTAAATAAAAACAGCTGCAGATTATGACGCACCACCCCAAACCCATGTTTTCTATGGAAATAATATTTAATATAACTCCAAAGAACTTGCTCACAAAGACGCAATATTGGCACTGGCTCAACCAAAACACATCCAACCAGCCAGCACCTCCCTTCCCTGGGCATGCAGTCTCCCAGAGCTCTCAGAAGAAATAAGTGACATTGGCAAGAAAGGCACACAGACAGACCTGGAGAGAAGGCTCATCTCAGAAAAACACAAATGAAAACTACCCAATGCATACACGGATGGCTCTGCTACAGATGCCACCCACAATGGAGGAGGGGAGTTGTCCTCAGACTAAAAAATGAAGAAGACCTAACCTTAGCTCTGGCCACCGGCAAGTTCTCAACCAATTTCAGGGCTGAGGTAGAGGCCCTCAGTGCAGCTGCAAAAATGACACTACAAAATATGAACCAAATACATGGAAAAATAGTGCTCTTGACTGACTCATTGTCCGCTATCTCAGCACTGAAAGGAACACAGAACTAAGTGATCTCAGGTCAACCTTAGCCCAGTTATCCCATGAATCGGAGAGGGTAGTAATCTAGTGGATACCCTCACACTGCAAGATCAAGGGAATGAAGATGCTGACAGACTGGCTAAAGAGGGAGCAGGAATGCCCCAAGATAACAACCTGGTTAGCTATGAAGAAGCAAAAACCATCGCCAAAGGGCACTACAGGGCAAAGTGGGATAAAGAACACCCAAAACACAAGAAGAATGATGGATATTACCAACTGTCCAGAAGGGACCAGACAGCTATACTTCGCCTTCGGACGGGTCACAACAGAATGAGACACCACCTGTACACCAAATTCAAGATAGGCACCAACGACCTGTGGCTTAGCAAGTATGACAACAGAACATATCCTACAGAACTGCCCCCAGTATGCAGACCTGAGAAGAAAGAGGACACTTACACCAGCGTCCAATACAAACTGTATGGCTTGGCTGATGATCTGAGGCAGACGGCTGCCTTTGTTAGAGAATCCAAAATCCCAATCTAGTAAGAATGCAGAAGAAGAAGAAGATATATAATATTGATAGAAGTATCTGAATAGTTTTTATGTTCAAATAAAATAGAGATCTGGTTGGAATTGTTTAATAATAGATGTATACTGTATGTTCAAATGTTGTATGTTTGCATACCTGGACATTGTATACCGTATGATTTGGTGTTGTATATATGCATTAGTTATGTGTATTGTTGTATGTTCAAATGTTGTATGTTAGCATATCTGGGTATTGTATGACTTAGTGTTATATACATATGCATTAGTTACGTTTGTTATTGTTCCCAGGTTCTGGAGGTGGCATGCCAGGAATGCCTGGCCTTACACAGCTGCTTCAGGACCCAGAACTTTTGCAGGCTTTCCAGGTGATTACTGTGGTTCTCTCTCTTTCTTGCCTTTTTAACCATGATTGAGGCATAGGCCCTCAACCAACTCAAGCCAAGTTTTATATTTTAGAATTACTACAAACCATCATATTTCTATGAGGAATGTAAAAGATGATGCCAACTATGTGAATTACGTTACTTTCACTATAGGCGGCAAATCCATACCAGGGCTAAGATACGCAGATGATACAGTATTATTATCCACCAGCAAAGAGGGTTTGGAAACCTAATCATGACAACCAAGAAACATAGTGAAGACCAACGTCTATATTTGAACACACAAAAATACTGTCAACTGACAAAGCAAAAGGCTCGCCTAACATCCAAATAAGTAATGAAGAACTCCAATGTGTAGAGAGCTATGAATACCTGGGCTCAATAGTTAACAATAACGGTGACTGCTCCAAAGAGATCTGAAGAGGATTGGCAATAGCAATCAAGAAATTAAACACTATGAAGAATATCCAGTCCTTCGAAACTAAATGCTACAAACTGATCCTATAAATAACAGATGTCCTGAAAGAACTGATGGTTAAAGACAATTGGCTGATAAACAACATACTATACAGAAAAATTAGATACTTTGGTCACATCAAGCGTAATGATGGCTTGGAGAGAACAACATTAGAGGGCAGGGTCCTGGGACGCAGAGGCAGACCAAGAAGAAGATGGCTACTTGATATTAAAGAAACCATGAATATGACCATCGACGAAGTGGGTGAACTGGCTAGAGACAGAGTAAATTTCAGATGTGCTGCAAAAAGAGCAACGTCCTATAAAGGATACGCACCTTGATGATCATATTTTTAGAATTGCTACAATCATATTTAGAATCTTATTTTTAGAATTGCTACAAACTTATTTTTTGTATTACTATGATACACTACATGCAATTACCAAACCGTGGTGGTTTTTTTCTAGGATAGCCACAATCAACTAAATGTTTTTATTTATAGAATACGTACAAGCCATAAAACTGTCCGGTTTTTTTTAATTTGTAGGACCCTGAGGTGGCCCAAGCCTTCCAGGATGTAGCCATGAACCCAGCAAATATTTCTAAATATCAGAACAATCCCAAGGTCCAAGCGGTCATCAACAAAATGGCCACCAGATTTGGCAGTGGAGATGGGGCAGCTGATGATAAGGAGGGTTCTACTAGAGGTTTCCCTGGGGCAGGAACTGTGTGATGTGAGGTCTAGACTGTGGTCCAGACTGTGTTTGACTAGTGTTGAAATATTTTGTTTGTGCAAAATTATGAATAAATTTTAGTCCAATGTCAAGATTTCATCATAGTTGAAACATTTCTTGTCTTTCATTCTAATTTTGTTACAATTTTGCTTTATAATGATTGATTTTTTAAATTAAATTTTGGAAATCTGCACTCACTTTAGATGTCAAGGTAAATTTGTCATGTTTTTCCAGGCTTGATCTACCACTTCTTCTTCTAACCAGGGCTACACGTTTTCACTCTTGGGCAGCCAATGACAAATTGTAGAATCTGCATGTGTTCTGTAGTTGAGGAAGACTAGTGTAAAGGATATGAACAGATGGGTGTGGTGTGAGTTCTTGTCTAGATTTATGTAGTCCAGGGCATTCAAGCAAGACATGCTGATCTACTCAATATTTCTCTCTGCTCCTGGTGCAGCATAGGGCCTCAACAGTTATCCTTCACTTTTCCGGTCTTTGACCGTTTTTTATGACTTGTCAGATAACCCAACTTTTTTCAGTTCCTCAAGAAGAATCGACCTCCAGTTTTGTTTGTGGTGTCACCTTTTCCATTTCCCTTGCAAGTCCCACTCAAGTGCCTGTCTAGTGACACTCTTGCAAGAATGCCCCACATACAACAGACAGAGGAAACACACATGGCCAACCCTCATGTTTGTCCAAGACAAGCTATATGAAGATGTACATGAACTCCGGCTGACCACTAACTACTTTAGAAGTATACAAGTCGATGTCTGTCCAAGACGAGCTATATGGAGATGTACACATACTCCAGTAGACCACTAACGACTTTAGAAGTATACAAGTCAATGTCTGAAAGCATTGGAAGAAGATGGAGCAAAGTAGTAATTTGGGACAATTGATTTCTTGAATAATCCAAATACATGGTTAAAACAAGTCTTATTTGGAATCACAATAGATGTACACTAAAGGGTGAACAGAAGAAGGATTCACTTCATTGCACCAGGTATGGCTCTGTCCCTGCCAGCAGAAATGGCACAAACTCCGTAGCTCCTGCAACAATCCTAGGGATCTCATGACAACTATTGCACATGTGACTTGGCTCGGATTTGAACCCACAACCTTCAGAACGACAGGCAAACGTCTTAACCACTTCACCATTGAGACCCCCACACAAAAGGAACTATATACCAAATATGTGAGAAGATTGAGTAATCAGTATTGAACTGTCAGCTGCTGGATTTGTTGAGGATAGTATCGGAGCACATATAGACATGTCCACAGTGCTATGATGATAACCCTCATATAAATTATAAAAGAAAGTAGAGAAATTTGTGGGGGACTGCCTAGAGTAGTTGATAGTAGCTCGGCCTGCTAGCTGTGAGACGCCTCATAGCTCGGGTTCGAACCTGCTGTCCGGCATTTGTTCGAGTCCCTGGTCTTACTCAGGACGATAACGTGAGTACCTCTGAAGTCGGAGAAAATCTGCCTGTATGGCGAGGGAATACTAATTACGAGTACATTGAGCACACGGCTGCCAGTGTAAAGTAATTTACAATGTGCACGCTGCTGCCATTGTTAGAAATTGGAAAACAGATTTTCACGCAAAAATCAGTTTCAGAGATGGAACTTCGTCTGAGTTGAAAGCGGACGAAAGAAAAAAAAAAAAAAAAGAGAAATTTGTATTCATCATCATCATGCTAAAGGACACACACGGCAGAGACAACAAATTGCCATTCAATTTTGTGCCTTTCTTCGATGACATCTAGATCTTCATAAGCAGTTTGGGTCTTTTCTGTAGCTGTTTGCTTATTCACAGTGTGGAGTCGCCAGCCCAACACCAAACCCCTCTTAGTTGCCTTTTACGACATGCGAGAGACAATGGTTCTATTCTTTGCCAACCCAGAAAGAACAATTCTTGGTTGCGTTAACAAAATATTCCGAGAATTCTCAGACAGGAACTCCTCTCTTTACTTAGCTGTTCTCTGTATTGTTTTCCAGCTGTGATTCATTTCTTTCAGTTCCTGTTCTACTATTCCCTGCTAGGTTATTCTGGGTCCTCCCTCTGATGTCTCTCAGTACAGTTTTCGTGACAGAGCTAGTCTCCTGGCATATCCTTCTTCTGTGTCTCTTGGATAACTGGTTTCTTATTCATCTGTTGACACTGTGTAAGCAGTTCCTGGTTAGAGATAGTTTTTGACCAGAACACCGGTAAGATCTTTTGCAGGCTAGGTAAAATGTTTGGACATTCTCCAGAATTCTGATCCATACTGTAAAGTTGATAACACAAAGTTGCGATATATAGTAATCTTAATTATGATACTGTTCTCTAGCATTCTCATTCATTCAGAAATATATACAGGGGCTAAGTGGTTAAGACGTTGCCTTGCCTCAAAAAGTCATGGGTTAGAATCCAGACTGCACCGTTCTGTTCGCAAATGCATTTTATCCAGAGACCCCTAGGATTGTTTACAGAGTTCATGCTTTGTGCAATACTCTCGACAGACCGTGCCATTTCTTGCAGAGATTGACTGAGCTATATGGGGTGAAACTCTGCAATAAAGTCAAATCATTCGGCTTTAGATCCATTTTTATTCAGATTCATACAAAAACATTGCAAGTACACATCTCTCATATATTCTTGAGTATGTTTTACTAAAAGTAATTGCTGAAAAGAATTCGATCAATTAAATTTGTATGTTTATTATGCAATGAGATTTGTTTGTTTTTTATGGAAAAATGCACCCATTGATAAAGCACATTTTGGAAACTATCAGCATACACAACCTTTGACAATCTGCTTGGGGAGACTGAGCACCTTATTGTCTTACCGGGGAACTATGACATCGGCCCATAAATGAAAATATAGTGGGAAGTAGATGAGAGTCATCATCACTGCACTCTGGACGGGTCCATAAATGCTAGGTTCTCCATCAAAAATATCTTTACCACTGTATTTTCTTCGAACGCTCCATATCGACCACTTGTTAACCACTCAGTGTGATCCAAGCCTAAGAGCGATTGTAAGGTGTGCCAGTTATGTGCCTTCAAGTAGGCCAGCACATCTGATTTCTGCTACGCTTTTATTTACTAGGGTAGCTTCTCTAGGCCTCCTACCTACATCAGTCGCCTTGTAGGTCAGTGTTACTATTCTTTGCTCCTCTGAGGGCCCCGGCGACATACCAGCAGCGTCAAACAATCAATCATACTCATTCTGTGCTGATTAATCAAATGTCTGTATCAGCCCAGGTGATCTACATGTTCATTGAATTTTATTCCTGCATGCGCTGGTACAAAAATAAAGGTCATTCAGGATGTGCTCAATATGACAAGCCATTCCTGCTTTATACAGCCAATCTGAATTTTCTTGAGCATATTCATTGAGTATATTAATTGAGCATACATTCAACAACATTGAGAATTTGCACATATGTGACTGGACAACAAGAGACTGATCATTTACTTGAGGTATCTAAACTACAAGTACCTCTGAAGTTGGAGTGAGGCTCGCCTCAAGGCGAGGGGCACTGGTGATAAGGAAAACAAATCTTCATGCAAAATTAAATTAGACTACACCTGAATTCATAGTCGTGAACGAAGAAAAATAAAATTTAGATCTGTTTAAATAAATAAAACTTGTTTACATCAAATCTTTAAAAATTTACTTATATTAACACTTTCGCTGCCACCAATGATAAAAGTTGGCAAAGTACCAACTCCCTTTGCTGCCGCCAATGACTTTTGTCAGCGGATATGTGCCATCGACGATGTCTTTTTAAACGGGAGTATCGCTTGCGAAAACGGGTCCCTTGACGTACTACTTCCGTATTGTTCCGACAAGCTCTCTAAAATGGCGGATCTAACACACACGCTGTAAACGTCTGTATAAGTCCAATTTTTCGCGATTTTTCGAAGTAAAAAAATTTTCAAAATGGTCAACGTAGCTGATGAATAGTGATGTCCAAAATGACTCTTTTTCTGACTTTTAGCCAGTGATAGTGTTAAAACGAACTCTGAATGCGATATGAATTTGAACTGTGATTCACATGACGATGTTTATAGATCGATAGCAGACATTCCCAGGGGTACAGGAGTAGATGACGGACACCCAACTCAAAAACGACGGCATATCATACTGTGGATAGGTATGGGGATATCAGTTACTACAATAGCTTGTAGATTATAAAGAATATAGACAGCCATAGTCCTAAGTTTATTAGTTTATTTTTTAAGATTTTTTGAAATTGTCACTCTGAAAACTGATCATGCCGAAAAATAGCATGGCAGTTAGCCAGACTTTGTTGAAAAATGGCTGGCAGAGAAAGTGTTAAACAACATTTTTCCATGTTTGTTGAAAATGCTAGCTTCGTTTTGTCAACGGGGTGAGGTAGCCAGCCCCACGTCGACCCTCCTTGGTCGCCATACTTCTTATGACATACCTGGCAGGTATACATTGAATACACAGGGGAAGGCCTAGACATACCTGGAGAAGAGAGCTGGAGGCTGATATTAAAAGGGTAGGTAAAACATGGAAAGAATTGGAAGGGATGGCAGAAGAGCTGGAAGAAGTTTGTTGAAGACCTGTGCTTTGTTTAAAGCCTCTTTCGACATGCCTGGCAGGTACACATTGAATACACAGGGGAAGGCCTAGACATACCTGGAGAAGAGAGCTGGAGGCTGATATTAAAAGGGTAGGTAAAACATTGGCCACACACTTAGAATGGATGAGAGAAGACTCCTTACCAATCCCTCATATGGACACCAGAGGGAAAAAGAAAACGAGGAAGACCAAGAGAGACTCTGCGTAGAACCATCACCAGAGAAGGCTCAACGATGGGCCTAGTAAACATTAAAGACTTAAAGCAAATAGCAACGAACCGCGAGACATGGAGAGCTATGACCTCTGCCCTATGCGCCGCCCACAGGCCCAAGAGGAAAGACTAACTAACTAACTAAAACATGGAAAGAATTGGAAGGGATGGCAGAAGAGAGGATGTGCTGTGCTTTGTTGAAAGGTAAAGAAGAAGAAACAATATTTTTGGCACTAATTCCAGAAACTATGATCTGCAAGTTTCATTAGTACAATACTTTCGACTCGCTTGTTCTTTGAACATATTCAAGAGTTCAGGAAGAACAACAGTTATGGCTTTTGTTAACTGTACACTATCGCAGCAGCATGAAAAGAGATGAGGGCAATAGTAATCTAAAGGACGAAACGAATAAAACTTATGTATGGAGAAAAACTCGATATAGGTTTTAGCTTCCGGTAAATCATATTTACTGATGTCCGTTTGTTTTAAGACATCCTGGAAGATGTTGTATTTCTCTGGACGGTTAATAATATCATTCAATAAAACATCGTTATCGGTAAAGAAGCCCTTATGTTTGTAAAACGCTTGTATAAAACTATCTACTGTTAAAGCATGCAGGCGTACCATACAGGCATGTCTACGCACATATGCTATCTTGTCCTCGACCCAATTTTCAACAACACGATGAAGGTCAAGCATTAATGTCTGCTCCTCTTCTAAAAAAGTGTAGCCAGGAGTGTTGGTTCTTAGATTTGGACCAGAATGACCCAACATAAACTCTTGGAGGTTCCACAGAATTGACCAGCGGTGCCAGGTTCCAGAAAAGTGCGCCATAGACTTTCATTAGTTCCTGTTGGGTGATTGTATCTGCTTTGTTGAGAAGAATTTTTAGTTTGGCTTCATAACCCTTGAGCTGCGACAAAAAAAAGAAGCCAGTTAAAGGTCATAGATATGTCATATATTGGCGTAGTGGTGTAGAATTCATGAGTGTTCTTTATGCAAGAATATTACATTGAAAAATTAACTCACTTTCCTTCCCCAGAGGTATATTGGGGAAATAGTGTTAGGCACATATCTCTCTCTATCGTTCTTTTTCAGCCATTTTAATCTTCTTCTATGCGTTCGTTCTTTACGACCAATTTTAATCACTCTTTGTGATATGTTTGATCTTTGCCAAGAACGTGTATCGTTGCACATTGGTTTGGTAGGCCCCTAAACGCATAGACTTCTACACGTTTAGGACACATGCATCCGATTTCAGCCAAACCTCCTTAGTCGCCTCTTACGGCATGCATGGCAGGTAACAGTGGTTCTATTCTTTACACCCCAAATTTGGGCCCGGTAACCACTCGGCGAGCCATTTTAATCATTCTTATTGTGATAAATAAACAGCCTTTGCCAAGAACGTTTGTTTTACGTCACATCTTCAGTACCATTTGGAGCTTGTCCTTCGGCAACGTGTTTGATTTCAACCAGCGTTTACTGGGTTCACTCTCCGTTAGCCTTTAACTGTCCCCATCCGACCTGCAAGGCAGCAGGTTGTTAGGCACATATATTTTTCTTTGACCATTAACAATTGATGGGTGAAGTGGTCGATGTCACGTTGGTCGCCTATACTTCCCAGTGTTTCTCTGGTACCCAAATGAGGCTAGGTCAACAGAGTCCTTCAAGTAGTAGTACTCCCGTTGCAGAACGTCGCTTTCATCACAGCCCGCCTGAAAAATGCTATCTCTAGCAAGTTTTCCTACCTCTTCCAGCATCATGTTCATTGTTTCTTTGATATCCTGCTGCCAACTTCATCTTGGTCGTCCCCTGCCTCATATTTCAGGAACCATGCCTTCCATTACCGTTCTCTCCAAACCACTGTGACGTTTAATGTGGCCAAAGTATTTCTTGTCTTTACAGAGTCCTTGCGATTCTAAAAAAAATTCTTATCTGTGGAATTCTTCTTTGCAATCAGTTTCGTATGCTCAGTCTTCGAAAGCTCCATATCAACCACTTGTTAACCACACTGTGTGATTTGTATGTGATCTGAGCCTAAGAGCGATTGTACATTGTGCCAGTTATGCGCCTACAAGTAGGCCAGCACATCCAATTTCTGCGCTGCTATTTATTTACTAGGGTAGCATCCCTAGGGCGTACATCAGTCACCTCTTACGACATGCATTGTAGGTTGCAGTGGTACTATTCTTTGCTCCAATTGCGTGCCACGGCGTATGCTCAGGACAAGTTATTTCATTGAAAAATTATTAGGGTAAGTGAAAGATAAAAGCAAAAAACAAAATCTATATCTTAATGTGGCAAAAACAAAAATAATGACAACAGATAAAACGAATATGTCAAAAGATATATTTATCAACGGAGAGAAAGTAGAAAATGTGAACAGTTTTGAATATCTTGGTTCACTGCTTTTTTTTTTTTTTTTTTTTTCTTTCGTCCGCTTTCAACTCAGACGAAGTTCCATCTCTGAAACTGATTTTTGCGTGCAAATCCGTTTTTCCAATTTCTTACAATGGCAGCAGCGTGCACATTGTAAATTACTTTACACTGGCAGCCGTGTGCTCAATGTACTCGTAATTAGTATTCCTCGCCATACAGGCAGATTTTCTCCGACTTCAGAGGTACTCACGTTATCGCCCTGAGTAAGACCAGGGGACTCGAACAAATGCCGGACAGTAGGTTCGAACCCGAGCTATAAGGCGTCTCACAGCTAACAGGCCGAGCTACTATCAACTACTCTAGGCAGTCCCCCGGTTCACTGCTAACAACAGATGGAAATGGGATGAAGGAAATTAAAAGAAGAACAAACATGGCTTTACAAAAAATTAAAGTGTGGAACGGAACTGATAAGAAAATAAAGATCAGAATACTAAGAGCATCCATATGCCCAGTGGCAACGTATGGGTGGGAAGCATGGACATTTAATAAGGCAGTGGAAAAACATATATGTGCTTTTGAATATAAGTGTTACAGAAGAGTTATACGTATATCTTGGACAAAGAAGAGAATAAATAGATCTATCCAGAACTAAAAATCAAAGAAAACTGGCTGATGCTACAAATAAGAAAGAGAAAACTAAGATATTTTGGACATGTAAAAAATACGTGAAGGACTGGAGAAGACCATCATGGAAGGAGGCATACCGGCAAAGAGAATAAGAGACGCTCACAGCGAAGTGGATTCAGGTTGGACTGCAGAGGCAGTTGACATTCCTATGTGAAATTCTGAGGCAGATTGGCAAAGTTCTTTAGACATCTATTTGATGATCGATGAGCATCCTTAGGGCGCCTACGCAGTCACCTTTGACATGCATTGTGTCAGTTACTATTCCTACTTTAGGGGCGACAGCTCAATCTCAAACCTCAGATGGGTTGTCACATGCACGCAGCATGTCAGTTCGTTCCATTTGGATTTCCCTAAGCACTGTCTGTAAATTTCATTCATGGGGCCATGTTCCATTTTGTTTGTGTATGTTTATGTGGGCGTTTGTAGTTTAAGCAGTAGATCACAACCTAAGCGCACCTGGTTCAAACTCCACTGCGGGCAGATTGGAAGCAAGTTTGTTCCCATGGATTTTTATGAACTGTAAAAACATATCTCACTCTTCAGAAAGCAATGGCAAACTACTGAACGATTAAGTGGTGCCTAGAAAATTGATGACTCGTTTACTGGGGTTGATGGCGACGTCATGTAAGACAGAAAAAAACAACTCTGTGTACTGAACCTAGGTCTGCCGAATGGGAGCCAGCACTCTCATCCATTCGGCCAAACTCCTCCATATGCTCTAACCAAGGTAAAAAAGGTACAAGAGAGAGAGGTCTAATTGATTGATTGGGTCACCGCCCGAGTGGTTACAGGGCCCAAATTTGGGGTGTAAAGAATAGAACCACTGTTACCTGCCACGCATGTCGTAAGAGGCGACTAAGAAGGTTTGACTGAAATCGGATGCACATGTCCTAAACGTGTAGAAGTCTATGTGTTTAGGGCCTACCAAACCAGTGTGCAACGTATACACGTTCTTGGCAAAGATCAAACATATCACAAAGAGTGATTAAAATTGGTGTAAAGAACGAACGCAAAGAAGAAGAAGATTGATTGGGTCAAAGACGTATGGGGATAACGCCGCGTCAGGATTAGTGAGCTGGCACTAATAAAAATCCTACCCCACCTTCACGTGGTGAAATGGTAACAGACATTTGGGACATGTCTGGCTAAGCGGTAGGGATTGAGGGAGAGCTACCCTGGTGGTGGTAGAGATGCAGACGTAGCCACGATGGATGGGATCTGCTCGCAACACAGATGAGCAGAATCCCAGAGTGACTATTAATGCTCGTTTCTCCAGGCCGATGGAAGAAAAGCTGAACGAAAAACCATAGAGGGATGAGGGGGGCATCCAGAGAAGATACGTGGATCCGCATGGATCAAAACTTGGGCCAGAGATGAGTTGCACGTGGGCCCACATAGGGCGAAACTTGGAGCCCTGAGGTGGGGGCCAGAGTTAAGCCCCAGGTCCGGACAGCCTAGATGTAAATGTGAGAACTAATGGAGATGGTGAGGCAGGCACCAGGGCAGAGCGAGCGTGCATGCGGACGATGAACGGGTGGGCCCACTGCTGTGCAGACGGACATGGCGCCGATGTTGTGGCGAGGAGAGGGTGTGGCAGGTGCGAGGGTCAGCGGACCACCCACATATGCAGAAAAACTGGAAAACCCAGCAGAGGTTGAAACCAGTGCGTGTTCCCGCTCGCAGGGAACTACTGCTGCCTTGTAGTTTGGTTGGGGACAATCAAAGGCTAGAGAAGTAAACCGTACACAAAACTGGACAGCAAGAAAACCAAGTAGTCCAAGAAAAAGACAGGTTTTCTGGGCAGATGACGCTCAACAACCTGGGAGGGTAGGTCGTCTAAGGGTCGCTCCCCTAAAAGAAAATAGCAACCTGCTGCCTTGCAGGTTTGGCTGGAGACAGTGAACGAGAGTGAACCCAGTAAACACTGGTTGAAACCGAACACATCACCGAAGGATAAGCACCAAAGCTCCAAATGGTACTGAAGATTGTGAACGTACACCCGTTCTTGGTGTTAGGCTGTTTATATGTCATAATTAGAATTATAAAACGGCCGTAAAGAACAATCGCGATAGAGAGAGATTGATTGATAGGACCATCATTACTGCACTTTGGTGAGTAACCTTGTGTGTTCCGATCTCTTTCTTACACAGGAAGATCTCAGCTGCAGTACACAAACTCTGTAACACCGGCAAGGGTCTCCTGATGTAATTTTGAAGATGGTGTAGATATTTTTGTAGGAATTTTATTTTTATTTTTTCTAATGAACTTTGCAGCATCTTTCCAGCCTGCTCTTCTCGATTTTGAACTGCCAAGGGTTCTTTCACATGTTCAAATTGAACAAGGGACCTACGTTTTATCGCCCGTCTCTAATAAGGCTAGAAACCCGATATCACCTACACTGAGATCGGGAATCTCTGGAAAAATATGCAGATAGCTCCATGAGGGAGCAAACCCTGGCAGAGAGACGAGCTCCTAACCTCTACGTCACAGAGACCTGTAAGTCTAATTGAACTAACCTGGCTAAATACACTCTCCAGTTCCGATCCGACCTCCAGTTTGAGAGGGTCAAACACCAGAAAGATCAAACTTGCTCGCTGTAGAAACCACTGGAACACTTCCGAGAATGGATAGCCCCTTTCTTGTTGTCTCTTATTCTCTATTATTCCTGGTGTATCTACAAATGTGATCAGGTCTAGTAGGTCAGATTTCATCTCGATACCTTGTAGTTTCTGAATAAATCCCTGGCGGAAGTAAACAAAGTATAGATTTGGCAGAGTTCACTGACAGACGGTAACAAAACATGATCAAAATACAAGGAACTTCTTTTTAGAACGCTCCATATCGACCACTTGTTAACAACCACTCTTTGTGATTTGTATGTGATCCAAGCCTAAGAGCCATTGTACATTGTGCCAGTTATGCGGCTACAAGTAGGCCAGCACATCCGATTTCTGCAATGCTTTTTATTTACTAGGGTAGCATTCCTAGGCCCCTACCTTGGTTGCCTCTTACGATATGCCTTGTAGGTGGTAGTGTTACTATTCTTTGCTCCCTTGCAGCGGCTGCAACACACAGGAATACAATTTAATGAAGAAAATGATATAGTGTACTTGATCCTCAATTATTTATCAACTTCTTTTTTCTTATTTTGTCATCACACTGTTACTGGGTTTCTGCACAGTGCAGTGGTTTTCGGTTTTTTTGTCTTGCGCTGCTCTAGTGGCTTCGGTGATAGTTATTTTTGGCTTTTAAGGGGGGATTCGGGTCTTGAAAATCAAGAATCTATTTTCGTTGTTTTCATATTAATATAAAATTTGTATAAGCATTTTGAAAGAGTATGACTTAGAATAGTAGAAAAATTAGTAAAAAAAATGTCAAAGTGTTGCCATGGAAACAATACAAAATGGTCAGCACAAAATTTCAAATCCTAAGGCTCTGAATCTAATGAATGTAAATGAATTCTGTTTTCACTCTAAGGTCTGCAATTGTAATATCTAAAATATTACACATGATTTTTAGGATATATTAAATATTTAATTTTTATAAATTTTTTGGTAAAAATTCCCTCAAAATGTGGTCAAAAAAGCTGTTTTTGGAGGGTGTGTTTACACAAAAATTCATAAAAATGTAATATTTAATATATCCTAAAAAGGATCAGTAATTTTGTATATATTACAATTGCGCACCTTAGAGTGAAAACAGAATTCATTTATATTCATTAACTTCAGAGCCTTAGGGATTTGAAATTTTGTGCTTGGGTGCCATTTTGTATTGTTTCCATGGCAACGCGTTGACTTTTTTTTTTTTCTAATTTTTTTTCTACTATTCTAAGTCATAATCTTTCAAAATTGTTATACAAATTCTACATTAATACCAAAGCAAAGAAAATAGTTTCCAGACCAGAGTCCCCCTTAAAAAAATTCTGCTATGCTATCTTACCATTTTTCGTGCTCTGCCTCTCGCCTACTTTCCTGATGTTCTGTTGCAGAAGGCTGCATATAGTGGAGTTTGTTTGCATTCTTATTAAGTGGCTGAACTACTTCCTTCTGTTGTAGTTCTTCTGACACCATTTGTTGTAGTTCCCTCTCCTTTCCCCCTCACATTTTAGTTGATGCTCTTCTTCTTTGTTGTTCTCTACTTTATCCTGACGTTCATAGTTTGGTTTTGTTGTTGATGTAACTCTTCTGATGGTAATCATTAGATTTATAGTTTGTTATATCATTTTAGTTTGGTCCATCCTTTTTTTCCTTTATTTAGTTTTCCTTACACGATGGTATTCATGTTGTAGTAAAGACGATACATGATGATATTCAACAATATAGTAAACAACTAGGATTCGTTCACATTTCTATATTTTTAATGATGTTTGACGGATACAGACAAGAACACGTCCATCTGCATCCAATGTTTATGTCGTTCTTTTTTCTGTTTTCTAACGTTGCTACGCCGTCACTACACAACTACGTCAATTGGTTTTACTACGTCAAGTCTCGTTTAGTGTTGCCATTCTGCTTATGATGAACATATGCATATTTAATGCGCAAAACACTACAGTCAACTAATAAAATATCTAAATATCTACAAACTACACACTAAAGCTAACTGTCTGGTTCATCAGCTGCCACCTGGGGGGGCTGGCTTCTACACTTCTTTTATTCTCATCATCTCATTGGTCTCTTTGTCTCAGGAGACAACAGGTTTTGAGTCACATAGTTTAATTCTGTGCTGAATCACAACATCTCTTGTGGTTGTAATGGCATATTCTGGAGTGGCAATCCTTGCTACAGTTGCTGCAGGTGAAAATGGAGACTGGAGTTGATACATACGATGTTTTCTCTCTGCACTCTGCGCTTTTTTGCCTCCATATGTGATGGTGTTTTTCTTTTCTTTTGAGTTACCCTCACTGCCGCTTTCCTGTCTTTGGCCAACCACTTCCAGTTTTCTTTGTCTATGCCGCATGAAGTTACATTATGCTTGCAGGTGTCAGTGAAGTGTAGTAATAGGCAGCCATGCTATCTAGTACCAGTTGTGAGTTGACCATATAGAATATCCTTTGGGATTCTACCATCACTCATATGGAAGATGTGTCCCAGCCATCTCAGACGCTATGGAACACATTATACGGAACAAAAGAAGCAACTTATAAACACATGCAGATACCACTACATAGCATTGGGCAAAAGGGCAAGAGCTCAAGTGCTGCTGGATCATTGAAGAAGTCATCTAGAACAATCTTTTGATCTACTAGCTAGCTAATTTTTTCTGTCTTCTTCTTCTTCTTTGGTTAATTACGACCAATTTTAATCAATCTTTGTGATTTGTTTGATCTTTGCCAAGAACGTGTATACGTTGTACATTGGTTTGGTAGGCCCTAAACGCATAGACTTCTGCACGCTTAGGACACATGCATCCAAGTCAGCTAAACCTCCTTAGTCGCCTCTTACGACATGCATGGCAGGTAACAGTGGTTCTATTCTTTACACCCCAAATTTGGGCCCGGTAACCACTGGAGAATTTTTTCTGTATATGGATGAGATTATCTCCAATTTCTTACAAAACTACTCTCATACCTGGCCATATTTCTCCAAAGAGGCAAAAGCTTTGCTCTGGTCACTGACCAACTGCATCCCGGTCATTGTGCGATACCGTGACCCATTCTGGATCACAACAAAGTCTGTAGTTGTCGGTTCTGCCCTGTAGAAAAACACAAAACAAAGTGGTAACTACTGTCACTTCTGTAATTATGGACATTGATATATTACAATGTTGAAAAATGAAAATCCTGGCATATCCTTTACAGGACACTGCCATCAACCACAGTAAACAAGTTATCGATTTTCAAGGCATCACTTATATGTTCAGTAGTTTGCCATTGCTTTACCATTGAACGGTGAGGTCTATTTTTACAGTTCGTAAAAATTCACAGGAACAAATTTTCTTCCAACCTGACCACGCGGAGTTTGCACCAGGTACTTGTGGGTTGTGATCGAGCTCACTACTGCTAAGACATAGATGCCCACTTTACAGTGGTAGTTAGCTGGATTCCTGCACAAATGTACTGTACTTATCTTTATTTGGCTATCTCTTGTAGCTCCTTCCAGCTCCTACATATATCTTTTGCTATGCAAGTCCCTCAAGGATGTGGGTGCAGAAAAACACTGCTTCCTATAAAATCAGAGCATCTACAGGCTTTTATTAATTGTTTTATATACTGGAAGACGATTTAGACTAAGCATATGAAAATTGTTAAATTTGCATTTTAAAAATGCTTTTCAATGTCACATACTACCTTAATCTCTGCCTCCAAATCTCTTCTCCGTGTATTTCTAAGCTTCCCTCTCTTGCGCTTTCCCTGTGGGCTCCAGGAAAGGGTTCTTGTTAGATTCACCTCTGATTTTCTCAAGGTGTGCC
Organism: Arion vulgaris; assembly: GCA_020796225.1. Classification (NCBI taxonomy): domain Eukaryota; kingdom Metazoa; phylum Mollusca; class Gastropoda; order Stylommatophora; family Arionidae; genus Arion; species Arion vulgaris. Next base: position 21,462,100 of record CM036776.1, read on the forward strand.
TTATCCAGCGCCGGCATATTTTCTTAGACTTTTGTTTTATGCGATCTATCTCGTTCTCTCTATAGCGTCTTCAATTGTGACTCTAGCATACCGTCTCAGTTCTTCTATTCTGCACAAACATCAGTTGATAACAAACACAAGTTGATAAATGTTTGCTGTTTATTTGTTGTTGTTTTAGTCGTTCTCCGTGTTTCTGACCAATACAACAGAACTGCTTTAATACTTTCATCCACCGAGCGCAAATGTCGGGTAAGTACAACTCCTTTACTGCCGCGCCGGACAAGGGCATGTGCCGCGACGATGTCTTTTAAACGGGAAGTATCGCTTGCCGAAACGAGTTCCGTGACGATACTTCCGTATGTTCCGACGAAAATGGCGGATCTAACATACACGCGTAAACGGTATAAGTCCATTTTTTTGCGATTTTTCGTAAGTAAAAAAATTTTCAAAATGGACATCGTAGCTGATGAATAGTGATGTCCAAAATGACTCTTTCGGACTTTTTAGCCAGTGATAGTGTTAAAACGAACTCTGAATGTGATATGAATTTGAACTGTGATTCACGTGACGATGTTTATAGATCGATAGCAGACATTTCCAGGGGTACAAGAGTAGGTGACGGACACCCATCTCGAAAACGGGGGCATATCATATTATGGATAGGTAAGGGGATATCAGTTACTACAATAGCTTGTGGATTATAAAGAATAGATTCCACATATAGACAGGTTAGTAGCTCATTAATATATGAACACTATTCCATAGTTTAAAAGTCCTAAGTTTATTAGTTTATTTTTACGATTTTTTGAAATTGTCACTCTGAAAACTGATCATACCGAAAAATAGCATGACACTGGGCCAGACTTTGTTGAAAAATACGTGGCAGCGAAAGTGTTAACATTGAAGTTGGATATAAAAATTTTGGTTCTATATTTTATTTCTTTAGATTTTCGAAAATTGTCGGTACAAAAATAGCTACTTTTGCCTTCTATATTATTACTCTGACATCTCTATCTGTTATTGTATAGTAGTGAGTGCTGGAAAATGGCAGACAACATCATACACAAGATGGAGACATTCCGAAATAAATGTTTAAGAAGAATCTTGCAAATTTTCAGGCCAAATATGATAGCAAATGAAAATGTTTAAAATATAACAAACTGTGCATCATTGAAGACCATAATTAAAAAGCGAGATAGAGGTGGATTTGGTTTGTGTGTCGTATGCTAGAAGGGGCATTGGCTAGGTGCAAATGGGAAAAGAAGGCTTATATGTCCAAGGGAAACATAGAGAAAACCTGTGAAAATAGGATTGAAAGATTGTCACTTGACAAGGGAAAAGCAGTAGAACAGTAACAATAGAAATATTTTATGGAAGCCCTCTGTCACAAACGGGATATGAAGGGGTTATAGATCGATAGGTGAAAACAGGGTCTTTACTTTTGCTACAAGGAGATAAGGGTTCACTTGTGTGGAACATCAGCAGACTAATAGCTTTCACTTTTCCCATCTTGGCACGTCTATTTGGCCACAATACAACTGTTTACATTGCCAGGTAAACTCACACCTTACAGACCAACTTTAGCTTAGAACACACTGAAACAAAACATTGCAATAATATAGAATCACCTGTGTGTAACTTCTCTTCTCTGTCTTCAATATCCAGCAAATAATTGATAAACGTTGTCTTGCCTGTGCTCCATGGTCCAACAAAAAGCACCAACGGTTTTGCAACAATTTCTGTCTCTGGATAGAAAAAAAAAATGTTGCACTGCAATTTTATTTTTTTTATATTACAGGGTAAGAAAAATTAAAGATAAAAGTTAACTAACATTTTTTTTTAAACTTGGATAATTTTATGAAAAAGAAGCATGCCAATTGAAGGATAATGAGAACGAAAAGTAATGTGCCAATATCATCTCCATAGCAACTAAAAATGAAAATAACAAATAATTTGCCATTGACATATAGAGTTCTGAAGCTGAAGGATTCACTTCATTGCACCGGATTTTACACCCTATCTCTCTCTCTCTCTTTGCCTTTTACCCGGGTTGGGCATAGGCCCTCAGCCAACTCATGCCAAGTCTTAATATCTCTAGCTATCTCCTGCAACTCCCTCCAGCTCTTCTTTATATTGTTGATCTCCGCCTCCAAATCTCGTCTCCATGTATTTCTCGGCCTCCTTTTCTTTCGCTGTCCCTGCAGGTTCCAGGCAAGGACCCTTCTTGTTATATTCCCATTTTACACCCTATGGCACCACAGAAATGGCACTGACTGATTCATAAGATCATCATCATTGCACTTCGGTGAGTAACCATGTGCGCTCTGATCTCTTTCTTACACAGGAAGATCTCAGCTGCAGTGCACGAACTCCGTAGCACCAGCGAGGGTCCATGATATCATTTTGAAGATGCTTTGGAGGAATTTTATTTGTAATCTTTTTTAATGAATTTTGCCAGGGCAGCAGCTTTCCAGCCTGCTCCTCTCTATTGTGAACTGCCAAGGGTTCAAAAGAAATGGCACACCACCTGCCAAAAGTACTGCACAAAGTACAAACTCCGTAGCTCCTGCAACAATCCTAGGGTCTCTGGAAAAATGCGCTTGTAAACAGAACGGCAAAACACGTAATTACAAAGTACTGTAGTTTTACAAATTACAAAAACAGTGACAAAATACAGCAACGTTTCGACCAACAAGGCCTTTATCAAGCAAACGAACAAACAGGAGTGGCAAATTAAAATGAAACACAAATGGACGACCAAATACCAACGTATCTAAGGAAAATCTGGAATAAAAACGAATAACGAAATAAATGTAACACAAAAACACACATAAAAACTAGAAATAGAAAGGAAAAGAAACAATGAAACATCTAGTAAATATATAACTTGAATACATGCAACATATACCCATATAGATTACAAAGCATGGGAAGAGAAAGTACTAAGAAGCATAAGAATGGAATATAACATGAAGACATGCAACATATACCCATATAGATTACAAAGCATGGGAAGAGAAAGTACTAAGAAGCATAAGAATGTAATGCGTTGAGCCTGCGTGGTCGCAAGGTACCATACAAAGAAATCAACCGATTCTCCAGAGCAAATCGACTGCGATCATCCGAGGAACATGATTGGATGGCTGTGACCTGGACATCGTGAGCACCTTTTTTTTTTTTTTTTCTTTCGTCCGCTTTCAACTCAGACGAGTTTCATCTCTGAAACTGATTTTTGCGTGAAAATCTGTTTTTCCAATTTCTTACAATAGCAGCAGCGTGCACAATGTAAATTACTTTACACTGGCAGCCGTGTGCTCAATGTACTGGTAATTAGTATTCCCTCGCCATAAAGGCAGATTTTCTCCGACTTCAGAGGTACTCACGTTATCGTCCTGAGTAAGACCAGGGACTCGAACAAATGCCGGACAGTAGGTTCGAACCCGAGCTATGAGGCGTCTCACAGCTAGCAGGCCGAGCTACTATCAACTACTCTAGGCAGTCCCCGTGAGCACCTAAATGGCCAGTATCATTGAAATGGGTGGCTACAGGGTCACAGAGCATTGGCGTATGTTGCGTAAGTGTTGGGCTGTATTTTGTCATTGTTTTTGTAAAACTACAGTACTTTGTAATTACGTGTTTTGCCAATCAAATAGTTTTACTGCAGTTCCATATATATATACTGAATATTTAAATAGAACGGCACAGTCTGGATTAAAACTCACAAGCTTTGGAATCCAAGGCGAAGGCTTAACCACAGAGACCTCCACACCCTTGACATGACCAAGGAAACTAAAAGTAATGGGCGGACGTACCATTTAATTTGTTGCTTCTTCATAAAGTTCATGATTGATATTGTACACATTTCTTTCCTGATGGCTTCATTTCTAAACTGGACTCTTCTTGATACTACCAGCATTCTACGTAGACACTTCCTCTCTGTCATGACTAGTTTTCTTCTATCGTTTGGTTAACTAGACATTTCTCTAATTTTATCACTTCTCATTTTGTAACTATTGCTGTTCCAGAACATAATTTTTTTGTATCTTTTAAGCCAAGTTCTTCTTCTTTGCGGTCGTTCTTACGACCAATTTTAATCACGCTTTGTGATATGTTTGATCATTGCCAAGAACGTGTATACGTTGCACATTGGTTTGGTAGGCCCCTAAACGCATAGACTTCTACACGTTTAGGACACATGCATCCGATTTCAGCCAAACCTCCTTAGTCGCCTCTTACGACATGTGTGGCAGGTAACAGTGGTTCTATTCTTTACACCCCAAATTTGGGCTCGGGGACCACTCAGGCGTTTAAGCCAAGTAATGTTGAAATCGATCTGCAGTAACATAGTTGTTAGTGAACTCAATTCTTAGGTGCGTGGTCAATCTTCAATTCCACAGTGGGCGTGAAATATTTTCCAACTGTAAATTCTCTCAATTCAACCCCGCCTCAATAAGTACCAGGAGAAGCACTAGCAAGTAAAGGCGGTTGCATGATATTGACCACATCATCCATCATGTGCCGATGGTCAATGAAAAATACGGGCCTAACACCGTATTGCCTAACATACCTTGAGGTATAAATAAGGGTTCCTTTACTTTTTAATGTATGAATCAGGTTGCAGACTCTGCAAAGCGGCTTTCATCAGCAACTATAATTGATGCAATAGGTGCACGTTATAACGCCTGGTTCGTCTGTTTATGAATTATTGTTATGACATTCATTGGTATGGAACGAGTTCAGAAGTGATGAAATTGGAGAAATGTCTGGTTAACCACTAGTAATAACTGTTATAAAAAGGAGAAGATGGAGATATGTTGGAGACACCTTGAGAAGAAATGATCAAAGAATATCAAAGCAGGCATGGAAGTGGGATGCAAAGTGTTCAAAAAAAGAGAGGATGACCTAAGGAGACCCTGAAACAAACTTTTCTGAGAAATGCAAGAAATATCGGTCTCAGTTCCAAGGAGAAGATTGAGCGATTTGCCCTGGGTAGAGCGGTATGGAGAAATTGCTTGTAGGCCCTACGTAATATATAACAGTACGAGAGGAATTATTCTTCTTCTCTTCCACCATTTACTTCTTTATGGAAGTGTTGGGGTGAAACGTAGTGATCTTGTGTGTGCTTTTTTAAGGCACTTTGTAAGCTGATATTCATGTTCATAAGGCTGTTCTTGATGCCAATGCTCCATCTTTTTATTATTATATTATTATTATATTATTATTCATTCCATCAATAAAAGTCTCATACATGCTAGTATTGAAAAAATAAACGAAGAAATTTATTAATATACCATCAAATCTTCGATGAAATTTTTTAACACTTACCAAGTAAAGCCCCTTTGTTGAGATTGACGAAGTTGTAGGCATCTTCCAAGGGTTTTATTGAAGATTTATAGATCTGAAGCAATTGTTGCAAAGTCTTCTGTATAACTATTTCTAGGAATATAATTATATGCATCATTATTATGAACAAAGTTGTGACTTGTTTTTTGTGTTCTTCATTGCTAATATTTTTGGGACACTGGTGTGTAATGGACATGGATGTGTCTGGGACACTGATGTGTTTGGGACAGTGTTGTGTCTATTAAACTGTTGTGTCTAGGACACTTGTGTTTAGGACACTGGTAGAACACAGATGTGTTTGTCAAGGACACTGACGTGTTTGGGACACTGATGCGTCTGGGACACTCTCCTCTTCTTCTCTGCTCTGGTCATAAACCAATTTTAATCACTTTTGTGATATGTTTGATCTTTGCCAAGAACGTGTATACATTGCACATTGGTTTGGGGGCCCCCCTAAACGCATAAGACTACACATTTAGGACACATGCATCCGATTTCAGCCAAACCTCCTTAGTCGCCTCTTACGATATGCGTGGCAGGTAACAGTGGTTCTATTCTTTACACCCCAAATTTGGGCCCGGTAACCACTCGGGCGGTCTGGGACACTGATTTGTCTGGGACACTGATGTGTTTGGAACACTGCTGGGACACTGAAGAGCCAGTATCTTTGATAATAAGAATCTTAAATGACAGTTGTATCTGGAGTCGACAGCTCTCTAAGATCAAAAGGATGATGTAGACCATGTCATGTTTGTGAACTGACACAGGAGATCTCCGTGGCATAGACCTAAGTGCTTGTCTCTTGTGTCAAAGGTACTAGGTTTGCTCCCTCAGGGAGCCATCTAGATATTTGTCCAGTGATCCCTGATCTCAGTGCAGGTGAGATTGAGTTCCTAGTCCTATCGGAGACTGGCGATAAAACGTAGGTTTCATGTTCAAGTTGAGCACGTAAAAGAACTCTTGGCAGTTCAAAACTGAAAACAACAGGCTGGAAAGCTGCTGCCCAGGCAAAATGCATTAAAAAAATAGAAAAAAAAAAAAATTCCTACAAAATGCTTTCACCATCTCCAAAATTACACCTGGGACCTCGCCGTGCTACAGAGTTTGTGCACTGCTGCCAAGATCTTCCTGCGTAGGAAGAGATTGAGCACATATGTTACTCACTGAAGTAATGATGATGATCTTATCAATCAATCAATCCTGTGTTAAATATTTTGGTGAAAAACAATTTTTAGCGAATCAGTTAAATTATTGGATTTGGCTTTCCTTGTTTCGATAAACATGGTTCTGAGAATGATGAGAATCTGGCTCCAAAGAAACTAGACCCCAGAATCTACTGGTCTGGAAAGCCAAAAGATTAAATTTGAAAACAAAATTTAAAATTTATAGAAACACTGCCCTGGAAGTGTTACGCACAGCAGTTCAGAGGTTCTCAAACTTTTGTGAAGTCGGGGCACACTTGAAGTCTTACCAAAAAAATCATAGGCGCACTATACACAAAAACTTAATAAATAAGATGCAAAAAGCAAAGAAATACAGAAACATCTGGAAAATTCTATGTATCTTTATTCATCATTTAATTTCTGCCTATGAGAAGCATGGCTCTGATGTGTCTTGGCGATTTTCTACCCTAGTGCCTGTTTGGCACCGTGTTGCCGGCCCTGATCTGGGATTTCCTAGGACGCACCTAGGAATGTCACCGGGCACACTAGTGCACACCCTTTGAGAACCACTGCAGTAGTTCATTTGGGTATGAAGAGCCTGGCACTTCACATTTCTACTCTAGCTTGAGGGCTCAAACCTTCCAGTAAAAATAATTTTAATAGCAAAAAAAATGTATAGGGCACCTGCAAGAACTTTCAGCTGACTCCTGGGTTCATGCAGGCAACTTAACTTTCTGTTTATATATCTGACCATGGAAAACTTATCACAGAAGAATTACATCTCATCCACCATTCTTACCTTTTGTTCCCAAAACTGACAGACTGTTCATATGTTCGATATATGGTTTATTCAAATGGTCCCTCGTCTTTCCTTTCTTCTGTAAATGGGATTCTCCCACTTTCGCTTTATCAAAAGAACCAGAGGTATCAGGCTCCGTCTTGCTTGGTTTACTTAGATTGTTGTCAGCTGGAAGTCAAAATACATCAACAATCAAGCAATAATAAATAATATCTTTTGTATTTTTTTTTAAGTGTTGTCGTCGAATCATCATCACGCTGGGCAGATGATGCTCATCAGCCCGGGAGGGCAGGTCGTCTACGGTCGCTGCCCTGAAAGAAAATAGCAACCTGCTGCTTTGTGGGTTTGGCTGGGGACAGCAAAGGCTAACGGAGCGTGAACCCAGTAAACGCTGGTTGAAATCGAACACACCGCCGAAGGATAAGCACCTGAGCTCCAATAGGTACTGAAGGCCGTGCACTTAAATCCGTTCTTGATGTTTGGCTGCTTATATATCACAATTGAATGATAAAAATGGCCTAAGAACGATCTCGTGCGGCTGCGAGAGAGAGAGAGAGAGAGAGAATCATCATCACTGCACATCGAATCAATTAGTTCATAAGTACTCCAATCTTTTCCTCAGTATATCTCTTCTCAGTGTGCGGCAACTAACGACACCAGTTCTATGTTGGTTTACTATTCTTATGTCACTTCCATTACATTGCTTTTGTCTAGCTACCCCACATTATACTTGGTATTCTTGCAGTCTGGTTAGGGTTGTAGGTTCATTCATCACTTTTACTTGAATCATTTACACAACCTCTCTCCCTTAGGGAATTTAAAATATCAGCCTGGTAATTGCTCGCGCTTTTACAGCAGTCATATCTGCAAGCCTATCGGCGCTGCTCCGCTTCCCATTACACCTGCATACATTGGCACAACAATAAAACAGATTTTTATCAGTTTAGACCTCCTCAGCGACTCGAACCATTGTCTCCGACCCCAGCCTGCTTCAAATCTTTCTGAGCATACTCATTGAGTCACTGGGAAAACATGCTCGGATAAAAGTCTGTAACCAGATCAGAAAACAAATAGACATATCCAGAAAATACTCAGAATCAAGAAAACTGGCTAATGCTACAAATAAGAAAATTGAAGTATTTTGGATATAAAAAGAGACACGAAGGGTTGGGAACGATCATCGTGGAGGAGGCATCCGGCAAAGAGAAGTATAAAGACCATGGAGAAGATGGATTCAGGATGTAGTAACTGATGATTTGAGCATGGCAGCTGCAGAAGCGGAACATCTGGTCTATGAGAGAGATAAATTTCTAAGGACTATTAGGATGGAAAAGTTCTAATCAGGACAAGCGAGTGGTTACCTGGGCCCAAATTTGAGGTGTAAAGAATAGAACCACTGTTACCTGCCACGCATGCCGTAAGAGGCGACTAAGGAGGTTTGGCTGAAATCGGATGCACATGTCCTAAACGTATAAAAGTCTATGCGTTTAGGGCCTACCAAACCAATGTGCAACGTATACACGATCTTGACAAAGATCAAACATATCACAAAGAGTAATTAAAATTGATCGTAAAGAACGAACGCAAAGAAGAAGAAGAAGAAGCTATTATTTGATGGCGATGATCTAATATATTTACTGAGTAATGCGATTATTTAACAGTAAAATAGATCGCTATTCAGTTGTACCGTTATTTCTGCATGTGTGTGTGTCAATCTGTTTTCTTTGTTATAACTTATTTGGGTTAAGAATAGTTGTTCCAGTTACGGCTACGCACATGAGCCGTCTTTTAATATACAGTAATTAACATCCTCATTATCTTTGACACGAAACAACATAAATGCACACATATTTCCGTTCATTATTACATTTTTAATTTAAAGCAAATATCATTTACTTGTATCTTCATGTTTTACCAAATTAACATTTATATTGCGAGTTCAGTGACTGTCGGACACCGGGACAGTACCAAAGAGGAATGTATTGTATAATAATAATAAAATAATAATATATTGTATTATAAGTATAGATAGACTTACACTAAGTTAGACTACTATTAATATAGTGTTCATATGATTACCGTTAATCTTCTCTTAGTCTTACCTGCCCAAGTTTGATCCACAAACAAACACAGAATAACAGGAATTATCAATAAAACGGTTGAAAGAAGAGCCGGTGTCAACATTTGTTGTTTTAGTCGAGTCATTTTTCCAGGCGCTTGTAATGAGAAAAAGGTTGTACAGTATACTACTACTTTTTGTCTTGTAAATGTTGGCGATTCCTACTTGTTCGTTGTTATGTAGGGGATTAAAACTTCTTTAAGCCGAGGCACGATCTTTCCAACTTTGGACGAATCTTGTTTGGTTATTTATACGTGGTTATACCAGAACGTCGTATATGCCAACAAACATGACAAATACGAATTGGCAAGAAATAAAGAATTTCGGAGAATTCATTAGTAATTCACAAATTGTATATGAACGATTCCATTTCATATCTCGGATATATATATCTCTATCCGAGATATGAAATGGAATCGCCCATCATATACAATTCTTCTTCTCTTTGTCCTTCTCTGCTTTTTTGCCGTTAGACGTAACATGTTTAACGTTTAACTGATAATCGGTTTCCGAGATAGTGCATGCTCTGTTGCTTGATATGCTGTAGTATTGTGGAGTTTTAAGATTGTCTACTTTTTCTAATGCATAGATCACATCTTCACACTAAGAGTAATCATTGAAGAGTTCGTAGAATTTCAATCGAATTTAATCATCAATTTTGTTGATTTTCAGAAAGCGTTTGACAGTATTCACCGTCCTACGCTTTGGAAACTACTCAAAACTATGGTTTCCCTACTAAATTCATCAACATCATAAAATCCTTCTACAGTGAATCGCGCTGCAGTGTAAGAACAGATTTCGGTAACTCTGACTGGTTCCCAGTGGAAACAGGAGTGAAACAAGGCTGCGTCTTATCGCCAATGCTCTTTGGAATAGCAATTGACTGGGTCATGCGAAAATGCACCAATAACGCAAATATGGGCATCAAGTGGGTTGATAAAATTTTAGAAGACCTTGATTTTGCCGACGATATAGCCCTTTTGAGTTCATCACATCAAGATATTCAAATGAAAACAAACCTTCTCCAAAATATCTCAGGACAAATTGGTCTCCAAATAAACACCACAAAAACAAAAATTGTTGACCTTACCAGCAGTCCAGAAAATATTCAACTAAAAACTACACTCTTGAAAAAGTCAAAAGTTTTACATACCTAGGGAGTATGATGTCATCTACGGCGGATACAGCGCCAGAAATTCCACACAGAATCGCATTGGCATCAAGTGCTTTTAACAAATTGTCAAATATATGGAAGTCCAATTCACTCAGCAAGCACTTAAAATTAAAGATCTTTAACTCTTATGTGATTCCAGTATTAACTTATGGATGCGAGAGTTGGAAAGCAACAAAACTCTAGAAAGAAAATTAGATAACTTTGAGAATAAATGTCTTAGAAGAATACTGAACCTCAAATGGTCAGATTTCAGACCCAATACACAAATAAGACAAGAGACCAAAGCAAGAAAATGTATCAAATTTTATAAGAAAGCGCCGCTGGAACTACATCGCCTCACACTTAGAATGGATGAGAGAAGACTCCTTACCAATCCCTCATATGGACACCAGAGGGAAAAATAAAACGAGGAAGACCAAGAGAGACTCTGCGTAGAACCATCACCAGAGAAGGCTCAACGATGGGCCTAGTAAACATTAAAGACTTAAAACAAATAGCAACGAACCGCGAGACATGGAGAGCTATGACCTCTGCCCATGCGCCCACAGGCCCAAGAGGAAAGACTAACTAACTAACTTCTTCTATTCCACCGTTTACTTCTTTATAGAAGTGTGGGGGCGTAGTGATCTTGTGTGTGTTTGTTTTAAGGCACTTTGTAAGCTGATATTCATTTTCGTAAGGCTGTTCTTGATGCCGTCGCTCAATCTTTTGCTTGGTCTTCCTCTTGATTTGTACTCATTATACTTTTTCTGTGTGGCTCTCTATGGTAGGCGATACCAGGGCATTCTTGTCAGGTGTCCAAACCATTTAATCTGTTGTTCTTTTATGAATTACATGACTGGTTTCACATCAAGTCTCCTTCTGATTTCTTCATTTCTCATTTTGTCTCTTATTGTCACACCTGCAGCTCTTCTAAGACACCTCATCTCTGTCGTTATGATTTTCCGCTCATTAGCTGCTGTTATTGGCCATGTTTGACACTCGTAACATAGTGTTGGCCAGAAAAAAAAGTCTGTCCATTAATTCGTGAGCACGTTTGAAATTGATTTTCTCGAAAACTACCTGTTGGATCTCAGTGATTTTTGCAAGCAGCCTTAGAATATCCATGACGCTAGAGAAATATTTTTTTCCCAAGAAAATTTGATGTAGTTTGAAATATTTCTTCTTCAGGTTATATTAAAATCAACCTCACCGGATTGTACACAATAGTAACAGATCTACGGTACACAGACGCGTTGTTCTAAAAATACATTATGGTAACATTGAAATATCGTGAGTATACAACAATTTCACGAAATCCTGTGCACCTAACCCAGTCGACTTTGAAAGTGGAAAGCATATGATCATATGACGTTATAATTGGGATACCGTTGTATCGTGGCCAACGTTACTAACTAGCCACAGCGCGGACGGCAATATTGCCATGTGACGTCACAGGCTGAGGCGGTGTATTCTCACAGACTAACTATTGACTGTTACTATTGGGAAACGCTGATCTAGACAATACATCTTGCAGATGTTAGAAACTTGTTGTTGGATGCATGTGTGTATTACAGAAGATGTTTTCTGATGAGTAGCTATAGTTGTTGCTCTCACATACTATTTTAGTTTAATTTTATACAGAATACTTAGATTAATTTTAAATATGATAACTATTGTACTTACATCAGCTTATGGTAGTCTCTCTTCAGTTATCCATGAATAAGTAAGCTACATGTTTGCACAACACCACATCTTGATTAGCACATAAACTAACATCACTTATCAGTAATCCACGAATTAGTCAGTCACAAGTTTGCACATCATCACAGCTTGATTAGCACAGAAACTAAACAGTATTACATAAATATATTTATCTATTACTGAATTTTGCTACTTTCCTTTTTTTGAAGAAGCAGTTTGCTGAACATTGCATTGATCATTCCTTATTTTTCCTTAATTGTTGAGAAAATGTTAGCAAATGTTGGAACCGCGGACAATAAAGTTTTTCTTTTTGAGCTCCGCAGACACATACAGTACTGTCTAATGAGAATTTCATGTAACTGGTAGTTACAATTTGTATGACAGTATCCTTATGGTTTGTCGTGGCTAAGAACTTATCTCCATATCCAGATGATATGAGGACAGATCAGGTTCAATTTAATATGTCATAAATGCAAAACACTGAGTGTTATACCATTTTCTGTTATATTTAGTTCTGACCAGATGCAACTGCTCAGCTGGGAATTGGAGTGTTTTCTCTGGCACAAAACTAATGCTTGTTGTGGATGATAAACTAATTGCTTCAACCAGATTATCATGTGCCATTGTCATGTAATAGTCAATAGTTGGTGCTCTTCTTAATCTTTTCATGATTTGCATGGACAAGAGGTTTTCAACATGAAACCATCTCTCAATTTTTCCACTATTTGACAGCCAGTTAAAGGAATTCTTATCTATGGAAACTTTCTTTAGGTGAACAGTAAAAGACATGTCTTGATCTATTTTAATACTGAGTCATATAGCTGGTGCTTTCAATAATTATACAATAGAACATGGTGTATGTTCCTTGTCTACATTTCGATACACAACACTTTCTAGGCAGCGTTATTTTGTTGTTATGTTTATTAAAGAAGGTAATTGTTAAATTATACACATATAATTATAATCGTAATTTTATCTACATTTTGGTACACATTACTTACTAGCTAGGCATCGTTATTTTATTGTTATGTTTACAACACTGACAACAGTTAGGTTTACTGAAGAAGGTACTTGTTAAATTAACTTATATTATACATATATAATTACAATCGTAATTTGATCTACATTTTGGTACACAGCACTTACTAGGTATCGTTATTTTGATGTTATGTTTACTAAAGAAGTCTGTTTGAGTTCGTATGTTTACTAAAATGTCCATATGTTTACTAAACACGTTTGAATAATCCGCCTCACCCTCCATCTTGAATAATATTGCGCTGTGCTAGTTAGTAACGTTGGCCACGGTTGTATAGTTATAGGCGTATCTCGCTATTTGTATGAAGCTATTGTATCATATTTGTTGGCTTATCAAAACTGACATTGATATCACATTCATAATGAGTCTGAAGTGCACATTTATAACAATGCAGAAGGTTACAGTTTTACTATACCAACACTTCCGTAGGGAATCTAAGAGAGGTCATCTATATTGCGATATTCATAACCCTGAGAAACGAACGCAACTGGCGCTTGGTCTGAATAGAGAATCCTTTTCCGATGGATTAAACAGGACACAAAGTGCACTAATGGCAAGCAAGGAAGGAAAAGAACAATTGACGACTTTTACATAGATGTCATAAGACGGGAGCTCTTGAAAATGTTTGCGACAAATCAACTTGTTACTCTCAGGAAACTGAAATTAAAACTGCAATCAGATTGCAGCATAGACATTTCTAAAAGTACTCTATGAAAAATTGTAAGAGCGCCGGCTTCACCTTCAGAAAAACTATAGGCGGCAGGAATATTATTTGTGAAAAGCCATATTTAATTGCTGCCCGAAGTAAATACCTGAGGCAGATCCGTGAGCGGCGGAGGCAAGGCTATGATATTGTATATTTGGACGAATCCTGGGTCAATGCTCACCACACCAATGCTAAAGAATGGCAATCAGTAGACGGTGAACAGAAAAGAAAAATACCAAGCAGCAAAGGCCAGCGTATTATACTAACACATGCAGGAAGCAGTGAAGAAGGTCTTGTCCATGACGCTGGACTTATTTTCCAATCAAAAGTACCGACGGTAGGGACTACCACACAGAAATGAATGGACATATTTTCAGGCACTGGATGGAGAAAGATCTACTTCCAATTCTAAACAGACCATCATGCTTGGTAATGGATAATGCATCCTATCACAACGCAGTATCAGCGGAAGACAAAGTACCAACTGCATCAAATACAAAAGATCAAATTAGGACTTGGCTTGCTAAGGAAAATGTCAGCTTCGATGATACATATTTGAAACCCGAGTTGTTGCACCTGGTGAGGATGACAAATAAGACAAAGGTGTTTCATATTGACAAAATCATTGCGGAATACGGCCACACGTCTTTGCGACTACCTCCATATCATGCTCACCTCAATCCGATAGAGCTTGTCTGGGCTAAAGTAAAAGGGCAAGTTGCCGAACAGAACAGGACGTTTAATATGTGTGATGTTGAAGTTCTGACACGTGAGTCCTTCTCAATGATACACATGCAGTTCTGGAAGAAGTGTGTTGAACATGTGCTCGAGAGGAAGACGAGTACTGGCACCGAGATGGATTACAATTTGTCCAGCCAGTAACAATTATCAACCTCATGGAATCGTCAGATTCGGGATGATACAAATCATATTTTGATTACAGACTGAGAAATAGCAACGTATACATTTCCATATCCAAATGCGTCTACCATCATACAATTTGTGGTGAAGTTAAGACACCTGGGGTCTAATGGTGACCGAAGGGAGGACTAACTGTTGCATATTGTATCCAAGTTCACGATTGCACATAAAGGGCAACACACTTAATTACTTGACCTATCAAGTTAATATGGAGATACACCTATGAATAGAATTGACATGGACAAATTCTAGGATACTGTAAAATCTAAAATTTGAGCCCCCGTATTTGCAATTGTCATAAAAGATCAAAGGAATTCGCCGAAGTGCAAAATCCGTAGCATCTATGGACTACTGGTTAGCTTTATTTTAGCGTCATGGATATTCTAAGGCTGCATGCAAAAATCACTGAGATCCAACAGGTAGTTTTCGAGAAAATCAATTTCAAACGTGCTCACGAATTAATGGACAGACTATAACTGTCCCAGTACCTGGTTAGCTTTTGTGCAACGATTGCTGATTTTGCTATCGATACTTCCATCTGCTGTGAAAATTGCTCCTAAGTATTTGACCTCAATCGTTTGTTTTATTTCTACGTTCTGGAGTTTTATTGTAAGGTTTGGAAGGTTGAGAACCATTGTAATATCAGGTGTTGTTCGACTGTTCTTCTAATGTCCCTATAAACTATTAACTATGGAATTCTCAGAAAGACAATGTGCATAGAGATGCTCGCTCCAGGTGTCTCCTTTTTCGACCTGACACTGAAAGGAAAAACAGGATTAGAGGATAGATAGATTCTCAGAAACTTATTTCTTGGCAATTCTTATCATTATCATCATCAGGTGCCGTGCCGGCTGGCGTATACGATCATGGATCTCCACAAATCTATATCTTTCGCGTGTGCTATCAATTCAGATGTTGAAGCTCTACCGTGCCATGAAGTCAGGCCATCCAAAATTTTCTCTCTCTGTCTTCCTCTGTCTCGTCTATCCTGAATATATATATAACGGTTTTGAAGTAATGTCAGTGACATACACCAATAATGTCACTGGAGTGGTGTGGTAGTCGTAAAGGGAGTTATATAGCCAGATTGTGAGATTATTATTGAACAAGAAAAATATTGATAGCAATTTTTGTTCTTATGTTCATGATCATGATGTGACAACACTTCAGAAGTCACATGATCATGATGTGACAACACTCCAGAAGTCACATGATCATGATGTGACAACACTTCAGAAGTCACATGATCATGATGTGACAACACTCCAGAAGTCACATGATCATGATATGACAACACTTCAGAGGTCAAGTGAGCATGTAAAAAATACCTTCGGCAGTTAAAAACTCATAAGATTCCGAACTGCCGCTACCTGGGCACAAGAGTAAACTGAAGAGCTAACTGGGCACAAGAGTAAACTGAAGAGCTACCTGGGCACAAGAGTAAACTGAAGAGCTACCTGGGCACAAGAGTAAACTGAAGAGCTACCTGGGCACAAGAGTAAACTGAAGATCTACCTGGACACAAGAGTAAACTGAAGAGCTAACTGGGCACAAGAGTAAACTGAAGATCTACCTGGGCACAAGAGTAAACTGAAGAGCTAACTGGGCACAAGAGTAAACTGAAGAGCTAACTGGGCACAAGAGTAAACTGAAGAGCTAACTGGGCACAAGAGTAAACTGAAGAGCTACCTGGGCACAAGAGTAAACTGAAGAGCTACCTGGGCACAAGAGTAAACTGAAGAGCTAACTGGGCACAAGAGTAAACTGAAGATCTACCTGGGCACAAGAGTAAACTGAAGATCTACCTGGGCACAAGAGTAAACTGAAGAGCTAACTGGGCACAAGAGTAAACTGAAGAGCTAACTGGGCACAAGAGTAAACTGAAGAGCTAACTGGGCACAAGAGTAAACTGAAGAGCTAACTGGGCACAAGAGTAAACTGAAGATCTACCTGGGCACAAGAGTAAACTGAAGAGCTAACTGGGCACAAGAGTAAACTGAAGATCTACCTGGGCACAAGAGTAAACTGAAGAGCTAACTGGGCACAAGAGTAAACTGAAGAGCTAACTGGGCACAAGAGTAAACTGAAGATCTACCTGGGCACAAGAGTAAACTGAAGAGCTAACTGGGCACAAGAGTAGACTGAAGAGCTACCTGGGCACAAGAGTAGACTGAAGAGCTACCTGGGCACAAATAATAAATACACATTCAAAACAACAATTCCCAAAAATGTCCACCGCCCTTAAAGTTACTTCGGGAAACCTCGCCGGAGCTACTGAGTTACTTACAGAATGTCGCTCTCATTACAGTCCACCAGAAATACTCTCAACGTATAGCCAATTTTATCGACCCCTCCCTCCATTATCGTGTTCAATGTTTACTTAATGTCCTGTTGAAACCATTGTCTTAGTTGTCCACTGTCTCGTCTTCCAGGCGCCCGTGTTGTACCGGGGCCAGCAGGGGAAACAAATAATAGTACCACTGCGACCTACACGACATTTTGTAAGAGGTGACTGATGTAGGTCGCCCGTGTGCTGCCGGGGCTCGCAAGGGGAGCAAAGAGTAGCACACTGCGACCTACAAGACATTTTGAGGTGACTGATGTAGGACCTAGGGAAGCTACCCTAGTAAATAAAAAGCATCGAAGAAATCGGATGTGCTGGCCTACTTGTAGGCCGATAACTGGCACAATGTACAATCGCTTTTATGCTCATATCACATGCAAACAGTGGCGGCTCGTCATTAGGGCAAGTGGGCCGATCCCACCAAAAATAATGTGTAACGTGTATTTGTTTTATGAATTAAAATATAACCTAACCCTAAATTATGATTTTTTTCCGCAAATTTATGTCTGGTTCCACCAACAAAAAGGATCACGAGCCGCCACTGCATACAAATCACACAGAGTGATTAACATGTGGTCGATATGGAGCGTTCGACGAAGTAGAGGACGACATAGAGAAACAATCAATATGGAATATCCTGAAACAATAGGGGTACGAGAAGACTTTTAATATCATCCAGCAGCTGTATAATGAATTTGCTTGCTAGGTTATCCACGATGGAAGACTCCGAGGAGTTCCAGGTCACTACGGGTGTTGGACAAGGATGCGTGCTGTCCCACCTCTTATTCTTGAGACTACTCGATTGGGTTACACGCACAGCATATGCCGGGTCTGGAAAGGGCATTCAGCGGACACGTTAGTCAAAATGAGATTGCTCTCGCACAGGCTACAAGACATGCAGGAAAAAGTAGATGCCCTGGCAGAAATGACGCAACGGGTCAGGGTCTTAAAATCAGCCAAGAGAAGACGAAAGTATTGCGAAGCAGCAACATAAAGCAAGACCCAATATTGATTTAAGGCAGGGCTATAGAAGATGTTGGTGAATTTGTCTACCTTGGAAATAAGATCAGCCAATCAGGAGGTACAGATGAGGACATTTAAGCCAGGATTAGGAAAGCCCCACAAGCTATTCCTCCTCTGCGTACGACGTGTCAATCTACCGCCCTCTCTACGAAAACAAAGCTCAAGATATTCAGCTAAAATGTGAAATCTGTGCTGCTGTATGGCTCAGAAACATGACTGCCGTGCCACCAAGTTAAATACAAATAAGATTCAGACAATTGTCAACAGATGTCTTTGGTGTATTCTCAGACTGAGATGGTATGACAGAGCTGCAAAAACAGACCTATGGATAAGAACAGGATATGAACATATGATGACCCAGGTTAAGATGAAAAAATGGCTATCGGTCGGGCATACCATGTGAAAGAAACCGCCAAGTGTCACTAGACAAGCAGTTGATTGGAATCCGCAAGGAAAACGGAAAAGGAGAGAACTTAACAGACCTTTAGAATGAATCTTCTTGCGAGCTGAAGAGGATGGACTATCCTGGAAAACCCTAAAGAAAACAGCCAGAGACCGGGAAAAGTGTCGAAAAACTGTTGGAGCCCTGTGCTCTACGAGAAGCGGAGATGATTAAGTAAGAAAGTAAGTACGAGACAAGATATTGTTTTTTTAAATCAATATTTTGTTTTTCAATGTTTAGGTCTTGTTGGATGCCTAGTATTTCCTACTTTTTGCTCACATTGTTTTAAAGAATTTTTCTGCAACAATTTGTGTCAAAAGATTTCATTTTCTTCTGTAATGCTTGTAATGGTCCAGGGGCGGCTCGTCATTAAGGGCCAGTGGGGCCAGCCCCACAAAAACCGAAAGGGAATAACTTCCCAGAATAGACAAATAGTAGTAAATACTACCCTCCGAGATACAACCGCTTTCACATACCTTGGAAGTGTTATTAGCAATGAAGGAGGCGCTGGATCTGACATTAAAAACAGACTGAGTAAAGCACGAAGTGCATTCATGACCCTTCAGACCGCCTGGAAATCTGCCCAATACAGCATCAGAACCAAGACTAGTATCTATAACAGCTGTGTGCTGTCAACTTTGCTGTACGGATCGGAATGCTGGAGAATGACAGAACAGGATATGTCCAGACTCTCCGCCTTTCATACAACTTGTCTGCGAAAAATCTTACGCGTGTACTGGCCGACTACTATCTCGAATCAAGAATTGCTTGCACGATGCCAACAAGAGAATATGGGCACTATCATCCGAAGACGACGCTGGAGATGGATTGGACATGTGATGCGCATGGAGACTGGCTCCGACACGAAAACTGCACTGAGATGGACTCAGAGGGTAGGCGAAAGCGTGGAAGACCCAAGACGACCTGGAGAGAACGATAGAGCAAGAGCTGAAGAAATGAATCATAGTTGGAACACAATACAGAGGAAGGCCATGAACAGGGAAGAATGGTGTACGTTTGTTGCTGCCCTAAACGCCAGGGGCGTAACAGGCTAAAGGAGAAGTAAATACTAAAAAAACATGATTTTTCCGAAAATTTGTGTCTGGCCCCACAAAAAAAATGACCACCTGCCGCCACTGTAATGGTCCATGAATCACATGCATGTGTTGCTATATGGTTTGGTTGATTTGATAGGATCATCATCACTGCACTTCGGTGAGTAACCATGTGTGCTCCCATCTCTTTCTTATACAGGGCGATCTCAGCAGCAGTGCACGAACTACATAGCACCGGCGAGGGTTCTCGATGTAATTTAGAAGATGGTGACAATATTTGGTAAGAATTTTATTTTTTACTCATTCTAATGAATTTTGCCCAGACAGCGGCTTTCCAGCCTGCTCTTCCTCGATTTG
Source organism: Arion vulgaris (assembly GCA_020796225.1). NCBI lineage: Eukaryota > Metazoa > Mollusca > Gastropoda > Stylommatophora > Arionidae > Arion > Arion vulgaris. Next base: position 21,482,265 of record CM036776.1, read on the forward strand.
GAGCTGCTAAGGTTTTATTTACTTGCTCAACACGAACACGGGACCTACATTTTATCGTCCGTCTCCGATAGGACTAGGAACTCGATCTCACCTAAACGGAGATCAGGGATCTCTTGCAACATCTCACGATGGTTCCCGAGGGAGCTACCGAGTACCTTTGGAACGAGAGGCAATCACCTAACCTCTAAGCTAGCAGTTCCCAGACGTTGCATTAACGCGGACCACCTTTTAAATACATTTTGCTGCCGCGTACTCTAAAAGTTTCTATATATGAAAATGGACAGAAATTAATTATCTGTCTGTTACAATAGTAAACAATGTTCACAGACTGCGGGAAACTTGAAATGATCTGTTATTTTGTCCTGTCATACATTTAAACTCCAGTCTGGTCCGGTTCCTTTGATTTCGCAGCGGAACTAGTTTACCACTGTTTTTATACATGTTTTACATGCTCGTCTGCCCAGCGTGTTCGTAGCGCGTTGGACTACGGATGACTAATCATCTGTAAGTGCGGGTTCAATTCCGCGGGATGGCAGAAAAAGCCACAGATTCCCCAGATTTACGGTGTTCGTGGCACCGAACCGAAGGTTACGATGTCCATGGCACCGAGCCGAAGAGCTGAAAAGCTCAAGTGCTTCTGGATCGAAAATTTTCTTTTTTAAAAATACATGTTTTAAAAATGTATTCTGTTTGAAATGTCAAAGATCTTATTTCTTCAAGCGTTTGAGGACCACCTGTGAGTACCTCGCAGACAACAGTTTGGGAAACGCTGCTGTGCGCAAGAGAGACGGAAAATGCATTTCCTCAGAAATTTTAATTTTGTTTTACAAGTGAAATGTCATATGTTCTTCGTACTATTTATCTTCTGAACTGACATAGTCAACCTATATCTAATTTATTTTGTAGTCTCCACAATCAAGTAGCATGTTCCTGTGCGAACGTCGATTTCGTCACAGCCCGCTTGAAAAACTTTATGCCTCTAGCAAGTTCTCCCGTCTCCTCCGGCATCATTTTCAGGGTTTCTTTGATGTCCTGCTGCCACCTTCGTCTTGGTCGTTCCCTGCCTCATAATCCAGGAACCATGCCTTCCATTACCGTTCTCTCCAAACCAGTGTGACGTTTAACGTGGTCAAATATTACATATTCCGTGACATGGTGTTTTTTTTTTTTCTTTCGTCCGCTTTCAACTCAGACGAAGTTTCGTCTCTGAAACTGATTTTTGCGTGAAAATCTGTTTTTTTCCAATATCTTACAATGGCAGCAGCGTGCACATTGTAAATTACTTACACTGGCAGCCGTGTGCTCAATGTACTCGTAATTAGTATTCCCTCGCCATACAGGCAGATTTTCTCCGACTTCAGATGTACTCACGTTATCGTCCTGAGTAAGACCAGGGGACTCGAACAAATGACAAATGCCGGACAGTAGGTTCGAACCCGAGCTATGAGGCGTCTCACAGCTAGCAGGCCGAGCTACTATCAACTACTCTAGGCAGTCCCGGTGACATGGTGTTATTTATGATCCAATGCTCCTTGATATGCAGGTCTTGTGGGATGTCTTTTTTTTCTTTCCTTTTCTCTGTTCAGGATGTTCTTAGAATGTTTCTGTAACACCTTGTTTCAAAAGCTTTACTACTGCCTTGTAGCTGGATTGGAGACAATCAAAGTCTAGCGGAGCAAACCGTTCACAAAACTGAACGGTAGGCAAACCAATAGTACAAAAAAGACAGGTAACCTGGGCAGATGACGCCGCTCAGCAGCCTGGGAGGGAAGGTTGTCTAAGGGTAGCTACCCTAAAATAAAATAGCAACCTGCTGCCTTGCAGGTCAGCTCGGGACAGCTAAAGGCTGACGGAGAGCTAACCCAGTAAATGCTGGTTGAAACCGGACACATCGCCGAAGTATAAGCACCAGAGCTCCAAATAGCCCTGAAGATGTGACGTACAGACCACACCAATGCTAAGGCTTCATGAATCAGATTTCCACATGAATGAAATTTATGAAGAAATCTGGTACACCAGTCTAAGCGGTGATGGCGAAGAAGAAGAATGAAGTTTCAAAGATTCAATACCTCTAAAGTCGAAGAAGTCCGCCTGTGTGGCAAGGAAAGCAATAAAACGGCAAGCAGGCTTCGCCGTAAAAATCAGTCAAAGCCTGAATTCATAAGAAGAAGAAGAAGAAACGCTTCAATTTTATTTTTGTAATGTTTGTTATGGTCCCCGATTCATACCCATAGTGTAGAGAATGTAGATGGAGCAGTGGCGGCTCGTCATTAAGGGCCAGTGGGGCCGGGCCCACCAAAAATAATGTATAACGTGTATTTATTCATTTATACATTAAAATATAGCAGCCCAAAACTATGATTTATCCAGAAAAAATGTCTGGCCACCAACAAAAATGATCACGAGCCGCCACTGAGATGGAGTCTCCATTTCAATTAATATAAAAAATTTGAAACATTTTCGATTTCTTCATTATTGATAGTAATTATGAGTTGGCATGGAACCCGCAAGGAAAACGAAAAGAGGACGCCTAAACAGACTTGGAGACGAAGCCTTCTTGAGGAACTGAAGAGTGCTGAACTGTCCTGGGAGACCATAAAGAGGACAGCCAAAGACCGAGAAGAGTAGTGGACAACTGTTGAGGCCCAATGCTCCACGAGAAGCGGAGAGGAAGAAGAAGAAGAATGTTGCTGTATTAGTGGACGTAATCTTAGTATTCTTTCTATTTAGAACCACACTCTGGACTTCTCTGTGTATTTTAATGTTACATATTCGCTGTGGATTGGAATCCGGACCGTGTCTTTCTATTCATGGGTACATGTTAGGGAGTTTGAAATTACTCGCTGTATAAGTAGAGTTGGATGTCTGAGGGACAGCGAGAAGTGTGTTTAACCAACGAGCCACAGGAACCATCAGTATGCATACCCTTCGATATCTGTTGGGGAAACAGAGCACATATGGGTCTACACGGAGTACTGTGACGTCAGCTCAATAACTAATATTTTTTCGAAGACACCTAAAATTGTTGACGGATCTACGGAGCTGTATTTTATGAATACTCTCGGCAGGTTTTGTGCCATTTCTGCGGAGAGGGACTGAGCCATATGGGTAAAACCGGGACAAGGAAGTCAATCCTTCGTCTTTAGCCTCTACTCTCTCTCTCTCTCTCTTTGCCCTTTTAACCCGGATTGGGGCATAGGTCCTCAACCAACTCATACCAACTCTTCTTATCTCTAGCTATCTACTGCATCGCCCTCCAGCTCTTCTTTATATTGTTGATCTCCGCCTCCAAATCTCGTCTCCACATATTTCTCGGCCTCCCCTCTTTCGCTGTCCCTGCGGGTTCCAGGCAAGGACCCTTCTTGTTATATTCCCTCCGGTTTTCGCAAAGTGTGTCCTATCCAGCACCACCGTCTTTTTTTCGCCTCTTAGAACAACCAAAATATGCAAATAAAACAGACAACTAATCATCCATATCTTCTTCTTCTTCGAACGCTCCATATCGACCACTTGTTAAACCACTCAGTGTGATCTGTATGTGATTCTAGCATATGAGCGACTGTACGTTGTACCAGTTATGTGCCTGCAAGTAGGCCACACATCCGATTTACTAGGGTAGCTTCCTAGGATCCTACCTCAGCCGCCTCTTACGACATGTCTTGTAGGTCGCATTGTTCCTATTCTTTGCTCCCCTTGCGAGCCCCAGCAAAACACAGGCGATAAAAAGTTGGACTGTAGCCAAGTTATGAGAAGACAAATATAGTGATGACACCTGTGACAAGTAACGCAGACGGCACGCTGGAATCCAAAAGGGTAAAAATAACAGAGCAGCTGACCTGTATGGCTAGCAATTTTGATTTCACGGAGACTAATAACTAATAACAATAACTAACTAACAAAAATAAAAAATTATGCTACGAATTGTCAAAGCAACACCAGCTATTAAAATCGTAAATAAAATATTGTACTCAAAGTTATATAGCTTTAAAACTAAAATAAATAATTAAGAATTTTCAAGTCTAATGTTGTATCAGTCTTAACATATGTCAGCGAGAGTTAAAAAATGACTGAAGATGTAGAATGTTGAATGTTAATAATGCTTAAATAGAAAGCAAGGTGAATGCATTTGGGGTCAAAGGCGCAAGGAAACAGCGGCGCGCCAGATTAGTGAGCTGGCACTAATCCCCAGCCCTCACCTCCACGTGGTGACCCTGGTAACAGACGGTAGTTCCGGTCTGGCTAAGAGGGCAGGTGCCGTGGGAGAGCTACTCTGGGGCAAGTAGAGATGCAAAGGTAGTCACGCTAGATGGGATCCGCTCGCAACACAGACGAGCGAACTCCCAGAGTAATTCGCCTCTCCCGGCCGATGGAAAAAGCGAAATTCGGAGCCCGTGCATGCTCTCTCTTGAGCCGCCTCTCTTGAGCCGATGAATATGTTTGGTGTCGAGTTGAACCGCACGTTGGTCCACATAAGTCAAGCTGTGGCCCCATCACAGAGATGGGGCACGACTCAAAGCCATTGAAGATACGTTGACCCGCGTGTAGCGAAATTCGGAACCCGCGCATGCTCTCTCTTGAGCTGATGAGTATGCTGGGAGTCGAGTTGCATGTGGGCCATCATAGGGCGAAACTCGATTTTGCCTTCCCGAGTCGGACAGCCCAGGAAAATGTTAGCACGGTGGGAATTGACGGAAATGGTGAGGTAGGCACCAGGGCAGAGCGAGCACGCATACGGACGTTGCAAGGGTGGGCCCATGGGCGAAACCCGTTACCCCAACTCATGGGTGGGGACCGGGTTGAGTCACAGGCGGAACAGCCCAGGCAAATGTGTGCACGATACGGAAGGCACGGAAAATGTGAGCACGGTAAAAACTGATGGTGACCAGGCACCAGGGCAGAGCTAGCACGCATGCTGGCGAAGCCATAGTGGGCCCCACTGAGGGGCAGGCGAGCATGGCATGGTACGCCATGTAAGGAAGGCATGGCAAGCGCGGCAGGCACGGTAGGCACGGCAAGCGTGGCAGGAACGAGGGAGCGCGTCCCACCCGAATGTGCAGAACAGCTGGAAAGCCCAGCAAAGGTGAAGCCCGTGCGCGTTTCCGCTAACAGGGAACCACTGCTGCCTTGTAGTTTGATTGGGGACAATCAAAGGCTTGCGTAGCAAACCGTCCACAAAACTGGACAGGCGACAAACCAAGGTGTCCATTAAAACGATCGGTTTTGCTGGGCAGATGGCTCTCATAAGCCCGAGAGGGCAGGCAGTCTAAGGTCGCTGCCAAAGGAAATGGCAGCCTGCTGCCTTGTGGATTTTGGCTGGGGACAGCAAAAGGCTTACGGAGAGCAAACCCAGTAAACGCTGGTTGAAATCGAACACGCCACCCAAGGATAAGCACCTGAGCTCCAATAGGTACTGAAGGATGTGCACGTACATTCCGTTCTTGATGTTTGGCTGTTTATAAATCACAATAGAATGATAAAAAACGGCATAAGAACGATCCGAGAGAGGAATGCATTTGAAAATAGATTCTGCGAAAAATAAGTAATATAAAATTGGATGTATACAGGACAGGTGATAACATCGAGAACTGTCATGTCAGCCACTTGCAACAACTGTTATAAGAATGAGAATATGGGGGTATGTTGGGTATACTCTGAGGAGAAATGATCAAAGAATCACAAAGCAGGCATTGAAGTGGGAGGTAAAGGGTTCAAGAAAGAAAGGATGCCATATGGAAACCATGAAACAAACTTTACTGACAATAGAAGATACTGAACGTGTTGTCCATGACAGAGCGATATGGATAGATTGCTTCAAACCCTACGTAACGTTGAACGGTAGGAGAGGAATATCTTCTTCCTCTTCTTCTTCGCCTTAGCGTTCGTTCTTAGCGACCAATTTAATTATTCTAATTGTGATATATAATTGATCTTTGACAAAAACGACTGTTAAAATTAGGCCCCTACTTTGTGTATAGTGTAGGTCAGGGCTACCGTTTTTCTTCTACAGGGTTATGTTATGTTATGCGATCGACGTCATGGCACATTGGGCATTCCCATTCGTGCTCTGTCCTCCGCTGCAGCAGCCATCCCAAAGTCCATTTGCTCACCGTACCCATGAAAAGTTGATTACTGTATCTTCTCTCTCTACCACGAAGACGACACTGTCTGGCATGTCCAAAATTAACTCCTAATTCTCGAACTCGTTCCAGTGTCTGACCCCCGCCCATGTCCTATAATTGAGAGCGTACCGCATTGATGATATCGGCTCTGTCCATACTTCTGCCCGCTTGAGTCGGGGCATTGTTTGCAAGAAAGTCAGCACGCTCGTTACCTGCACTCCAGCATGTCCAGATGTGTACAGCAAGTCATTTTTTAGATGTGATCTCCGAATGCTGTCCAGCCATTCCACACGCATATTTCCAGATTCAATCATTTGAAGCATATTCATCGAGTCTGATATGATAATCGTATGGGTTACCTATAGCTCAGCCACCCATACGATTATCATATCAGACTTCTACGGGGTGTTTTGAGTCTGTCTCGATGACAGTCAGTACCTAATACTTCCCCTTCCTTTGTACAAGTTCTCTTTAACGATCCGTTTCGCCGTACACCTTGGCTTAGATTTACGCCAAAGTCTTTTGTACTGCAGCCTTTCCTGGCAGAGTGCGGCGTTCCTTTGCATCGTATGATAAACACTCTTTAGTGATCTTTTAATGCCATATATTTTGGCTTGGATCTACGACAGAGCACTAACTACTTTGCAAATGACTGGGTGAGGTCGTTCCGGTATAGGAACATTTACAACCCCTCTAGGACTGGTGATTGGAACGGTCACTTGCCGGCTGCTTTGCGTATTCATTTCTCTTTTACGATCATTTTTCGCCGTATATTTGGGCTTTGTGATTTACGCCAAAGAGTATGTCTACACTGTGCACACTTTCTGACTATGTGAGGTTGTTCCGGATTAGGAGCATTTCTCAGTTTTTTTTGGGGCACATGAGCTTGTCCTGGGAACGCATCTTACTCGTGTAACACATCTCGAAAAGTGACGGCCTTCGCCATGTTTGAATTTGGACAACCTGTCAAAATCATTACAATGTCGTCCTTACTGTTCTAGCCACGTTGAGATTATTTCGGAGTAGGAACATTCTCAGCCTTTTCGAGACGCATGTCGGCACTTGGCAATTTGCAGTTTCTACTCTGAATTTTCCCTGGCCCCGGGAAACACTGGGCTGGGGCTGCGCACAAATGATCCAGAGGATCGTTTCATTGGCGCTATTAGCGCAACTTAGGTTTTGCGCTTGCCAAACGTCACCCGCCCCGGTTATGTTAGTTGTAAGTACAACAGTACCTTGCTCGGTTGTACCAGGGAAGGCAGTTTAGTTAGGCACTAGGACGCAACTTTAGGATGTTCGCTCGGTCAACCTTACCCAAAGAATGTATCTGCGCTTGGCCTCTGCAATCTTTCATTGTGTCTTCACTTCACACTGCATCTTTTTCAACGGTCCTTGCCGAAAGCTGGCAAAGGCGTTACGAACATTATTTCGAGGGGACGTGAATATGTGCCTCCTGACGGCTTGCACCATGCCAATTCTTACGATTCGTTTTTAAAAATTTATTTTGCTTTTCCCATTGGCCGGGAGAGACGTGCAGCAATAGTCACTCTGGAATTCTGCTTGTCTTTGTTGCGAGCAGATCTCATCAACCTTACTGCTTCTGCATCACTACTTATACCAGAGTAATCTCCTCGATCCCTACCCGCTTAGCTAGATAGGATCCTATGTCTGTTTCCAGAGTCACCACGTGGAGATGGGGTAAGGATCTTGATTAGTTCCAGCTCAGTAAACCTGGCGCGACGTCCAGCAGCTCTTTGGGACTCTGTTTACTGTGGCCATTATTCTATCAATCGATGCTTCTGAAGGTTCAGAATGGCAGCTTTCGGTATGAGTGGCTGTCATCTATAGAGGTTTCTAACTTACAGATACTTACGTTGATCTACTGTCCTGGTCATGCGGGTGTTCGTGGCAATGAAAGAGAGGACATGCTTGCATCTACAGCATTGGTTGTAGGGGAGTTGAGGGTGGATAAGAGGGATGTTTTTCTGTCTTATGTCGACCTCCTTTTGGATGAGGACTAACATTGATGTTGAATATATCTAACGATTAATGTAGTTTGGAATTACATGTTGAACAAGTAGAACTGAATGCATGAGGGGCAGAGTGAGAAGTGTGTTTAACCAGCAAGCCACATGAACCATCAATATACACGCACTTCGACATCTGTTGGGGGAGAATGAGTCCTGAGTCTGTCCGGAGTGCTATGACGTCGATTCTCATTCTGTAACCAATAACTTACATTGCATTTTATTCCTCTTGCCCTGAATATTACTGTGCGTGCTGCATTGCATGAATGTTACTTTGCATGCACGAAGTACTTTACGGTAGTGTTGATAGCATAGTGCAGTACCTGTGTCATGATTGTAACGTGTAAGCCTGACAATGAATGATAACGAATAATATGTGTTGACCTAAATTTGTCTGAAGCTGAACTCCTCAAACACTCAAGTTGAAATGCATCTTGTCGCACGTTAATCAAGTTTTAGTAACGAACGCTAAATATCCCTTCCAAACAATGGACCTGTCCTTAACAAGTGGGTCACATCAGTCACGTGATGTAAACAAGTCCTGGGAAGGAAAGAGGTTAGAACGCGGTTGTGAATTTTTTTAATTGCCACCGAGTAGTACTAACGTTTTTTTGCAACAACGTAATAACCCAGTTGTGAATTTGAATATATTGTTACTGTTCTGTATCCCTGTGAAACTTTTAATCATGAAATTATTTGCAAAACATTGAATTTATGATGGTCGCTCAAGTTAGACGTGACCCGACACTTCCCATCATTCTTTAATTTTAGACATGCGCAATGGTGGCTGCGGATTCTAGCAGAGATGACCTGTTCAAAACAGAAATGGGTGTTCGAGCATTACCTCAATTTTTATTTCATTTATAATTTTTTTAATCAACGCGTTAATAATTTGCTATAATTAGGTTTTTGTTGTGTAAAGTTGACGAATTCAGGCTGTCAGTTATCAGAATCAAGCATCGTTTGATTTTACAACTGCACCGTCAAATTGTTGACGAGCCTTCATCAGTCAGTCACTTTTACTTTAGACTTTTAGCTCACTGCATGTATTTTTCCCGTGGTTAAGTTTGGATTATGATATGAAAAATTTAAAAAAACATGATTTACAAAATCACATTAAAGATGCATAGATCATCTGACACTGTGCTTAACTATAAATCGTCAAAATAGCCTTTTGGATAATATACATATAACATAATTTCATATAAACCATCTGATTCTTTGATCCACGATCCTGTTATTTTAAATCACACTATTTCCCACTGTCTGAGTTAGTATTGAGTGCGATTGACGCACCCTTACCCTACCAAACCTTCTTGTACTTGTAGTTGTGTATGTGATATGATCTAAATACTTTTAATAGACAAACGATCTACACGTCTGCAATGCAGATGCTTTAGTTTCTCTAGTGTGAGTTCCTATCGTTTAACACAGTATAATAGTTGATGAGAACAAATAATGCAACAAAGCCACAATACTAGTAGCGGATTCAGGAATGGCCAGGTTGGAGCACAATCTCACGAAGGTGTGTTAATGTAGTTTCAAACTAAGTTATGTGTGTGTGTGTGTTTTACATGTGATGTAGTTGCAATAGTAATAGACATATGATCTAGCTTAGTAATTTGATTACATTCATATTTATCCCCCTTAGATTAATGGACAGCTAAATGGAAGGACCTATGCATGTGAGGCATAGACATTTAACTAGGCAGTGGAAAAACCATATATGTGCTTTGAACTCAGTTTATGAAGTTCTCCATATACCATGTGCAGAAAAGAGAACAAATAGATATATCTAGAAAGAACTCAACATTAAAGGAAACTGGATGGTGATGTAATTAAGAATATAAAACTTGATATAAAAGACACAAGGGTTCCTTTGTTCAACTAAATATTGTCTGTATATTCACGTTGTCTCTTTAAACTTCACTGTCTTTTGTAGCTCACACAGAGGTCTGTAATTTTCTGTCAGTATTGTTTGCACAAAGGGTTGAAGACCATTATGGAAGGAACATCCTGTTAAAGTAGAGGATGACCAAAAATGAGTGGATTCAAAATGTAACTGATCATTTGAGCATGATGGCAGATGACCAGGTGGGACATCTGGTCTATGAGAGAGAGAAATTCTGAAATATGGTAGCAAATCTTGCATTCTCTTCAGAGGTTCAAATTGTCTGCGAAAGATCTTACGCATGTTCTGGCCATTACTATATTTATCCAAAAATTGCTTGCAGGTTCAACAAAGAATATGAGCATCATCATCAAAAAGACACTGGAGATGGATCGGACATGTGATATGCATGGAGACTAACTCTGTCATGAAATCTATACTGATATGGACAGAGGGTAAATGAAGGTAACTCAACAGTTAACTCTTGAATCAGCTGTTGACTTGGATTGGTTTAAATGAAAATCCTCTTTGTGGTTACACTCTATGAGGAGGTTCAGAATGTCAGCTCTATCCATTGGCTGACCCACTGATATGATAGCAGAGACCAGACAGCCTGCTCTCACTCATTGCCATCGACACACATGTGCCTGGAATGAAGTGAATGATTTTAGCCATTCTTCTGTCCAGCCATTCTTCTGTCCACATTCTTGTCCACATTCTTCTGTCCTGCCCATTCTTGCATACCTATTCATTCTCGTCCCCTAGCCCCATTCTTCTCCTAAGTCATTCTTTGTCAACCCATCTTCGTCCTAGTCCCATTCTTGTCCCTAGATTCTTTGTCAGCCATTCTTCTGTCTAATTCTTTGCCTGATTCTTTGTCCTAGCCATTCTTCTGTTCTACATTTCTGTTCTAAGCCTTTCATTGCTTTCACTGGAGAAAACTCATATATTACTTTTGAATATAGTAGTAGGACCTAGAAGCAGAATAGTACCATGTGGGACTCCTAATATTATGTGACAGCCTGCTAGCTGGGCCTCAAGCTCAGTTGAACTATATCGACATTAGTCCTGTCTTATCAGACGATACTCAAAATCCTAAGTAAAATCTGCCTGTGTGCGGAATACTAATCAGACATTGAGAATACAGTGTAGAATTTACATGTTGAAGCTCATGCTATAAAAGATTGAAGGTTAGAAATATCAGTTTCATGAGATGAAACGTCAGTTACGGACAAAAAAAAAAAGTACCACTGTTAAAGGCATGTCATCTCTGTGGCATGTTACATCCTGAGTGAAGTGTGTTGATGAACCACTTGTTCATAGTGCGTTTCAGAGAGCCTGACATTGTGCCGCTATGAGAGTTAAGTCTTGTGAGGACTTCTGGCAGGTGGCATACATTTCTGAGGGACAAGCTATGGTAAAACCGGTGAATGATCAATTCATTTGCTTTTTCGATCCGGAAGCAAGCTTCAGCTCTCTTGCCATGGACATAGTAACCTTGGTTGATAGACCATAAATCTGGAAACCTGTGGCCTGCCAGGTGGGATGAACCCCTCACAGAGGACTTGTCATCCGTAGTCACAGCTGAACTAGCTGAGCGGCGTGCTACCTACAAGGCATGTCTAGAGGCACTGATGTAGGGGCTAGGAAGCTACCTAGAAAATAAAAGCTTGCACGACGGATTCTGATCCCTAGCCTAACTGGCACAACATACAATCGCTCTTAGGCTCAGATCACATACAAATCACAAAGATGGTTAACAAGTGTCGATATGAGCGTTAAAGATTATGTCAATCATCATGCCGTGTTAGGCTCAATTTGATGATGCCACTGTTACCGCATGCACGTAAGAGCAGGTTTGGAATCGGATCATGTGTCTACGTGTAGTCTATCGTTAGGCTGAACATTCCATAAGTTTTGAAGATAAATATCAAAGTGATCATAGTGAGGACAATAGAGAATCACATGGCCAGCATCTCCACAACCATTAATCAGATGCTAACACAATAAAAACATTGGACAGAACTGTTATAGATCATAGGGTTGCACTACCTTTCAACCGAGTTATGTCCTGGACTGTGTCTGAGTTTTCCATGAGATTCCTACTTCTTTGTCAGTCTTCATCTACTGTTCTTTGTCAGACTTCTTCAGAGTAGAAGTCTGCACACTTCAAGCATTAGATACCTTCCTGAGAGGAATGGAGCCTCCTGTATATGATAATAAATTCTGGAGAAACCTCTCGTTTATAGGACAAAAGTCTCTCTCTTTGCCTTTTTAACTGGTTGTAGCGTAAGCCCTCAGCCAACTCATAGCCAATCTTCCTTCTTTGATTGCCGAGCTCGTGTGAGCTCCTTGCTGCAGTTCTTCTGAAATATCCTTAATTTCTCCTCCAAATATATTTGTGTATTTCTTGGCTTCCCTCTTGATTCCTTTGAGGGTTTCAGGAAAGAACTCTTCTCGTTATATTTCTCTCAGGTTTTCTCAAGATGTGTGCTATCCAGTGCCAGTGCCTTACTTCACCTCTTGTTTCACTGAGATCTAATTTTGTCCATAAATTCCTCACTTGTGACCCTATCACAGTCCCTCTATTCTGCACAGACACCAGGATGATAACACTTGCAATTTATTTGTTATTGATTTAGTCGTTCTCCAAGTTTATGACACATACAGCAGAACTGCTTTAACATTGCAATTAAATATTCTAATTTCAGTTCTAGATTTCAGTTCTAGACCTAAACAGAACAGACCAGGTCATTATATTTAGACTACGCACAGGACACTGCAGACTCAACAAACACTTATATAGACTAGGAATAAGTCTAACAGCTCTCTGCCAGTGTCAGCAGGTGGAACAGACACCAGAGCATATCCTGCAAGACTGTCCTCTCCTGTGAGCTGAGAAGCAACATGTGGCCACACCCAGTCGACCTGAATACTAAGCTTTGGGAAACCTGACAGACCTGAAGCTGACTGCCCAGTTGTGGTCCACAGTAAATTAAGCGCATGACCAGAGATCGCTGAAGAAGAAGTTCTAGATTTTTCTCTCTCTCTCTCGATCCCCAGTTCTAGATTTGATTTCTTGAGGCTTCTATAAATTTCCTAGTGCACTGAAAGCTCCTCTTGTATTCTTATTATGACATCTCTGTCTGTTCCTATCTTTCTTTACATTCCTATTCACCAACCTTGAGGGGTTTGGTCTGTTAGTGTGGGGTGGGTGGACAGTGTTCGGAGATCACATCTCGGGAGTTTGACTTGGTTGTGCACACCTGGACATGCTGGACTTTCGTGCAGGCGGTGCCCTGGTGCGGGTGGGCGGAGATATGGACAGAGCTGATGTCATCAATGCGGTGTGTTCTCAGTTATGTGACATGGGCAAGTCTTAGACACTGGAACGAGTGCAAGAATTAGAAGTTAAGTTTGGATAAGCCAGACAGTGTCGTCTTCATGTTAGAGAGAGAAGATATAGTAGTCAACTTCTCATGGGTACAGTGAGCAAATGGACTTTGGGATGGCTGCTGCAGCGGAGGACAGCACGAATGAGAATGCCCAATGTGCCATGACGTCGATTGCATAACATAACCTCGAAAGCTTGAAAACAAAATTCTTCTCTTAAGATACCTTTGTTGTGTAAATTATTCTACAGTTGCACCAGGAGATTCAATGGGAACCAATGGAGATCAGTATTTTAGTGCAACATTCAATGCAATGGGGATTCAAGACTTTCCTCCTTTTGTAAGTATGCTTAATCCTGTTTGTATATGTTTTTTTTGTGTTGTAGAATGTTAACAAAACACTCATAACACCACACTTAAATAAAGGGCTATCACAAAGATACCAGGGTGCCAAATTTGTACACTAAATAGACTAACAACATTCTAGCTATAGAAAATCTATCTAAGCAATAATGAATAATGCCAAATAAATGGAAAGAGAGCATAAATTGAGTTGTTCAGCATTGTGCAAACTCAATATTTGGCAGAACGTACCACACAGCTGGTGTTAAGAAAAATGTAGATATGTGTCACAGCTAACAGAGATTTAAACTGGTCGTAGAGAGTCCAGATGTGTGACCTCAGTGGTGAAGAGAGACTGACAAGACAATTGGAGACTAAGACCAGTTGAAAGTAGAACTGTGTTGCTGGGTCTAAAGAGACAGATAAACCCACCTACAAGGCTGTCGAGAATACTGAGTAGGCTTGTCCTATGAATAAAGTATGAGAAATCGGATGTGTACCTACTTGCCATACTGACAAGCGAGGATTTCAGTGGATCTCACTAGCTGATCAGATCGAGGATGGTTGAATTGTGCAGCCGAAAACGACATACAAATATGCAAGATTGATTAATCAAGATCAACCTACAGTATGCAGCTGGACTCTGCTGGTTTAGGCGAGATGGAGCACCTGGTTGTCAGAGCTAATGATATCCTCATAAGTAGACGGGAAGAATTGTCACTGGATCACAACAGCACAATGTTAACATTATGTAGAGATCAAAGCAATATATGAACATTTGGTATACCCTGAAAATGAAACAAGCAAAGTGATTGTTTCTGTCTTAAGTTACATTAGATGTCAAGTCAAGCAATTGCTTCATTTGATCGGTTTTCCATTAGCTCCATCCTTTCTCGGAATGTTGATCATCTGCTGAGCGTTAATGATTTGAGCTCACAACATCTGGATTCATGAAAATTCATGTCTGGTCAGTTCAAACCTACCTTCATCACAGACCTTACTTTATGTGATTCCCAACATTGAGACATGTATTTCATGAAATTGCATGATCTGTACTACAAATTGCTAAAATGCAGTTCATTGTTTCAACACGAATTTATCTTCTTTCTCTAATTTTTGCCAAGTGTACCAGGATAAGAGAATTGCTAGATCAGCCTGTGGTTCTCTAAGACAGTGTTTTCATTGTTGCCTCCATCTAAGTCACTCAGATAATTTATGATGCTCAACTAGGTGGATTTCCAATTTGGCTCAAGATGATCATCTAAGCAAATCATTGACTAGGATGATAAGATTTGAAACTGACAAGGACAATTTGAAGAAAATTTATGTCAAGACCTAGTTGACCTTGACCAGTTGTTAGCTGGGGTCCAAATTTGGAGGAAAGAATAGAACCTTACCTACAAGGCATGTGTAAGAGGCAACTAGAGGTTTGGTGAATGGAGTATGTGCCTGAGGAATGCTAACCAGAAACAAAGTGTTGCAGAAACTACATAAGACAAGCTGTGTCACTCACAATGAGAGGCGGATCATTTCTTGGGCATGTACTGAGGAGGATTAAACCACATAGATGTGACCTACCATCAAGGTGCAAAATCTGCGGGAAGACAAGAGAGAGAAATTAGGAATACTATTCTGCAGCTGAGGTCAACGGATTGAAGAAATGCACCACTGCGTCAGACAGAACTGTTGGAGTGGCATAATCTGAGCGTGGTTGCCGTTATCAAGAATCATCAATCTATGAGAACGAGAGAACCATCCTGAGTTCAGTCTAGTTGTAACATATAAGCTGAGTTCTGCTCACAGTGTATTTCTGGAGCTCTTAGGATTGTTGAACTCAAACTTGTGCTTTCAGATCTCGGTGGTGGTGTCAGTATTTGCTAAGAGGCCATCAAAAGGAAAACGCCATTCAATAGCCATTAGAAGAAATATATTTAGCTGAATCAGGACAGTACATTGGGATCTATTCTTCTTTGTTCTGTCTTATGAGTGGTCGGCAAGGACACCTATGGATGGACATCTAGTAGGAAACAGTTGTTCCTCTCCATCTGGCATGGATCAGATGCCCGATGACTTTGCAGCTCTTAATTGGCATTGGATTACATAAAAGGGAAGAGATTTGTTACAAGTATCTTGTACCGTTCGAAGATGAAGAATAAGTATGAACCATTTTGGTATACCCTGAAAAAGAATGAACAAAAGCAAAGTGGAGTTTGTTGCTGTCTTAAAAGTTACATTGAGATGTCCAAAGGGTCCAAAAGCAAAGAATTGACTTCTTTTGCACCGGGTTTTCCCATATAGCTCCATCCTTGTCTGCGGAGATGGCCTGTCATCTGCCGAGAGCGTTGCACAAAGCACGAACTTTGTAGCTCCAGCAACAATCCTAGGGATCTCATGAAAAATTGCACATGTCTCGGTCAGTTCAAACCCACAACCTTCAGTACGACAGGCAAACAACTTAACCACTTTGCCATTGAGACCCCGAGACATTGAGAATGTATGTTCACTGAAAATTGCATCGTCTGTTAGCTACAAATTGACTAAAATTGGGTCAGTTCATTTCAATTCTGCACATGATAGTTTATCTACTCCTTTTCTCTAATCTTGTTTTGCCTCACAGTGTCAGGATAAGAAGAGATTTCTAGATCAGCTTCTGTGTGTGCTTCATAAACAGTGTTTTTCGTTGTTGCCTCTCATTTCTGAAGTCCACTTCAGATAATTTATGATAGCTGCAACTGGCGTGATTTTCCAATTCTGAGGGCTCTATAGATGACATCTGAAGCAAATCAATGAAGCTATGGATGATGTGATTTGATAACTGACAGAAGAGCAGCAAAGAAAAGATTTATGTCAAACCATTGCCTCACCTGAGTTGTTATTGGGGCCCAAATTTGGCGTGTAAAGAATAGAACCACTTAGCTACCACGCATGTTGTAAGAGGCGACTAAGGAGGTTTGGCTGAAATCGGATGCATGTGTCCGCCAGTGAATGCTAACCCAAAACAAATGCTTGCAGAAAATGGATGCACCAGGCCGTAAGGCACAACATGGTGCGACCCTCACAATGAGGAGTGGGATAGCAGTTCTACGGTCGCCAATCTGCTTCGGAGATATAGCAATGCAGTAAGAATGTCAGACCTACCATCACGAGGGTGGCCAAAACGTGCTGCGGGAAGAGGTCGGCACAACGGGAAGCAGAAATCGTAGGAATTATATTCTACAGAACTGCCCCCAGTATGCAGACTTGAAAAGAAAGAGGTGGCCCACTTACACTAGCGTCCAAGACAAACTGTATGGCGTGGCTGATAATCTGAAGCAGTGGCTGCCTTTATTAGAGAATCCGAAATCCCAATCTAATGAGAACCCAGAAGAAGAAACCATTGCCTTGAGTTCCGAAGGTCATGGGTTTAACCGTATAGACGGAGTTCTGCTCACAAGTGTATTTTTCTGGAGCTCTATGGGATTGTTACGAACAACAAAACTTGTGCTTTTTCAATACTCGGCTGGTGGTGTGCCGTTTCTGCTAAGAGGGCCAAGTCAAAAGGAAAACCCAGTTCAATAGACCATTGAAGAAAATATATTTAGCTGAGTTCAGGACAGTACATTGGGATCTATTTTTCTTCTTTTGTTCTTGCTTATGAAGTGGTCCGGCCAAGGACCACTATGGTGGACCACATCCTATGTCAGGAAAACAGTTTGGTTCCTCTCCATCTGGCATGGATCAGATGCCCGATGACTTTGCAGCTCTTAATTTGGCAGTTGGACCTTTGCATAATAAGGTAAGATATTTAGTAAACTTATTCACCTTATCTTGCAACCATGTTCCCTAAGAGAGAGGAATAAGTGATATGTTGTAACAATGCCTAACTGTGCTAAACCCAGTAAAAAATTTAATTAATTAGGTAACACCTGTGTAACTTTTAATTTTAATTTTTTTACAATAATTATGAAATACTTCCGTTAAGAAATCTGAAAAAATACATTTTTCTTTTTTTTTTGCGTTCATACTATCAACCAAGTTAACCACTCTTTGTGGTCTGTGATTGTGCACTTTCACAAACATGGCAAGATTCTATATGTCATGTTATTATCGTTTGAACTTATTAATTAACTAAACCACAGTGACCTAGATTCTATACATCATGTTATTAATGTTTGAACTTATTAATTAACTAAACCGCAGTGACCTAGATTCTATAATAATATAATAATTCCTCTCATACCGTTATACGTTACATAGGGCCTGCAAGTAATTTCTCCATACCGCTCTATCCTGGGCAACTCACTCAATCTCCTCCATGGAACTGAGACGATATTTCCTTCCTCTCTCAGCAAAGTTCACTTCAGGGTCTCCTTAGGTCGACCTCTCTTTCTTGAACCCTTTGCATCCCACTTCAATGCCTGCTTTGATATTCGTTGATCATTTCTCCTCAAGTGTGCCCAACATATCTCCATCTTCTTTCTTATAACAGTTGTCACTAGTGGTTGACCAGACATGTCTCTGATTTCATCACTTCTCCTGAAAGATTCTATACATCATGTTATTAATGTTTGAACTTATTAATTAACTAAACCACAGTGACCTAGATTCTATACATCATGTTATTAATGTTTGTACAGGGCCAGAATCATCTGAATGAATTTGAACCCAAGTCTCCAGGGTTGCCACACAGCTCTAGCACATCATCCTTTGCATCATATGCCTCCATGTTAGGCAAAGCCCTCAACATCAGCAACAAACTCTGGTCAGTTTATTCCAAACTCCTCAGCACAACCGGTCACCAGTACACCTGGGCATAACTCCATGTTCAGATCAGGACCTCAGGGTGGTCTTGTCTCAACACCAGGTACTCATAACCTTGGACCTGGGTATAGTATTTCTGCACAGAATGGTCCATCATCAGTGCCAAATCCTGCCAGTATTTTTGGTCCAAACTTGCAGAATTCTGCAGCAATCTCTACAAACTCTGTTGCAACCAATGGTAAATATTAAACCATTAATGTATGTCATGTGATAACAATGTTATGTGTATGACTACCCCCCTCTTTGTCTGTGTGTATCTGTACATTTGAGCATGTTTTATTTCCATCACATATCTCTCTGTATGTGTGAGTTTGTATTTATATCTAGCACATATGTATGTGTGTCTATATCGTCCATCTCTGTCTCCCTCTCTCTCTCTCTTCTTCTCTCTTCTCTCTCTCTCTCTGGAGAGAGAGAGAGAAGAGAGAAGATCCCACTAGGCAGAATAGAGTCTTGGTCAGTGCAACTCGCGAACCCTGACTTGCCGTGCCTAATATCATTGTGCATGTGGCCGAGATCTCTCTTCAAATCTTTGATCACTTGTAGGTGGTGTTAGGGCATGTTACAGTATGGACAACATAACTTTCCCCACCGAAAACAAAACATGACAGCCCTAAGAAGCATGGATATCCAATACTTACTATTGGACAAATATCTATCATACAGTTAATTAGATGTTGTTTATTTGTTGCCGTTCATTCTTATCAACAAACTCAAAGCTGTTTGGAAGCCTTGATGAACTAACAAAACACAACAACATCTGAACTTTCACAACAGTAGGTCAGTACAGGAATCACACATGACCTAAACCATTTAACTTTTGTGCATATACTAAGATCTTGAGATTGCCAGATATTCGTTAATTTAGCGAAGGCACTAGCTGCTATAGCAATACAAGA
This sequence comes from Arion vulgaris, assembly GCA_020796225.1. Taxonomy (NCBI): domain Eukaryota; kingdom Metazoa; phylum Mollusca; class Gastropoda; order Stylommatophora; family Arionidae; genus Arion; species Arion vulgaris. Next base: position 21,501,735 of record CM036776.1, read on the forward strand.
GTTTATTTCTTTCATCGTGTCTCGTTGTTTGACACTTTACTACCCAAATATGTACAATTTTTAACTTTCTCCAGTGTTTGGCCATTTATTACGATGTTGTCTGTCAGTGGTTACCGGGCCCAAATTGGGGTGTAAAGAATAGAACCACTGTTACCTGCCACGCATATTGTAAGAGGCAACTAAGGAGGTTGGGGTGGGGCTAGTTACCCCACACCGAAATAAACACCAGATGGCTACAGAACGGAGAGCGAACCGAGTAAATGCTGGCTGAAACTGGACACATCGCCGAAGGATAAGCACCAGAGCTCCAAATGGTGCTGAAGATGTGATGTAAACACACCAATGCTAAGGCTGCATGAATCAAATTTTCACATGATTAGAATTTATGTGGAAATCTGGTACATTGGTCTGGACGGTGATCGACGAGAGAAACATCAGCGAACTAGAAGAAGAAGAAGATCAACAAACTCAAAGTTGTTTAGAAGCCTTGATGAACTAACAAACACAACAATATACATCCAGAGAACCAGACTCATTGTGTAGACATTGAACATCAGCGACAAGAAGATCAATAAACCTAACTTGGCTGAAATCGGATGCATGTGTCCTAAACGTGTCTATGCCTTTAGGGGCCTACCAAACCAATGTGCAACATATACACGTTCTTGGCAAAGATCAAACATATCACAAATAGTGATTAAAATTGGTCGTAAAGAACGAACGCAAAGAAGAAGAAGAAGAATAAACCTAACTATTCTTTGTGAGGATCACCTACAGTGAAGTTGATAACATGTTGTGTTAGTGTCTACATTCTATTGAAACTCCGGGTTGAGGTCAGATTTTCGGTATGCTCACGGTTGGATTACAGGAAATCTGGATTCTTTACGTGGAGGGTCTAAATTTCAAATAATAAAGTCGGAGTAGGCTCACACAATGGTGAGGGACGCTGGTGATAAAGAAAGGGAGCATTCGCACAAAAAACAGTCATATGCGTTTTGCCTGTGTGATGCCTGGGCCCGCAAGGGAAGCATAGAATGTTACCACTGTAACCTACAAGGCATGTCGAAGAGAGACTGAGGTAGGAGCCTAGGAAGCTACCATAGTAAATAAAAAGCATAGCAGAAATCGGATGTGCTAGCATACTTGTAGGTGCATAACTGGCACAATGCACAATTGCTCTTAGGCTCAGATCACATACAAATCACAAAGAATGGTTAACAAGTGGCCGATTGGAAGTGTTTGAAGAAGAAACTATGAGCAGGTAAAACGTATCGCTGAAGAAGAAAGGAAACTCTAATAGGAAAATAAACCGCAGTTAAAATTATGAATTATAGTCAGCAGTGAATAATTCTAGAATTACTTGTTCTCTAAAGGTTTGGTCTACACGTCTGCCATAAGTCCTGTTCACAGTCCACGCATTTCTCCTGTAAGCTCACCGTTGTCTGGTCGCCGCTTGCAGTCCCCAGTCTTGCCATCTCTCCGACAGCCGACCATTCCTCAAAAGTCTGCTTCCTCTAGCCTGGTTCAGGTAAGTGGTGGTACTTTGTTCTAGAAGTATTCTTAAAATACACATTTAGGTTACATCAAGAGCATCTAGACAGACATTAGCTTGTCTTTGGGGGTGTGTCTGGCGTGATGTACTCTGTATTTTGACAATCCCTTTTGCCAACTATCTTCTTCAGTTCGTTCCTATTGTGAGTAAAAAGCGAACCCAGTAATATAAGTTTGGGATAAGAAACGAAAAGAAATTGAGTATTTATTTTAAAATTTTATTGCATATTTCACATATTTATAATTGATTTGATATTAACCACCATGACAGAGATGAAGTGTCTACGCACAATGCTGGGTGTATCAATAAGAGACCGGTTTAGAAATGAAGACAACAGGAAAAAAGTGGGTTTAACATCAGTACTGAACTTCATCAAGAAACAACAAATTAAATAGTTCTGCCACATGAGCAGATTACCAACAGACATCATAGAGCAATGTTACTCTGATGCAGTGGATACAAAGCAAACGGCTGTCCATGCAAAAGCTGACCTAAGAAATAACAGAGGCAGTGAAAAACTATTTATGAAGTGCACATAAAAGTCTGTTCTAGAAATCCCTTCTCATCCTAATAATGGGAGGCCAAACAGGATTAGAAAAAAATAAGAAGAAAGAGAACATGATGATGATGATGATAAAGTCAGTTCCATTAACTCTTAGAGGACCAGGGCAAAACCATGTTTTTACACACCATTTTTAATAATACATTTATATATAGACAGCTGTTATTAGTTTTATTATAAAACTTATTTTTGGAACTTCTACAATATATCAAAATGTTTAGAACTGAATACATGGTTGAAATATTTCAGAATAAGAAAAGGGAAATATAAAATGATTTTTAGTAAGAAAAATGTAAAAGAGAACAAAATTCTCACCACTCAATTTGAACACTATACACCATATCCTATACAACATATCCTATACACCACTACACCATATCTATACAACATATCCTATACACCACTACACACCATATCCTATATGCATATCCTATAACCACTACACACCATATCCTATACGCCATATCCTATACGCCATATCCTATACACCACTACACACCATATCCTACACACCATATCCCACAGCCATATCCCATACGCCATAAAACATGTTTATATTCATACTACATCCATATTTACACAATTCAGGAAAGTTTCATCTGTTTTTATGAATAAATAACATTAGTTTTTGATGTCAGAAGATTAATCCCATATTTCAAGTTGAAATTGCATGTAAAAAAATCAGTTGTTGACATTTCTTGCCGGTTTTTTCAGTTTACTAAACTAATATCTAAAACAGCTATGTCCTTATGTTAAGCTAGAAATGACAAATGACCTTAGATTAAATTAAGTAAAATGGACTGAAATATACATTTACTACAGTTATTCTTAGATTTCGAAAATGACCTTTAGAGTGGCATTTGTAATTTGGTGACCAACACAGGCACCACTTAGCTTGGCATTTGGGCTTATAAGAGTTAAGCAATAACAATGTATATATTTATCTAATACTTCTAGGAGAGTGTGGGAGGTACTACTTATTTTTACCATCCAGATGATTTCAAACCACAGAATGAGGGACCTCAACTTGTAAGTAGTGACTTGTTTGTTTTATGTATCATTTTGTATAGAGGTTTAAGACATGGATAGTGACAGCAGTAGAAAGTAGAAGACTAATGTTGTAGTGTGGGCGTGGTGGAGTATCATTGTTGTAGTTTTCCTTCCTCCTTGTTTCTTTCCACACTTACACACACTACCTAGGATTGTGATCGTTGCAAATGTCGTAGTGACATTGTTATTCCTGGTATAGTTGTAGATAACTGGTACAGAATGATAACTGATGACGAACATTCTCACATGCCAGAGATACCAACTCAAGTCTGATAGGTACAAGATATGATTTTATTGGTGGTACTTCTTTAGACATACAAACACGTCTAGTCGTGTCCATTGCATATTTTTTTCCTCTTTCTATTTACTCATCGTCGCTATTCGTTACTACCCAACTACGTCAATTAGTTTCCACTGCTCGATGTCTCGTTTTTTTGTGTTGCTATTCTGCTTGGAGAGTGCAAACACTAAGTCTCTGCTAATATATATATATACAACCTATAATCTATAACCTAAAGCTATCTGTCTGATCCGCCAGTTGCCCCCTGGGCTCTAGGACACTCTTCCCACTGTTACACTAAGATGGCTTGGACATTTGAGAAGATGGAAAATAGTCGCATACCACACACAATTGTTGTTCTGTGAACTTTTGGAGGGGTTGTTGGTTACTAAACTGATGTCATTGCACACCAGACAGACTCATATGTGCTCAGTCTTCCCCAACAGATATAAAAGAGTATGCATGTTGATGGTTCCCATGGCTCGCTGGTTAAACACACTCCTCACTTTGGAAGCAATAAGGCATCGAGGCAGACCACTACTTAAATATAAGGATATCTGCAAGGTCTCAATTAATAACTTTTCTATCGGTCATAACAAATGGAGAAAAGCTAGCAGATGACCAAGTTATGCGGAGATCAATATTACGCAAAGGTGCCAAATATTTTGAAGAGATGCTTAGTGATGAGCTGAAAGGCAAGAGAAACTAGTGCAAATGCAGAAGTCACAGTAAAACACTTGCAATTGACCTTGTGTAAAGACGAAAAAGACCATATCATAATACATGGATGTGATCAATGATACTTACTCTGTTTACTGGGGCCATTGTTTTATCTGACTCAGTCCATACTTCGGAAGATCTAGAATGGCAGGTTGCGGTATGAGTGGATGTCGTCTATAGAAGTGTCCAACCTTCAGAGGTTTACGTGGATCTACTGTCCTGGGCATGCTGGTGTTCGCTGCAACAATAGAGCAGACATGCTTGTCGGGAAGATTAGGATGTATAAAGGGGATGATCTTCAGTCTCATGGAGTCCTACTGTTGGATGAGGACATAAGAATGGATGACCAGCGATTTAAGGAGTTTGGAATTGCTCCTTGCACACATAGAACTGGATGCTTAAGGAGAGAGGAGCGTTTTTAACCGCTGAGCTATTTGAAGGCTAGGCAAAATGAAGAGGTTTCTAAATCTTTTGAAAATAGACTAGGGATGAGTGAAAGGCATTAGACAATTGCAAACTCAGAAGTTGTCACAGTAAAACACTTTCTTATTGACCGTATGTAAAGAGAGAGAGGCTACTAACCACAGGAAGGAAGTGTGTATAAGATAAAATGTAGGATTTGATTAGCAAGTGGCATGAAGTAATGCTGAACGTTAAGTCTTTCTCAAAGATCTATTACTGATACCAATCCAGGTTAAAATAGTGGTTACTAAACTGATGTCATTGCACACCAGACAGACCCATATGTGCTCAGTCTTCCCCAACAGATATAAAAGAGTACGCATGTCTATTAACTATTATTGTATCATTATTGGGGGAGCAAGGACTGTTATAGGCCTCATCTAAATAATGAGAAATGCCTGCAGTCAAGTCAACCGTACCTTCACGTGGTGCTCCCGTTAAACTAACACGGCTCTGACAAAGCGAGTCCCGGCGCTATAACTGGGCCCCCAATGCCGGAAGGGTAAAATACCAGGCTATGGCTGGGTAAGCCAGACAAAACCCCTGGGAGGTGTGATCCCCGATAGGTGAGCGGATGCTTGACCCACCTGTGTGTGGACAAGTCCAGACCCCCACCAAGATCACACCCAGGGAGCTCACCTTGGTTAAAAAAAAGCGGAGAAGGTAACCCCTAAAAACCTCTGATGCCTGGCAGGCAGTGTTGGGAAGAGCCAGGACATGGATAGGAAGACTCCATAACTTCCCCACTGAAGACGGACATGTCAGCCAGAATGGCGTGGGCACCCAGAAATGGAAAAAGACATCAACGCACAATACGGTTAGTGAGTATGCTCAGATATTTACTTAGATATGGGGTTGCTCCTGTGGACTGCTGCCAGGCGGGAGCAGCGCCGGATCCCAAGCCTCGAAGGGATCCACCCCAAGCTACTGACAGTAGCTCTGCGCATCGAAGAACCAGGATTAAGCAGAGTAATGCCACTGGTCAAAACAAGAACAACACACTAAAGATCATGCAATGGAATGCAGAAGGCGTTGCCAGAAAGAAACTTGAACTGCAAAAATTCCTACATGAACAACAGATCGACATCATATGCATACAGGAAACACATCTAAATAAAAACTGCCGCTTCTACATCAGAGGCTATGAGACATACAGACTGGATAGAGACGGACAAAAGGGGAGGCATCATCACACTAGTCAAAACAACATCGCAGCCTCAGAAACCTCCAGAAGTACAGGTGAGCCGAACACCTAACAGTCAAAATACATGTCCTCCCAGAACCAATACATGTTACAAACTACTACTGCCCAAACAATAAGAAATTAGAACTAGAGAGCATACATACAGCTGAGAAGAACCAAATAATCCTAGGCGACTTTAACAGCCACTCCCCAGCTGGGGGATATGCTACTATGGACTCAAGAGGAGATGAAGTAGAGGAATGGATGATGGAAAACCTACTCATACTCATAAACAAACCTGATTCAGAGCCAACTTTCTACTCAAGAGTATGGAGAACACAAAGCACACCCGATCTGGCAATAGCTACAGAAGACATCCAGAGACGTGCAGAAAGAGAGGTGATGAAACAACTAGGAGGAAGCGACCACAAACCAATCATTATTACTGTAGGAAAGCTCAAGTCACCAGAAAACAGGAAAAAATAGCCAGCTGGAACTACAAAAAGGCAAACTGGAACCTGTACAGAAACCTAACTGAAGGTAAACTGACAGAAACCCACACAACAAACAACATCCAGAAAAACATTACAACTCTCACAAACATCATACTAAAAGCAGCACAAAAATCAATCCCCAGAGGAAGAAGAAAACACTACGAACCCTTCTGGACCAACGAACTACAACAATCACATGAAAAAGCCACAGCAGCACGAACAAAAATGGAACAAGACCCATCTGACACAAATGTCACAGAACACAACAAACACCAAGCCATATACAGAAAAGAAAAACTCACATGCATTAGAAAAAGTTGGCAGGAAAAAACAGCAACACTAAACATGGAAAAAGACAGCACAAAACTATGGCAGCTTGTAAAGAGCCTAAATGAAGAAAACACCACCAGCCATTCCTGCACAGTCATAGAAGATGGAGGAAAACCTACACGGGCAAAATAGCTGCAAACATTCTTGCGGATGGCTTTGCAAAAGAAAGCAACATACACATGTCCAAAATCAAAGTCAGGGAAACAAAAAAGAACTAAAAAAAATAAACAAACAACTTGCAGACAAACAAGACACAATGAACAAACCTTTTTCTCTCAAAGAACTGGACAGCGCAATAAAAAACTAAAGAAAAAAAAGGCACCAGGACCAGATGGGGTGACAAACGAAATGATAATAAACCTAGGAACAGGTGGCAGACAACACCTCCTGGACCTGTTAAACCAATCTTGGATGCAAGGAGTATATCCAAAGGAATGGAAGGAGGCGGAAATAATCCCTATAGCAAAAAAGGCAAGCCCAAGGAAAACAAAGAAAGCTACCGTCCCATAAGCCTCCTCAGCTGCCTTGGGAAAACAATGGAGCGGCTCGTAAACAACAGGCTGCTTAACTTTCTAGAGGAAAAGAAAATACTAGATGACTGCCAATCAGGTTTCAGAAAACACAGAAGCACAGATGACCAAACCACCTATCTTGCCCAAGAAATTGAAGATGCCTTCCAGAACAAACACAAGCTGCTGGCCACCTTCTTCGACCTGACTAAAGCCTTCGACAAAGTCTGGAAAAAGGACTCCTGCTAAAACTAGCACAAAGCGGGATCAAAGGTCACATGTACACATGGATCAGAGATTTCCTACACAGACGATGTGCAAGAGTCAAACTGGAAGGACACAGAAGCAAGCTGGTCAGACTAGAAGATGGGGTTCCACAGGAAGTGCAATATCCCTACACTCTTCATCCTCTTTATCAATGATCTCCCAAACAATTTACATCTAACATTCACAAGGCACTCCATGCAGACGACTTGGCCATATGGACCCAAACAGAATACATAGGAACTGCCAAGATCAGAATGCAAGGAGCCATAAATGCAGTAAAGAAATGGGCAGACACTTGGGGGTCACAATAAACCAAAACAAGACAGTGTCAACACTATTCTCACTCTCTACAAAACCTGAACAAGTCGACTTATACCTGGACAACAAATCACTACCAAAGGAGGACAATCCTACCTATCTAGGAATAAAATTTGACAAAAGACTCACATGGGGTCCCCACATAGAAGAAACACAAAGGAAAGCCACAATAAGATTAAGACTCATGAAAAACTAGCAGGAACCCACTGGGGCGCAGATGCAAACACCACACGCCAAATATACACAGGATATGTACGTCCAAAACTGGAGTATGGCACAGGAGCCTACACAACCGCAGCACAAGCAAATCTACACAAGCTAGATAAAATACAGAACACAGGCCTCAGAATCATCACCGGAGGTCTGAGAAGTACACAAATCAAAGATCTAGAAGCAACTGCTGGCATTGAGAGCCTGGGACGACGCAGGAACAAAAAATACTCACACTATCAGAAAAGTTCAAACGCACAGAAAATAACCCCATGCACCAAACAATCAACGAACCAACCAAAAACCGCATAAAAGACACAGCTTCCATCACTTGTCAAAATCACTCTCTGCAAAAACATGGACATCCTCTCAAAAGACCCAGCAACCTGGGAAATGATAGTACCATTCAACAACACAGACCTACAGCCCAACTTCACAGTGATAACAACAATTCCAAATGTAGACAAAAGGGTGAAGAAACAGGTCCCATCTTGAGAGCAAAGACACTAGAACACATTGACACCTCATACCCCATCCCGAGTGGACCCATATATACACAGACGGATCATCAGACACGACAGCGAGAAAAGGAGGGGCCGGAACCATCATCATACTCCAAGATGGCACTACACTAACAAATTCAAGTGCCACTGGAGAACTATCAACAAATTTTAGAGCCGAACAACAGGCAATTGTGGATGCCTCAAAAATACTGCAGCAAAGAAACATCCAAAACAACAAACTTGTCTTCCTTTGCGACTGCTTGTCAGTCCTGCAGGCCACACAAAGGGAACCACAAGATAACATGGAAAGAGAGCTGACACTACAGCTAAACAAGCTCTCAGAACACAACAAAATTATTCTCCAGTGGATACCAGCCCACTGTGGCGTTCCAGGAAATGAGAGAGCAGACATGCTGGCTAAGGAGGGAACAAAACTTACACAACAGAAACACCCAGTATCACTACCAGAAATCAAGACACATATCAAAAGAAAGTACAAAGAGGTATGGAGGCAACAAACCCACAGCAAACACCCACAAGATCCCATCAGCAGACTAAACAGAAAACAGCACACAACAATCTTTCGACTAAGAACAGGTCACTGCAGGCTCAACCGCCACATGCACAGAATAAAGCCTGCTCAGACTGCACAGTGTGCATGCCAGACAGAGACACAGACTCCAGAGCACATCCTGCAGTCATGTCCATCATACATACACCAACGAAATGAAACATGGCCTCATGAACAAAGCATACAGACCAAGCTATGGGAACTCTCGAAGAACTCCAACTGACATGCAGCTTCATAGAGGCAACCCATCTCATGATTTAGACGAGCATACGAAACCAAACGCAAAGAAGAAGAAGAAGAAGAGTATCATTATTGTACATTATTGTACGTATGTAAAGACCAAAAAGGCGGTATATATGTATTTTGGAACAATTTCAGTACAGTGTTTCACTTACTTACTACTTATTCCTTTTTGCTTCTCTTAGAGCATAGGGCCTCAACAGTTTTCTTACACTTTCTCTGGCCTCTGGTTGTTTTTTTTATGGATATAAAAAATATGGAAATATCCACAAGAAAATCCGACATCTTTCAGTTCCTCAAGAATTCGTCTCCAGGTCGGTTCAGAGTGTCTCATTTTACGTTCCTCTTGCTGGTTCCACTCAAGTGCTTGTCTAGTGATACTAGAGATTTTTTATGGGTATGCCAGAGCTACCACCCTTTTGTCTTGTTCTGAGTCATCATGGGTTCCTGTCCTTATTTGCAGATCTCTGTGTTTATCACTGTTTCATTAGCAACACCGAAGTGAAAAACTAATATATTCTACTTTGAATGCTCCATATCGACCACTTGTTAACCACTCTGAGTGAATTGTATGCGATCTGAGCCTAAGCGATTGTATATTGGGCCAGTTATGCGCCTACAAGTAGGCCACCACATCCGATTTTAGGGATACTTTTTATTTACTAGGGTAGCTTCCCTAGGTCCTACATCAGTCGGCTCTTACGACATGCCTTGTAAATCGCAGTGGTACTATTCTTTGCTTCCATTGCGGGCCCTGGCACCACATGGGCAGAAAAACTAATATCAATGTTGGAGTAGTGTATGCTCCATTGGGAGTGACAAAAATAAGTGAGTATCTTTCATTACATTTATCCTGACAGATTTACCGAGTCATGTTGTAATTTCATTTAACATTGAAAACTACAGTTTCTTTTCTTTCTCCAATCCTGATTTTCCTCACATCTTCAGGATAAGAAGAGATTTCTAGAACAGGCTTTTGTGTGCACTTCATAAATAGTGTCTTTCGTCACCTCTGAAATCCACCTATTGCGTGGCTGGCCTTTTGCTCTGTATCCACTGTATTGCAGTAACATTGCTCTTTGAGACACTGTCTGTTGGTAATCTGCTTATGTGGCCAAAGCATTTAATTTGTTGTTTCTTGATGAAGTTCAGTACTGATGTCGTACCCACTTTTGTTCCTGATGTCTTCATTTCTAAACCAGTCTCTTCCTGTTACTCCCATCATTCTGCATAGACACTTCATCTCTGTTGTGACTAGCTTTCTTCTAATCTCAGTGTCCAGGTTTGGCACTGATAACATAATGTGGGGAGAAATATTGTGTTGAACAATGCACTTTTTGTGTTCATGGTGACATGTTTGCATTTTACAATTGGCACCATTTGTCCTATTATTTGATTTGCTTTGTTGCATTTATGTTGTATATGGTTGGTTATTCTTCCGTTTGCTGAAAAAATGCTCCCTAGATATGTAAAGTCTTTGACTTGTTTTGATGGGTGTTTGTCGATGGATATATTGGTAGTGTGTCCCTCTTTAGCTAATGTCATTACTTTGATTTTGTCGATGTTTATTCTCATATTGTATTCATTGCTTGTTAACTGACATCTGATCAGAAAATTGGCATCAAATTTCTCAACAGTCACTACCAACATACTGTGCTTATGCTGGTATGCCATCTCATATTGTTCATCTAAGAATGAAGACATCAGTTCCACAGTATTTTGCTCCAGATGAGCTCAAAATGGTAAGTGTATTACGAGACTTTGGGTGTCTGTAGCTTAAGTGGTAGTCAGCTCGATCACAACCCAAGTATACCTGGTTCATACTCCTCGGCGGGCAATTTGGAAGAAATTTGTCCCTATTGAATTTACTAACAGTAAAAATAAACCACACTGTTAAGAAAACAATGACAAACTACTGAAGTATAAGTGGTGCCTAAAAAATCAATGACTCGTTTACTGTGGCTGATGATGACGTTCTGTAAAGGAAATGCCACGATTTTCATTTCATTATGAAACTAGGTTGTTGATTTTGCAGAAGAAACCCATCGTTATAGGGATGTGGAATGTGAGAGTCTTGTGTAGCAAGTCACGAAGCTAAATACAAATAAGACATGTTTATCAACTAATCTTTTCGATGGATTCTCAGAATGAGATGGTATGACAGAACGGAAAGTTAAATACGAATAAGATCTTTAGCAACAAATGTCTATGGCACATCCTTTAAATGAGATAGTATGACAGGAGGCAAACACAGACCTTTGGATAAGGAGAAGACAGAAACCCATGATGACCCCAGGTTAAGAGGAGAAAATGGAAGTGGGTCGGGCATACCCCCTGTGGAAGACACAGTCAAGTGTCACAATTCCTAGAATTGTTGCTAGAACTACAAGGTTCGTGCTTTGCACAATGTTCCTCATAGGTCGCAGACTATTTCTGTGGAGAAAGAACAGTCATATGGTGAAATCTGCATGTGTGTTGCCATGTGCATCTGATTTCAGCCAAACCTCCTTAGTCGCCTCTTACGACATGCATGGCGGGTAAGAGTGGTTCTATTCTTTACACCCCAAATTTGGGCCCGGTAACCACTCAGTCGATCTTGATGTAATTCAAGCAAGATTTTTTCCCAACTTTCTCTCTTATGCTGATGTTTGTGACTCTATTTTCTCAACTTTCTCTCTTATGCTGATGTTTGTGACTATTTTCTCAACTTTCTCTCTCTTATGCTGATGTTTGTGACTCTATTTTCCCAACTTTCTCTCTTATGCTGATGTTTGTGACTATTTTCCCAACTTTCTCTTATGCTGATGTTTGTGACTCTATTTTCCCAACTTTCTCTCTTATGCTGATGTTTGTGACTATTTTCCCAACTTTCTCTCTCTTATGCTGATGTTTGTGACTCTATTTTCTCAACTTTCTCTCTTATGCTGATGTTTGTGACTCTATTTTCTCAACTTTCTCTCTATGCTGATGTTTGTGATTATTTTCTCAACTTTCTCTCTCTTATGCTGATGTTTGTGACTCTATTTTCCCAACTTTCTCTCTTATGCTGATGTTTGTGACTATTTTCCCAACTTTCTCTCTCTTATGCTGATGTTTATGACTTTATTTTCTCAACTTTCTCTCTTATGCTGATGTTTGTGACTCTATTTTCTCAACTTTCTCTCTTATGCTGATGTTTGTGACTCTATTTTCCCAACTTTCTCTCTTATGCTGATGTTTGTGACTCTATTTTCTCAACTTTCTCTCTTATGCTGATGTTTGTGACTCTATTTTCTCAACTTTCTCTCTTATGCTGATGCTTGTGACTCTATTTTCCCAACTTTCTCTTATGCTGATGCTTGTGACTCTATTTTCTCAACTTTCTCTCTTATGCTGATGTTTGTGACTATTTTCCCAACTTTCTCTCTCTTATGCTGATGTTTGTGACTCTATTTTCCCAACTTTCTCTCTTATGCTGATGTTTGTGACTCTATTTTCCCAACTTTCTCTCTTATGCTGATGTTTGTGACTCTATTTTCCCAACTTTCTCTCTCTTATGCTGATGTTTGTGACTCTATTTTCCCAACTTTCTCTCTCTTATGCTGATGTTTAAGATTATTTTCTCAACTTTCTCTCTTATGTTGTTTGTGACTATTTTCTCAACTTTCTCTCTTATGCTAATGTTTGTGACTCTATTCCTGTGTCTGGTAATAACAAGCGTCTGAGAAAGACACTCCCCGTGAGTCATTTTTTTTAGAATGGCTCATTGGTTGTAGCGTAGGACGCTCGTATTGCTAGGCTAGGCGATTGGTGTCGTAAGGACTAGGTAAGTGGTTCGAGTCCCGTGTTTGTCTATTTGTTTTTTCGAAGCTCTTAATACCTGTACCTGTTTATTTGTTGATCATGACTATTCACCAACTTTCTCTCTTATGCTGATGTTTGTGACTCTATTTTGATTTAATTGATAATGTTGATTAAATCTGATGACTTTTTGTGTTTGTATTTTTGTAAACAACCCACAATTTCTATCCAGGATATTCTTAATCGTCATGCTTTGACATTGATGCACCTTGATCCATCATCTCCAAGTACAGGTGAGTCATAGTTTTTGAAAGATACAAACTAGTGAAATTAAGTTATAAATACCAGTTTCAATTTGGAATATCTTCATTACACTCTGGACATATCCGGTTCAATTCCACAGTGGGCAGATAATTTTTTCAGACTGTAACGTCTCTCAAGTCGACCCAGCCTCAATTGGGTACCAAGAAAAGCTAGGAAGTAAAGGTGGCCAACGTGATGATGAACACATCACCCATCATGTGCAGACAGTCAATGAAAAATATGGGCCTAACATCGTACTACCCTATATACCTCGGGGTATCAAAATGGTTCCTTTACCATCACTTTGCTTTTTCCCGACATGACCGTAGATGCTCTCGATCTCCATTGCAGTATCTCCAACAGCATCCAGCGATTAATCATATCAGTTCGATATTGATTGATAAGCCTACTCATATACCTGTTGTACAGTTCTTTTCTGACCACTCCAATCTTCAATCCAAACTCTTGCAATCTATAGTTCATTTCAAAATTCATGAACACACTAAGGATTAATTTGTACGAAATCTACCGGATGGATAAAAGTAGTTTTTTTGCAGGCCGTCTTATATACCTCACGACCTTATGAATTCATGTTTAACTAATTAGTAGGTAGCTTAGTTGCTGCAAAAAACGTTTTTGTTATATAATTTTGCATAAGCACAACAAAATGATAACCACAGTTTAGAATTTACAGTAATACCCAAAATGGTGGCGGATGTTTGCAAAGACGTATCCCTATTACATATTATAAAAAGAAAAGTGGCATTGTGAACAAATGATACTTTCCACTTCTATAAATGAAAAGAGATGTGTACATACGCCAATGACAGTCGTTAGGATACATTGTGAACTGACTAATTCCACGGGATTCCCAATTTTGACTTGCACTGAATTGCACTTGGAACACAGAAATGCTTAATTATAGACAAACTTGACAATCGTACTACTAAACTTCTACAGGTATACCAAATCAACATCGCTGTTACTTTAGTAATAACATATAATTAAAATCTTACAGCACTAAAGGTTCGGTGGGCCAAAAATACTTTAGGAATGTCGCCACTGTTACCTATATAAAATGTAAACATCAATAATTTCTGTCAAGTTGATTTTATATCGGTCGGTAAAGATGTTCACGAATTTTGGAACGAACTATAGCAGTTGGACGGTATTGGTTTAAATGAAAATCCTCTTCTCGCCACACTCAATGAGGGCGTTCAATGTCAACTCTATCCATTGGCTGACCCCCTGATATGGTGGCAGAGCTAGCCAGCCTGTCTGTCTGCTCTCTCATTGCCATCGACACCCATGTGCCCCAGAATGAAGATGAATGTAATTCTGCAACAATACCAGTGTACCAATCCTAACATATGCCAGCGAGAGTTCGAAAATATAAAAATTGAATCCATTGAAAGTCGCTGTGTGTGCGGGACTGCAAGGGAGCATAGAATAGAAACACTGCCACCTACAAGGCATGTCATAAGAGCAGACTGAGGTAGGGGTCTAGGGAAGCTACCCTATTAAATAAAAAGCATCACAGAAATTTAATGTCAAAAGTTGTGTGGTTATTCTGTCAAAGTTGGGTCTTTATTCTGTCAAAGTTGGGTCTTTATTCTGTCAAAGTTGGGTCTTTATTCTGTCAAAGTTGGGTCTTTATTCTGTCAAAGTTGGGTCTTTATTCCGTCAAAGTTGGGTCTTTATTCCGTCAAAGTTGGTCTTTATTCGCAAAGTTGGGTCTTTATTCTGTCAAAATTGGGTGGTTATTTTGCCAAAATTGGCTGGTTATTATGTCAAAGTTGGGTGGTTATTCTGCCAAAGTTGGCCTATAATTGACTGAATGTTTTGTTTCTTTCCTTGTAGTGGATTTGCCGTCAGAAGTGGATAACTACCAGAACTTATGCCCTCTGGAGCGAGTGGGTGCACCTAAGCCTTCTCTTGGAAACTTGCCTTCAACCACATACAAAGCACTGTGCACAAAAGATGGACTCTACTATTGTCTGCGGAGAATACATGGTTTGTTGTTTTGAACTTTCTCATTAAGTAGCATGTCGTTTTCGGAATGTCGTTTTCATCACAGCTCACATAAAAAACTTTTCTGTCTCTAGACAGTTCTGCTGCCTTCTTCAGCTTCATGTGCAGTTTCTTTAATGTCCTGCTGCCACCTTAGTATTGGTCGTCCCCAGGCAACTTTACTTTCTATATTTCTAATCAGCTTTATCATCACTGCATGTCTTTCTTTATAATGTTCTTTAAAACAGAGATGATGATGATGCTCGTCCATCACGGGTGATAATGACCACACAATTTTCATCCAAGGAAATGTAGTTGCGTATGTTTGACCGTGTGTGCGTAGATGACTAGTGAGCCCGATGTGGGATGGAAATGTTCTTGTACAGTGTGGGGAGGGTATACTTGCACTAGTGCGGAGTTTTACTGGCTTTCAATTTTGAATGTTTTTGTTCCATCCGTGCTGAAGAACCGTGTCGAAGAAGTGTGCGCCAGGCTGATCTGTCTTGAGCAACATTCTCTCAGTAAAACAGAGATAACAATGGCTAGAATATGTTATAGCCTGTGTGTTGTAGGGGCTCGCAAGGGGAGCAAATAATAGTAACACTGACCTACAAGGCATGTCATAAGAGGCCAATGAGATAGAGACTTAGGGGAAACTGCCCTAATAAATATAAAGTGTTGCAGAAATCGGATGGGCTGGCCTACTTGCAGGTGCATAACTGACACTACAATCGCTCTTAGGCTCAGATCACATACAAATCACAAAAAGTGGTTAACAAGTGGTCGATATGGAGCGTTCAAGAAACGACGACAACAATAGCATCCATCAAAGATATTTTATATAAGCTGCTGCTCCCTTCTTGCACATCTTCGAGATGTTGTCTTAGTCCAACTACACCAGTGTTGTTCACAGCCTGTTTCCAGCACTAGTTTTTCTCTTTTGGTATCATTATATCTGCCGTATAAGAAGTCTGAATGTATTCACTTCTGTTATATCCTTTGCTTGATAAAGGCCTTTTGGTAGAAGCGTTGCTTTATATTCTATCTCGAATCAAGAATTGCAAGAATTGCTTGCAAGATGTCAACAAGAGAATATGGGCACTATCATCCGAAGACGACGCTGGAGATGGATTGGACATGTGATGCGCATGGAGACTGGCTCCCACACGAAAACTGCACTGAGATGGACTCCAGAGGGTAGGCGAAAGCGTGGAAGACCCAAGAGCGACCTGGAGGAGAACGATAGAGCAAGAGCTGAAGGAAATGAATCATAGCTGGAACACAATACAGAGGAAGGCCATGAACAGGAAGAATGGTGTACGTTTGTTGCTGCCCTAAACGTACCAAGGGCGTAACAGGCTAAAGAGAGAGAGAGAGAGTTGCTTTATATTGTTATTGTACTTTGTAAAACTCATCTTAGGAGGCATACCAGCAAAGAGAAGACCATGGAGAAGATGAATTCCGGATGTAACTGATGGTTTGAACATGACGGTGCAGCGGCGGACATCTGGCCTATGAGAGAGAAATTCGAAGGACTGTTGGGGTGGCAAAGTTCTGCTCAGGACAAGCTATTTGATGCTACATTTTTCAATCAATTTTCAATCTTTTGATCGAAAACGCGCTGTAAATTGTTATTTTACTATGTAAAACTACAGTATTTTGTTTTTAACATGTTTCGATACCATTATATCCAGGATTTCGTTTGGCTGGTACAAAGTTCAGTTCCATCATAGACAACTGGAAGAAGCTGTATCATCCAAACGTTGTCATGCTCAAGGAGGTATTCACCTCAAAATCTTTTAATGATAATTGTAAGTAATATCTGTCATTACTTTTAGTTGATATAATTGAAAGTAATATCTGTCATTACTTTTAGTGATATAATTGTAAGTAATATCTGTATTACTTAGTTGATATAATTGTAATATGTCATTACATTTAGTTGATATAATTGTAAGCTATGACATTACTTTTAGTTGATATAATTGTAATATCTGTCATTACTTTTAGTTGATATAATTGTAACATCTGTCATTACTTTTAGTGATATAATTGTAACATATGACATTACGTGTGCCCTGATTATGCCTGAAGTCATAGTGGGCGAACACAAGAAGAAAATATGAATAATATAGCAATATGTTTATTATTTTTTCACAGCCATTGTTTTCGTCTATGACTTCCATGCTGGCTCAGAGACACTGATGTCAATACTTTTCTCACCGCACCACAACATCAACGGTTACAACCACCATCAGCAACATTTTTCTAGAGATCACAGCAAAAGTTGGTAGAATAATTCTCATTTAAATGTTGTACCTTAATCGTCTTCTTCTTCTTCACACTTCAACTTCCAATAGAGCACAGGTCTTCAACAAACTTCTTCCAGCGCTTTCTCTTGTCATCCCTTCCAGTTCTTTCAACTTCTTGCTATCCTTTTACTATCAGTCTCCGCCTGTGTGTTGCTGGGGTCCACAAAGGAAGCAAAGAATAGTACCACTGTGACCTACATGGCATGTCGTAAGTGGCGACTAAGGTAGGTGATTAGGAAGCTACCTAGTAAATAAAAGCATTGCATAAATTGGATATGCTGGCCTACTTGTAGGTGCATAACTGGCACAACGTACAATTGCTCTTAGGCTCAGATTACATACAAAGCACACAGACTGGTTAACAAGTGGTCGATATGGAGTGTTCGAAGAAAACATTTCAACTCCCAATGGAGCACAGGTCTTCAACAAACTTCTTCCAGCCCTTCCTCTTTCTTGCCATCCCTTCCAACTCCTTCAACTTCTAGCCTATCCTTTTACTATCAGTCTATACTCCTCTTTCCCTGTAGATTCCAAAACAATGCCTGTATTGCAATGCTTCTTTTCAGTCTTCTCACTGTGTACATTTTAAGGTGTGCAAATGGAGTTATCTCTTCATTATAAGAACTTTCCTTAAAGTGAACACAGATTCTTGCAGTTATTTCGTCCTAAAGTTAGCTGGTTGGCTCCCTCGTAGAGCCATCGAGATATTGTTCCAGAGATCCCTGATCTCTTGTGTAGGTGAGATCGAGTTCCTAGTCCTTTCGGAAGCGGGATAAAGCGTAGGTCTCGTGTTCAAGTTGAGCATGTAAAAGAACCCTTGGCAGTTCAAAGTCAAGAAGAGCAGGTTGGAAAGCTGAAACCCAGGCAAAATTCATTGAAAAATATAAATTCCTACAAAATATTTACACCATCTTCTAAATTACACAGGGACCTCGCATGCGCTGAGATCTTCCTGTAGAAAAAGAAATTGGAGCACACATGGCTACTCACCGAAGTGCAATGATGATTTCTGTTATATAGGACCATTGTCTGTACTTTGTTCTCATATCCTTTTATCCTGTGCTTGATGCAGACCTTTTTGGTCAAAACATCACTATCTTGTTTTTGTACTTTTTAAAACCACCTTACTTTATTTTTATGTGTTTCACATTTAGCGTTTCGTTACACATCAGTTGATACTTGTGTAGTATTTTTTGTACACACCAATTGACACACATATAGTTTTTGTTTATCAGACATCATTTAACATGTGTGTACTTTTTCTGTCACACACCAGTTTATCCTTGTTTAGCTTTTGGTCTCAATTTATTGACTTGTTCGATGTGCCCTTAACACCACATTATTAGCCAATCTGACAAACCAGTATGATATTGGTTGAGCTAAACACACGCCTGAGTGGTTACCAGGGCCCAATTTTGGGGTGTAAAGAATAGAGCCACTGTTTCCTGCCACACATGTAGTAAGAGGCGATTAAGGAGGTTTGGCTGAAATCGGATGCATGTGTCCTAAACGTGTAGAAGTCTATGCGTTTAGGGCCTACCAAACCAATGTGCAACGTATACAAGCTCTTGGCAAAGATCAAACATATCACAAAGAGTGATTAAAATTGATCAAAGAATTGATTAAAGAACAAACGCAAAGAAGAAGAAGATTGACTTGTTCTTATATATCATGTTTCTTTTCAACATCAGATACCAACAACCAGCGCAGCATAAACAGCACTTTGTTGCCAGAGAGTCTGATATGGACATACATTGTACAGCTAAGCTCAGCCTTGAGAGCCATACATTCAGCCAATCTGGCAGCTCGATCCTTAGATCTGTCTAGAATTATTGTCACTGGCAAAGCCAGGTAACATTTCAATGTTATTCTTAACTACTTTTTTCTTATTTGTAATCTAAGTAACACTTGATTTTAATCAGAAAGTAATGTTTTTTTGTGATTCGTCCGTGTTTGCCGTGGCCTGCAAGGGTGTCTGTTCCGCCTTGTGTTGAGGCCTGCAAGTGAAGCAAAGAATAGTACCACTACAACCTACATGGCATGCCGTAAGAGGCGACTGATGTAGGATCTAGGGAAGTTACCATAGTAAATAAAAAGCATTGCAGAAATTGGTTGTGCTGGCCTACTTGTAGGTGCATAACTGGCACAACGTAGTCGCTCTTAGGCTCAGATTACATACAAATCACACAGTGTGGTTAACAAGTGGTCGATATGGAGCATTTGAAAAAGAAGAAAATTGTCTGATTCTAGGAGTAAAAGGACCCGTGACATAATACACAAGTTACAGATATTTTTTAAAAATGTTTAAGAAGAATCCTGCAAATTTTCTCGCCAAATACGATAGCAAATAAAAAGCTTTTAAAAAACTGTAGATCATCATTAAAAGATGAAGATGTAGGTGGATCGGGCACGTATGTCGAGTGCCTGTAGGGACATTGGTCAGGACAGCTTTCTGGTGGATAGCGTATGGGAAAAGAAAAGGGCTACGATGGCCATAGAAAACATGAACTGCTGTGGAAAAAGGGCTGAAAAATTGTGGCCTGACATAGGAAACAATTGGTAGAAAGTAACGCCCTCATAGAGCGTGGCGCAGAGAAGACCTTCATCTAAACCAATCCACGTCAACTACTAGATTACGAGAACTGGGTTTGAAGATTGGTGTGGCAAGAAAAGAACGATACAACAGGTATACGAGTCGGCTCATCAATCAAAATAGAACTGGTACGGTCAGTCGCTGGACGCTGTTGGAGATATTGCGAAGGAGATCGGAGCACCTATGGACATGTCCGGAGTGCAATGAAGATATTCCAAACTGAAACTGGTAAAAAGATGAC
Source organism: Arion vulgaris (assembly GCA_020796225.1). Lineage (NCBI taxonomy): Eukaryota > Metazoa > Mollusca > Gastropoda > Stylommatophora > Arionidae > Arion > Arion vulgaris. Next base: position 21,522,225 of record CM036776.1, read on the forward strand.
AGGACAGCAACAATGGAAATCTCTTATGGAAGCTTTATGTGACAAACGGGACACTAAGAATATATAGATTGATTATATGAGTAAATATATATTCCTGTCGTACCGTTATATGTTACATAGGGGATGAAAGTTATTTATCCATACCGCTCTGTCCTGGGCAACTCACTCAATCTCTTCCATGGAATTGAGTCTGATATTTCCTGATCTCTCTCAGCAAAGTTCGTTTCTTGGTTTCCTATGGCGTACATGCTCTCTTGAACCCTTTGACTCCCACTTTTATGCCTGCTTTCTTAGTCTTTGATAATTTCTTAAGGTATGCTCAACATATATCCATCTTCTCCTTCTTATAACAGTTGTTACTAGTGGTTGACCAGACATTTCTCTGATTTTATCACTTCTGAATTCGTCCCATTTTATATATATATATATATGTATAGTCGCACATGTGTTGCCGGGGACCACACACAGAGCAAAGATTAGTACCACTGTGACCTACAAAGCATGAGGTAGAGGCCTATGGAAGCTACCCTAGTAAATAAAAAGCGTTGCAGAAATCAGATGTGCTGGCCTACTTGCAGACACATAACTGGCACAATGTACAATTGCTCTTAGGCTCAGATCACATACAGATCACACAGTGGTTTAACAAGTGGTCGATATGGAGCGTTGTTAACTATTTTATTTGATGTTCCTCAGAATACGTATCAACTGTGTTGGAATTCTTGACATCATCACGGCAGAAAATAATAACACACAGAATATTAGTGCATACAAGGTTTGTTATGTGCAATATCTTTTGTAATTCTTCTGCGTTCAAATCAATGGGTCATGTTAGATCAGGGCTTCCCAAACTTCATTTCACTGGGCCACACAGAATATTAGTGCATACAAGATTTGTTATGTGTAATATCTTTTGTAATTTTTCTGTGTTCAAATTAATGGGTCATGTTAGATCAGGGCTTCCCAAACTTCATTTCCTGGGCCACAAGAATATTAGTGCATACAAGATTTGTTATGTGTAATATCTTTTGTAATTTTTCTGCGTTCAAATTAATGGGTCATGTTAGATCAGGGCTTCCCAAACTTCATTTCCCTGGGCCACATAGAATATTAGTGCATACAAGATTTGTTATGTGTAATATCTTTTGTAATTTTTCTGTGTTCAAATTAATGGGTCATGTTAGATCAGGGCTTCCCAAACTTCATTTCACTGGGCCACACAGAATATTAGTGCATACAAGATTTGTTATGTGTAATATCTTTTGTAATTTTTCTGTGTTCAAATTAATGGGTCATGTTAGATCAGGGCTTCCCAAACTTCATTTCACTGGGCCACACAGAATATTAGTGCATACAAGGTTTGTTATGTGTAATATCTTTTGTAATTCTTCTGCGTTCAAATCAATGGGTCATGTTAGATCAGGGCTTCCCAAACTTCATTTCCCTGGGCCACATAGAATATTAGTGCATACAAGATTTGTTATGTGTAATATCTTTTGTAATTTTTCTGTGTTCAAATTAATGGGTCATGTTAGATCAGGGCTTCCCAAACTTCATTTCCCTGGGCCACATAGAATATTAGTGCATACAAGATTTGTTATGTGTAATATCTTTTGTAATTTTTCTGTGTTCAAATTAATGGGTCATGTTAGATCAGGGCTTCCCAAACTTCATTTCCCTGGGCCACATAGAATATTAGTGCATAGAAGATTTGTAATTTGCAATGATGGAGTCTCTGTGGTTAAGTAGTTAAATCCTTGCGTTCTGAAAGTCGTTGGTTCGGATCTGGACCATATTGTTCTGTTCATGAGAACATTTTTTCCAGAGATCCCTAGAATTGTTGCTGGAGTTACGGAATTTGTGCTTTGTGCAATACTCTCAACAGGTGGCTTTGCCATTTCTCGGAGAGGGGCTGAGTCATATTGGGTAAAACCGGTGTAATGAAGTCAATCCTTGGCTTTAGACCCTTTATGTGCAATATCTTTTTGTAATTCTTCTGTGTTCAAATCAGTGAGCTCTGTTAGGTCAGGGCTTCCCAAACTTCATTTTACTGGGCCACAGAGAATATTAGTGCATAGAAGATTTGTTATGTACAATATCATTAAAAAAAATTCTGTGTTCAAATCAGGGGTCATGTTAGATCAGCGTTTCCCAAACTTCATTTTTCTTGGCCACATTTTTCAAACGATAGTTTTCTCACATCAGACCAAGTTTATTATTTATAAGAAACACACTCAAACACAATGACATAAAATTATTGTCTTATTCATAATTTAATGCAGTATTGCGGTAACATAGTTGATAGCATGTTGTGCTAGTGACCGTGTGCAATGGAAATTTTGGGGTTCGAGGTCAGCCTATATGGTGTGTTCTGGAGCATGAGCATCTATATCCTCTTCGTGTCCTGATTGACACATACGGCTTCCACAAGAGACTTCCACTGTTGCCTTTCTGCTGTCTTTCTACCAACCGTCTCCCATGTCAGGCCACACTCCTTCAACTCTCTCTCCACCGTTCTTCTCCATGTTTCCTTTGGACGTCCAGGCCTTCTCTTCCCATCCACTGTCCATCTGAGAGCTGTCCTAGCCAATGACCCCACTGGCATACAGCATACATGTCCAAACCATCTCCATCTTTGTCTCTTAATGATGGTCTCTAAGGATGCACAGTCTGTTCGTTTCAAAAGCTCCTCATTTGTTCTGGTATTTTGTCAGAAAACTTGCAGGATTCTTCTTAAACATTTATTCTGAAATGTCTCCAACTGTTTGCTCTCACTTAATCTCACTTTCTGTACTATAACTGGGGGTCTGGTGTGTTCCTGTGTGATCGATAACCGGTGTGTTTTGTGCCTGGCTCTGCATCCAGCGGAGATATGGACCTTAAGTTTTTCTAAGAAAGGACGAAAAGGGAAAATTAGTAGCCTACTGATGACCCGTAGAACACGCAAGTCAACCCATCTCGCAGGGGTGTAGACCTTGTACAAAAATTAGACTAACAAAACTTTGACCTGACGTAACAAAACTGACTTTGTAACAAAAATTATGCTCTGTAACAAAAATTAGACGTTGTAACATAAATTAGACTTTATAACAATATCATTTTTCAGCAAGATGACCTGACAGCTATGGGAAAGATCATCCTCGCTATGGCCTGTAACAACCTGATTTGTGTTCAGAGAGACAACATCCAGTCTGCTATTGATCTGGTTCAGCGGAACTATTCTCCGGACTTGAAGAACCTCATCTGGTATCGTCACCATTTATACTATTTTTACATGTTGTTGATCTTCTTTAACTCTTATAAGTTTTTGGAAAACTCTTAACTATATCTGCCTTTATAAAAGCCGTATTTTGTAATTTCTTTTTTCATAATTATTTCCTTGGTGTTCAATTATCTGTTACAGCAGAATCCATGACATATACAATTTACATTCTAAATGTATTCATAATATTTGTTGAGTCGCAGTTTCCTGTTACAAAGTTCTTTCTTTCTCTTTTTTGTCCTTCTCTGCTTTTTTGCCGCTAGGTGTAGCAGGTTTAACTGATGATCGGTTTCCGAGATAATACAAAGTTCAAATTACTTAATTAAAATATTTTTGATATTGTTATTTCAGTTACCTGTTACAAAATCCAAACCGTGTACGAAGTATTAATGATGTCATGCCCATGATTGGTGCTCGATTTTTCACCCAGCTCGACACTGCACACTTGCGTTGTGATGTCTTGGACAATGAACTGGCAAAGGTAAGTCTTTCATCTTGTTTAAATGGAAGCATCTGTGAGGAGCGTCTGACCGAATGGATTAGAGCGGGGGCTCACATTCGGGAGACCCAGGTTCGATCCCCGGTAAGGGCAAAGAGTTTTTTATGTCGGCATAAAGAAAAATCTTAACTTGAACAATTTTACTTTGACTGCATTAGCCATGTGACCTCCGGCTCATGTCCCCCATCCTCTCTTTCTGTGCCTTTAACTCCGATTGGGGCATATGCCCTCAACCAACTCTTGCCAAATCTTCCGCTCTGTCCTACACCGCCCTGAAATGTGTTAACATAGGCAGTAAAAACTACTCTTGCCTCAGTTGAGCTGAAACAAAATTATGATCATCAAAAACAGACACATAGTAGTCTACTTGCCCCACTTCAGTTTGGAATATCTTCATTGCATTTCTGACATGTCCATAGGTGCTCCCATCTCCCTCGCAATGTCCAGCTTCCGGTGACTAATCATACCAGTTCGATGTTGGATATTGATTGATGAGCCTACTCATATAACAGTTGTGCTGTTCAGTTTCAGTTTGGAATATCTTCATTACACCCCGGACATGTCCATAGGGGCTCCGATCCCCTTCACGATTTATCCAACAGTGTCCACCTGACTAACCATACCAGTTTGATGTTGATTGAAGAGCCTACTCATATACCTGTTATGCTGTTCTTTTCTGGCCGCTCCAATCTTCAATCCAAACTCTTGCAACCTAGCAGTTGATATGGATTGGTTTAAATCTTCTTCTGCGAATGCTCCATATCAACTGCTTATTAAACCACTCTTTGTGGTTTGTATGTGATCTGAACTTAAAAGCGGTTGTGCCAATTTATGCGCATATAGTGCCTAGGCCAGCACATCTGATTTCTTGCCACGCTTTTTATTTACTAGGATAGCTTTCCCTAGAACTGAGGGATGGATGAGCTTGCCACTTGGACGTCATCTTACTCGAGTAGGATGATAGCGTCTGAAAAGTGTTTGGGTTTCACCAATGTTTGGGTTTGTACCAGTAAACCTTTACATTATCGGCTTTACTTTTCTATCCATGATTTTTTTTTCTAGATTAGGAGTATTCTCAGTCGTTTTGGGGCGCATGTCAGCACTTTACAATTTGCAATGTCTACTCTGCATTTTCCCTATCCCCGGAAACCACTGGGGTGCACAGATATTTTAGAGGGGTGTTTCATTCGCGCTAGCAACGCAACTGAAATTTTGCGCTCGCCAACATCACCTACCCCATTTCTTTCGTGCAACAGTACCTTGCCCGGTTGTCCCAGGAAGGGCAGTTTTGTTAGGCACTAGAATGTAACTTTAGGATTTGCGTTCTGACCAAATTTACCCCATAAATGTATCTGCGCTTGGCCTCTGATACGAAGTTTACTGCAATCTTTCCTGGTGTCGGCACGACACGTCGCATCTCTTCCGACGATTTTTGCAGAGAGCTATAGCAAATTGGGTGTGACCAATGTTTCGAGGGGACATACCTCCTGATGACTCGTACCTTGTCACTTCTAACGATTCGTTTTTATTTATTAAGCTTTTCTTATCGCCCGGGAGAGACGTGCAGAAACAATCACTCTGGGATTCTGCTCGTCTGTTGCAAGCAGAGTGAATTTCTGATGTGCTGCAAAGAGAGCAACGTCCTATAAAGGATATGCACCTTAATGATGATGAGTACTGTTTATTATTGACTGTATATGTTATGTCTGCCGTACAGGAAGTCTGAACTTCTTTGCTTCTTTTGTATCCTTTTCGTGATAAAGGCCTTTTGGTTGAAAGGTCGCTGTATATTGTTTTTGTGCTTTGTACTGTGGTTAAGCCCTTGCCTTGCGAGTCAAAGGTCGTGGGTTCAAATTCACACCACGCCTAGTGGTTACCGGGGCCCAAATTTGGTGTGTAAAGAATAGAACCACTGTTACCTGCCACGCATGTCGTAAGAGACGACTAAGAAGGTTTGGCTGAAATCGGATGCACGTGTCCTAAATGTGTAGAAGTCTGTGTTTAGGGGCCTACCAAACCAATGTGCAATGTATACACGTTCTTGGCCAAAAATCAAACATATCACAAAGAGTGATTAAAATTGGTCGTAAAGAATGAACGCAAAGAAAAAATTTGCACCGTTCTGTTCACAGTATTTTTCCAGAGACCCCTATGATTTTTGCTGAGAGCTACAGAGTTCGTGCTTTGTGCAATACTAATGGCGTGTGGCGCATCATTTCTGCGAAGAGGGACTGAGACATATGGTATAAAACCTGGTGCGATGAAGTCAATCCTTCGGCTTAAAAACCCCCTTTAAAACTACCGTACATTGTTTTTATGTGTTTCGCATTTGTTAAAATGAAATGAAAATCGTACAGGACTTAGCCATCAACTACAGTAGATAAGTTGTCAATTTCCTAGGCACCACTTATACATTCAGTAGTTTGGCATTGCTCTCCGAACGGTGAGGTCTATTTTTATTGTTCGTAAAAATCCAAGAGAACTAATTTGCTTCCAAACTTGCCCGCCGCGAAGTTTGAACCAGGTACGCTTGGGTTGTGATCGAGCTCACTACTGTTCAAGCTACAGACGCTTACTTTCTGCATTGTTAAGACATTGAAAACTATTGCAATTTACACAATTCCATGATTATTTATTGATGAAAAGTGTTAATGAAATGAAAAGTATAGGTCTCAATATTTGTATATATTTGAAGTCATACATATTTTTATTTGTAAAATTATGTCTGAATATTTTTCAGGAAATTGAGAATGGCAGACTTTTCCGTATTTTGGTGAAACTAGGATCAATTAATGAGAGACCAGAGTAAGAAGATTGTGTCTATATGTACATGTTGTTGTAAATACCACAGTCATGATGATTGTGTCTGTATGTACATGTTGTTGTAAATACCACAGTCATGATGATTGTGTCTATATGTACATGTTGTAAATACCACAGTCATGATGATTGTGTCTATATGTACATGTTGTTGTAAATACCACAGTCATGATGATTGTGTCTATATGTACATGTTGTTGCAAATACCACAGTCATGATGATTGTGTCTATATGTACATGTTGTAAATACCACAGTCATGATGATTGTGTCTATATGTACATGTTGTAAATACCACAGTCATGATTGTGTCTATATGTACATGTTGTAAATACCACAGTCATGAAGATTGTGTCTATATGTACATGTTGTAAATACCACAGTCATGATGATTGTGTCTATATGTACATGTAAATACCACAGTCATGATGATTGTGTCTGTATGTACATGTTGTAAATACCACAGTCATGATGATTGTGTCTATATGTACATGTTGTAAATACCACAGTCATGATGATTGTGTCTATATGTACATGTTGTTGTAAATACCACAGTCATGATGATTGTGTCTATATGTACATGTTGTAAATACCACAGTCGTGATGATTGTGTCTGTATGTACATGTTGTTGTAAATACCAGTCATGATGATTGTGTCTGTATGTACATGTTGTTGCAAATACCACAGTCATGATGATTGTGTCTATATGTACATGTTGTAAATACCACAGTCATGATGATTGTGTCTATATGTACATGTTGTAAATACCACAGTCATGATGATTGTGTCTATATGTACATGTTGTAAATACCACAGTCATGATGATTGTGTCTATATGTACATGTAAATACCACAGTCATGATGATTGTGTCTGTATGTACATGTTGTAAATACCACAGTCATGATGATGATGAGGATGATGTGTTAAGGGTCGTTTATAATGTCAAGAAAGAACGGAGTGAAATATTATGTGAGTGCTGTGTAATTAGAAAATGTGATTTGTTCTTCGTCCTGCGTTTGCCAGCTTTGAATCCAGGCATAGTCGGGCTCCTGGTATGGGGCTTTTGATTTTTGCATGAAGGCCTGCTTTCCTTTTTATCAGTGTCCCCTGCCATAGAGCTGTGCCTTCTCTGACTTCAGAAATCTAATGGGATTTGTAAATTGGGATTTGTGTTTTTTTGTTCGACTGCTATTCCTCAAACACTCTATAGCGACCATTTGTTACACCACTCTTCGTGATCTGAGCCTTAGAGCTATGTATCGCTGTGCCAGTTGTGCCCTACAAGCACATCCGATTTCTGCGATACTTTTTTATTTATTAGGGTTGCTTCCTAGGCTCCTACCTCAGTTGCCACTTATGATATACCCTGTAGGTTGCAGTGTTACTATTCGTTTTCTCCCCTTGCAAGCCCCAGCAAAATAAACTAATCTGGCTTGCTCAAGACAGATTTGGTTGTAGAAAATTTATTGCTGTATGCTTCATGGGTTCAAGACAAAGAAGAAAGTGTAGCATAAATATGCTTTCAAGAAACCAGATATTAGGAAGTAGGAAGCCTCTAAAGTTGGAGAAGGCACACCTGTATTGCGGGAGACACTGATAACAAGGAAAGCATGCCTTCACGAACAAATTCAGAAGCGTCACACAAGTTGCCATGACTACTGTGTCTGAATTCCTAGCGTGCAAACGCAAGAAGAAGAAAGTAGTATAACTAGATCTAACATTTGAATTTATAATTATAATATTCTGTTGACAGATACAATTCTGAGCCATCTTGGAGACCGAGACAGATTTATGTTGAAACTGTTCCGAGATTACCTCTTCCACCAAGTGGATGAAAGAAATGTTGCATGGATTGATATGGCCCATGTCATACAGTCCTTGAATAAGGTTTGTACTATCTTTTATCTTCATTTATTATTTGTAGGAGGAGCGAAGGATGATATGACAGATTACCTCTTCCGCCTTCTTCTAACGCTCCATATTGACCACTTGTTAAACCACTCTTTGTGATTTGTATGTAGATCTGAGCCTAAGAGCAATTGTACTTTGTCCAGTTATGCGCCTACAAGTAGGCCTGTACATCTGTTTTTGTGACGCTTTTATTTACTAGGTAGATTCCTAGACCCCAACCTCAGTCGCCTTACTACATGCCTTGTAGGTCGAGTGTTACTATTCTTTGCTTCCTAGGGCCCGCAACACAAGGCCACCTCTCCACCGAGTGGATGAGAGAAATGTTGCATGGATTGATATGGCACATGTCAGTCTTGAATAAGGTTTGTTCTCTTTTCTTTCAGTTCTCTAATCATGTTTTGCCTCATAGCGTCGGGATATAAAGAGATTTATAGAACAGACTTTTATGTACGCTTTATAAACAGTGTTTATAAACCTAGAGTCCTTGAATATATGATGCTCGTCCTACACGGGTGATGATGACCACACAAATTTTCATCATTTCATCAAAGGGAATGTGGTTGCGCTATGTTTGTCTGTGTGTGCGTAGATGACTAGTGAGCCCGATACGGGCTTGAAATGTTCGGGTACAGAGTGGGCAAGGTATACTTGCACATAATAATATATAATACTATATAATATATATAATACTATAATACTATATAATAATAATAAAGCTCACAACACGTTAGGGTCGTAGGGGTGTCACTGTGGAGACATCAGCACAAAAAGCACGCCATGAGTCTCTGTCTTCAACTCTTCTAGCAAGTGTAGAGAAACTCTGCCCCGACCAGCTCTTGATGTTGTCAAACCAGGATTTTCTTTGCCCTCCTTTCCTTCTTCAATCCTCAACTGTTCCCTGTAGGATAGTCTTGGAGAGTGAGCCATGTCTCGTCACATGCCCGAACCATGCAAGTTTACGCCTTTGCACGATTGTCAAGAGTGGCACTTGTCGACCTGCACGGTTGTTTATTTGGTCTCCTACATAAATGTTCGTCTTATGTTCTAGATAACTAATGCGCAGTACCCGTCTGTAACACTTATATTTGAAGGCCTGAATTCTTCGCTCGAATTCTGCATTGAGCGTCCAGCTCTCACAACCGTACAAAAGAATGGAGCACCAGTGATCTGTATATATTGATTTTTACCCGAGTGCTGATTTTGCTTTTCGCTATCACATTTAGCCGAGACATAGCAACTGAAGTCCTTGAATACAGTTTCTTAATACATAACTCTTTTATCTCCACTATTTTCTCTTAGGAGGATTGATTGATAGTACTATCATCATTGTACTTCAGTGAGTAACCATGTGTGCTTCGATTTCTTTCTTACACAGGAAGATCTTAGGGTAGTGTCCGAGGAATTTCTATTATGTTGGAATTTCTATTTTTTTAAATTTTGTTTTCCAGTGGTTTTCCAGTCTGCTCTTCTCAATTTTGAACTGCCAAGGGCTCTTTTATGTGCTCAGTTTAAATGCGGAACTTAAGTTTTATCGTCTGTCTCCGATAGGACTAGGAGCTCAATCTACATTGAGATTAGATATGTCTGGAAAAATATTCAGATGGCTCCACTGGGGAATGAAGCGAGTACCTTTGGAACGAGTGGTGAGCACCTAACCTCTAAGCCACAGAGATGTTTGTTAGAAGGAATGCAGGATGCATATGGCAGATATAGAGGCAGGACTTTCATCTAAGTATCCATGTCAACAGCTAGGTTGCAAGAGTTTGGCTTGAAGATTGGAGTGGCCAGTAAAGAGCAGTACAACAGATGTATAAGTAGACACATCATCAACATCAAGCTGGTATGGTTAGTTGCTGGACTCTGTTTATCTTGAAGATTGGAGTGGTCAGTAAAGAGCAGTACAACAGGTGTATAAGTAGGCACAACATCAAACTGGTATGGTTAGTTGCTGGACTCTGTTTGGGTTGAAGATTGGAGTGGCCAGTAAAGAGCAGTACAACAGGTGTATAAGTAGGCACAACATCAAACTGGTATGGTTAGTTGCTGGACTCTGTTTGGGTTGAAGATTGGAGTGGCCAGTAAAGAGCAGTACAACAGGTGTATAAGTAGGCACATCTTCAACATCAAGCTGGTATGGTTAGTTGCTGGACTCTGTTGAGAGTTTTGGGAGGAGCTGCTCTTCTGCTTTGTAGTTAGTTAATTAGTAATTAGATCATCTTCATTGCACAAGGAACCTGTCCATAACTGCTCCAATCTAATCTTAGTATCAGTTTTCTTTTATTTTGATTGCTTTCTGGAAAGATCTATTTGCTCTCTTCTCTGCCTATGATATAAAGAGGACTCTTCTGTAACATTTATATTGGAACAGCACATCAGGCATATGGGTAGGCTTATCAATGAACTGCTACGGTTAATAGCAACGCTGCGACCTACAAGGCATGTCGTAAGAGGCTACTAAGGTAGGGGCCTAGGGAAGCTACCCTAATAAATAAAAAGTGTCGCAGAAATCGGATGTGCTGACCTACTTATAGGCGCATAATTGGCAGAACGTACAATCGCTCTTAGACTTAGATCACATACAAGTCACAAAGAGTGGTTTAACAAGTTGTTGGTATGGAGTGTTCGAAAAAGAAGTAGCTGGACGCTGTTGGAAATATTGCGAAGGAGTCCGGAGCACCTATGTACATGTCTGGAGTACAATGAAGATATTCCAAACTGAAACTTATATTCAAAAGCAGCTGTTTTTCCACTGCCTTGTTAAAAATGTCCATGATTCACACCTATAAGAAGATCACCACAATATATTAATGGCAAGATTTTCTGTTTATTTTTCAGTTTGATGCTGGAGTTTCAGAGAAAGTTCTCCTGGTTTCCAGGGATGAGAGCAGCATGTTAGTAGTCTCGTATTCCGAACTCAAGCGATGCTTCCAGTCATGCTTTCAGGAGCTTGTGGCACAACCATCTCAAGGGGCAGCATCTTTTTCCTAGCCAATGGCATCATCTTTTACAGAATGCTACATCAGTCATAACCAATCAAATGATTACCAAATCAAATGATTACCCAATCAAATCGCTTATTCTTTCACCACTAAATGAAGCCATGACATGTTTCCTTCAACAAGCAATTAAGCCTCTATTGTCATACTTCCAAACATTGTGTTTTGTTTTCCAGTGGTTATGGGATAAATGTAGCAATCTTGACCTCTTATATTTTCATTAACAAATTTTAATTGTATGTGACCAAATGTTTACCAAATGAATATTTTCGACAAAATATCTGTTGCCGAAGCTTTCAGTATCTTGGAAAGTTGTTTCAAAAATGTGTTGATTTCAATTAAAATTTATTTAAATAGCATAAATTAATTGAAGGTGTCATCAGTTATATGAGAACTGTCAGCACTCTGGACATGTCCATAGGTGCTCTGATCTCTGCCTCATCCATAAGTGCTCTGATATCCGCCTCAGCAAATCCAGCAGCATCCAGTGGCTCAACGCAACAGTTCAATGTTGATTGATTAATCTTTTTTTAATATTTGGTATGTTATCTTTTCAGACTGAACCAATATCAAAGTTATCGTATTAAAATTTACTTAAATGACATAATTTGATTGAAATTATCATCGGTTATATGAGGACTATCGTCATAGCACTCCGGACATGTCCAATAGGGGCTCCGATTCCTGCCTGAACAAATCCAGCAGAGTCCAGTGACCCAACATGCCAGTTCGATGTTGATTAATCAATCGTTTTGCATATTTGATATGTTGTTCTTTTCGGGCTGTATCAATATCAACACACATTTCTCTCAATCTGGTCAGCGACTGGGATTCTCAAACTTTAAAATTTACTTAAATAACATAAATATGATTTTAGTTATCATCACGAGTTTTGATCTCAGATAGTACAAGTTAGACTGGGTTTGAATATGTGGTATAAATAGTATTAGTTAGTGTGGAGATATTCTGTGAGAGTGTAGTTGTTAGAGCACTCACTTTTTAGGCCCGTGGTCCTGGTTTCAATTCCATAGTGGGAGTGCAAATTTGTTTATGGCCATAACGGCTCTCGGATCAACCCGGCCTCAATTTAGTACCAGAAAACGCATTTGGAAATAGGGGTGGCCGGCGTGATGTTGACCACATTACCTAATGTGTGCTGATGATCCAAAAAAATCATCGGAACATCAATGGGTAGAGCTGAAGAGGACAGTTCACGCCCAGAATGAAATTTGGTAGTGATGGTGGTGTCTGTGGCCTAGCGGATAGTGACTCTGTCTATTAACCCCAACGTTCTGAGTTCAAATCACACTGAGTTTGGTTGCAAATTGTTTTGCATGGATTTTAACAAAAGGACGATGGCACCACCTGTTCAGAAAGCAATGGCAAACTAATGCCTAGAAAATCACAAACAGCGTTAAAAAAAAGCTGGGGTTGATTCGCAAAGTCCTGTAAAGGATATGCAATTAACTTTTAGTGGTGGTAGTAGTAGTAATAGGAGGAAAGGTACAGTTTCAGTGCTATGTTTCACTTGGAACAAAGTTTATTAGTGGTGGTAGTAGCTAAAAAAGCAACAGTTAATCCTTATCTTAATCTGGGGGACAAGAAGGTTTAGTATTGGTAGTATAAGGTGGGCGCGATTACAACCCAAGAGTGCCTCATTCAAACTCTGTAGCAGCAGTTTGGAAGCAAATTTGTTCCTGTGGATTTTTACGAATGGTAAAAACATTTTTTTTTATTACAGATGAAAAATTAGTAGCTTTTATCAAATAAAAGTGGGTTTTAATGTGGTTTTTGTCACAGATAAGTCGGTATTAAATTGAATTTTATCATAAACAGGTTTTAAAGCAGTTTTTACCATGTACAAGTTGAGCTTAGTACATCAGCTACAAGAATGCACACACAGAAAACCTTAAGATTCTACCAGTTTGGCTTGTTCTTCATCTTTCAACTCTCAACAGATCATATGTCTTCAACAAACTTCTTCCAGCTCTTCCTCTCTCTTGCCATTCCTTCCAATTCTTACCCCGTCCTGCCTATTTTTTTAGCACCGGTCTCCTGCTCTCTTCTCCAGATATTTCTAGGCCTTTTACTACTTCTCTTTCCCTGCGGGTTCCAAAAACAGTGCCTGTCTTGCAATGCTTCCTGTCAGCCTTCTCAATGTGTGTCATATATATTATATCTTATTGTTATATGTGTGTTATATCGCCAATAACTATATGTGTGTTATATCGCCAGCTTCTCTTCCTTAGCTTTTTCTCCACTGGTATCTGCTTAGTTCTTTCTTCTGTGTTCCTCGTTCGTAATCTAATACTACCATCTCAGTCTCTCTCATTTCTATGTAAACATCCATTTACAAAGGTCTGTAGTTTTCTGGTGGTTTCTTTTGTTATCCTCCATGTTTCCGAGCCATAAAACAGCGATGACTTCAAATTTGATTGAAAGATTCTCAAACAAGTTTTGCTTGTTATAACAGTAAAATCTTTTATCTAAAAAGTCAGAATTGAGTCACCAAAATTTGTTGTAAATTAAGAAAAACTATAACTTACTTTGTACATACAGCATAAAACAAGTGAACAAAATTGATTGATTTTATGGATTTTTATTATGTAGAAATATGTTTTTTAAGTGAGATTTGTTACGTACAAAGTTAGCTGGCTGCTTATCATTGATTTTATCATGTACAAGTAGATTTTTAAATCATGTTTGTAGTGTACAGGTGAATTATTGATGGTTTTAACACTTTCGCTGCCACAGATGACAAAAGTCGAGCAAACACTAACTCCCTCTTATTGCCGCGGTTGACTTGTTGGCCATGGGTATGTCTTTTTTTCATGGGGAGTTTCGCTGACCATACACCGGTAATACATTACACAATACTTCCATATTGTTCAGAAGAGCTCTCCAAAATAGTGGATCTAACGTACATGTGTTTAAAATACATGTTCGTTTTTCAAAGAATTTTAACGCGATTTTTTGTAAGTAAACAAAGATTTTGATAATGAGCAATGTAACTCATGATAGTCAGGTCCAAAATGACTCTGATTTGGATTTCTTACTTAGCCAGTAACAGTGATAATACGGGCTCTGAATGTGATACAAATTTGGACTTCGATTCAAGTGACGATGACTATATATCAATAGCAGATATTCCTAGAGGTACAGATTTTTAAAAATTATCACCCTAAAACTGATCGTGCCAAAAAAATAGTGTGGCAATGAGCCAGACTTGGTTGAAAAATGGGTTGCAGCGAAAGTGTTAATGAAGTATAACAAAAGATAGTTGATTTTAGAAAACTATTATAAGTTAGAGATATGTTTGTGGATAGTCAACCCTGAGATACAAGATCATGTGGGCGTCTGTGGTTTAGTGGTAGGGATCTTGATCACAACCCAAGAGTACCTGGTTCCAGTGAATTTTAAAGAATGGTGGAAATCCTCACTGTTCAAAAAGCAAAGGCAAACTACTGAATGTATAAGTGGCATCTAGAAAATCAACTCATTTCCTGTGGTTGATAGCAACGCTCTGTAAAGGATATTCTACGATTTTCGCGTATGCCCCACATGTGGTAGGTGACTGTTTTCGGGGATTCGACTCTTAGTCACCTTTGCACACACCAGAGAGGTGCAGAAGCACACGCTGAGCTGTCATCATCGCTTGCAATTGACGGCTTATTATAATAAGGTACATTGTACTAAAGAAAACAGGTCTAAAAAGGATTGACTTCATTGCCACTGGTTTCCCATATGGTTCCGTCCCTCTTGGCAGAAAGGGCATGCCACCTACCGAGTGTAGCACAAAGCATGAACTCAGTAGCTCCAGCAGCAATTCAATGGATTTCCTGCAAAAATTGCATGTGACTCGGTATGAAATCGAATCTCCAACCTGACGTTACACAAATGTCTTAACCACTTCGCCGCAGAGACTTCCAGCTCATGATGGTTGATTTTGTCCATAGTAAATCTAGCACAATTTAGCTTCATCTCCATAACAAATCTAGCACTAGTTTTTTTAGCTTCATCTCCATAACAAATCTAGCACAGTTTTAGCTTCATCTCCATAGTAATTCTAGCACAGTTTATCTGCATCTCCATAACAAATCTAGCACAGTTTATCTGCATCTCCATAGTAAATCTAGCACAGTTTTAGCTTCATCTCCATAAAAAATCTAGCACAGTTGACAGAAATACAATTTTTAGCTTCAAGTCCTTAAGAAACCTGGCAGTTGTCCAGATTTCTTGCAATCGCATGCCAAGTTAACAGCAGTATGAATGTATCAGTCATTAAACCCAGCAGCCAATCATGTTTGTGAACGAATATTATCTCATATTGAGTGAACACCGCATGATTACAATTTATTAAAATGTTAAACATGTTATAACTGATCTTTGTGTCGAAAATTATCATCTGGTTTCCAATATTTTGTTTACTTTTCTGGTTTTTGAAAATTGTTTGTTTATGGTGTTCATGGTTACTTGATTGACATTATTTTCTTTTGAATTTTTAAACAAATATTGTTTCATGAGTTTTAAATGTATTTTTTAAGTTTTTGTTTTGTTGAAACGCACATAAGTGTCCTGATGTTGATAAGTGATCCATCGGGATGTAAGTAAAAGTCAAGAATTAATGGGTCACCTCTATCTGAGAATTTGTTCTGCCGCTGGTTTCTGTTGAATTATCTTACTGATCTGGTTATGCGGGTATTCATGGCAACGAGAGCGCAGACGGTCTTGCATGTTGTCCCTTGTTGGGGAGTTTAGGATGAATAAGGGGGATGTTCTTCAGTCTCTTGGTGACATACTGTTGAATGAGGACAATAAAATTGAATCAGTCCAGCAATTTAGAGAGTTTGGAATTGCACTTTGTACAAGTAGAGCTGGGGGCTTGAGAGAGGTGTTAACCAGTATGCGTAATCTTCAACATTTGTTAGGGGAGACTGAGCACCTATGGGTTAGCCTGGAGAACTGTGATGTCGGTTCAATAACCAATACCTTACCCATAGTCTAGATTTTTATTTGTGTAGTCTAGTTATTTGGTTCCAGATACTTGACACCCACCAGAACTGTTATTAGACATGAAAGCTAAACCACTTCCACACAAGTTGTCCGTGCAGGCTACTCATAATAAAATGACAGGACAAAATTCCAGATACTGAAGTCCTCATAAGAGCCAATATTCCAAGCATCAGCATCCTGTTTGGATGCCTACAGGCGAAAAGTGGAATGAACGGACCGATGGGCTTGCTGGCATTGCTGCTGTAGAAAGCAGACGAGCAATGGACGAGGATGACATTCTGAACTCCATAAGGGAGAAAGGGTGGGTAAACTATTCAAGAAATGGGTTTGAATCTGCAACGCTAACCAGACTACAAAAATCAAATGTGGTTTCGCTAGATGAGCGCTACACTGGTGGCCAAAGAATAGTAAACCAACATAGAACTGGTATTGTTAGTTGTCACACACGCCTGAGTGGTTACCGGGGCCCACATTTGGGGTGTAAAGAATAGAACCACTTACCTGCCATGCATGTCGTAAGAGGCGACTAAGGAGGTTTGGCTGAAATCAGATGCACATGTCCTAAATGTGTAGAAGTCTAGGGGCCTACCAAACCAATGTGCAACGTATACACTTCTTGGCAAAGATCAAACATATCACAAAGAAAGAGTTAAAATTAAAGAACGATAGCAAAGAAGGAGGAGATCACTTATGGACTAATTACTTTGATGTGCAGTGATGAAGATTTGGAGACTAAACTAAAAGTAGATTGCATCACCGTGGCCAGGACAAATTCAATAAAAGATTAAAATAAAAATTATCTTCAAAACGACCTTGTGGACCCTCACGTTGCTTACAGAGTTATGCACTGTCGCTGAGATCTTCCTGTGTAAGTAAGAGATTAGAGCACACATGGTTATTCACCAAAGTGCAGTGATGATGATCCTATCATTAAATCAATCAAAGAATTATTTTGGATACAGTGTGGCATATTTGGGAGTTTTTGGAACGAACAGACTGTGCATCCTTGGGGACCATCATTAAGAGACGAAGATGAAGGTGGTTTGGACATGTATGTCTTATGCCAGTGGGAGGCACTGGCTAGGACAGCTTTCAGATGGACAGCGGATGGGAAGAGAAGGCCTGGACGTCCAAAGAAAACATGAAGAACGGTGGAGAGAGAGTTGAAGGGGTGTTGCCTTACGTGGGAGACGGTTGATAGAAAGGCAGCAGAACGGCAAAAGTGGAAGTCTCTTGTGGAAGCCGTATGTGTCAATCAGGACTAGAAGAGGATATAACTATTTGGGACTCAATATGGAATATGCGGTCAACATCACGTTGCTTGCCTTGACTTAGTGTTTCTCTGATATACATTTGAGACTTGAGTCTACATAAGTTGTTTGTGTTAGGAAAAGGCACACTGCAGTCACAACCGCCTGTTTGTGGCTGGGTTCATGGTGGTATCTCACTTCCTTGTGTGGTCTTGTTGAGCATGGGAAACTGAGACTTGTGAGAACTGCTTGTTGATGGCTGGATTCATGGTGGTATCTCACTTGGTAGTGCATCCGATGGCACACTATATCTGATGGTCAAAGCATTCAATGCATCCATGGCACACTATATCTGATGCTTCCCATTACAGTGCATCCATGGGACAGTGTATCTGATGGAAGTGTACTTCATGTTCCAGAACATTTTGTGTTCTATGATAACTCGACTATGACAAACATTGACTAGAATGTCTATTACATGTATATTTCTGTATTATACTGTGCATACAACTGTTATATCATGATTCGACTACCATCCATCAGCATTTTCTCATTATTCAGACTCAAGTATCAGGGTGCCTACCAACTTGTCAAATTGGATAAACCATGAAAATTCACAGTATTTGTTCAGAAGTGCATGAAACAATTATGAAAATAAACACTTCTGTTGATTAATTTTGACAAATTATTCATATCTGTTTGTGGATATGTTCCGTGGATGGTTTACAAATAAGGTATTACATTATATTGTATAAGATACGTAGAGTTGTCATTTGAAATATTTTATTTGTGATGAAAACTTACTTGTAAAACTCTGTGAAAAGTGTGGTTTCAGTGCTGGATGTGAGGAAGGGTATTATTTTTATCTTTTGTGAATAAGATTTGTGTGTTATGTTTTTAGTCTGGTCTTCGTACGCTTCACAACGACCACTTGTTAAACGTCTCTTTGTGATTTGTATGTGATCTGAGCCTAAGAGCGATTGTACGTTGTGCATTATACGCCTACAAGTAGGCCAGTACATCCAATTTCTACGATGCTTTTTATTTACTAGGGTAGCTTCCTAGGTCCTACATCAGTCGCCTTTTACAACATGCCTTGTAGGTCACAGTGGTGCTATTCTTTGCTTCCCTTGTGGGCCCTGGCACCACACGGCAGTCTGATCTAAGCTCATCAAGTAGCATGTTCTTGCGGAGCATCGCTTTCATCACAGCCTGTCTGAAAAAATCTCTTGGTCATCCCCTGCCTCGTACTCCAGAAACCATGCCTTCCATTACTGATTTCTCCAAACCACTGATGTTTAACGTGGCCATAATATTTCATCTTCCAGAACAAGTTATTTATGAGTCAATGTTCCTCGATATACAAGTCTTGTAGGATGTCTTTGTTTTTATCTTCTCTGTCCTGGATGTTCTAACAACTTTTCTGTAACACCTTGTTTCAAAATCTTCTATTTTGTTCTTTAATGTTTGTGTTATGATCCATGATTCACATCCATATGTTGCTACATGCAATATGCATGTTCTCGGAAGTCTTACTTTTGTTTCTTTACTTGTGCCGTGCCATAGTTTATGCTGACCACCCTCTGGAGTGTCATGTCTAGTCTTCTAATTTCTTGCATACAATTTCCATTGTTGTTGCTTATCAAGCCAAGATATTCAATATGTGACGTTCTCAATGTCTTCATTATTGATGGTAATTTTGGGTTGAGGTTTTGCTTTATCGATGGACATTATTTTGTGTCATGTAGGTGCAAATACATCTCATCGTACTCGGGTCAATGGTTGTCCTTCCTTCTTTTCGTTTGCTTGAAATTTGTCAATATATTCAATGTTATCTCTTGTATGAACTTCACTGTCTTTTGTAGCTCACACAGAGGTCCGTGTAGTTTTCTGTCAGTGTTGTTTCGTTAGGCCAGTGAGTTTGCCTCAGTGTATCATATTCAGGGCAGTCTGGTGTGCCTGTCCACATGTACACATGGCTGAATTGCAAATCTTGAATTTTGTACAGTGGTTGTCATTCACAGAGAGACTCAAAATCGCAAGTTGTGGTATGAGTGGATGTCATCTATAAAGGCCTTCAACCTCCAGAGCATCATGTTGATCTTCTGTACTGGTTAAGCTGCTGTTCATGGCATTGATAATGCGGACAGGCTTGTATCGAGAACATCGATTGTTGGGGAGTTTATGATGTATAAGGGTGACGTTCTTTGGCCTCTTGGCGACCTAATGTTGGATGAGAACACAAAATGTTGGATCTATCAAGCAATTTAAGGAGTTTGAAACTACACGTTGTACAAGTAGAACTGGATGAGCAGAGACATGAGTCTGTTTAACCAGCGAACCACAGGAACCGTCAGTGTGAATATGCATATCCTTCGACATCTGTTATAGGAGAGAGCACTTACGGGTCTGCTTATAGTGACATTACGTTAGTTCAGTAAACAATAACTAGGGAGACATAACAGACCTATACTGCACATCTCCTCTGTTCTCCGCCAGGTTGTCCTTGGTATGCCCCTCCATCTTCACTTCGAGTTCCAGTTCATGTGATGGTCTCTGATCACTGCTGAGTAATGTCCTATCCAGCCTCAACATCTACCTTTCATCACCATATCCTTTTGTTGTCACTTAGTGTCACATTACTACAGATTGCAAATTTTCTTCTTTTGTCATCACATTGCTACCGGGTTGTTGCCCTGTGTCGTCACATTGCTACCGGATTGTTGCCCAGTGACATGGTTTTCTGTTGTCTTGCGCTGCTCTAGTGGCTTGGATGAGTTATTTTTGCTCTTTGACAGAATTCTGCTATGCCATCTAACCATCTTTTCATGGTCTTCCTCTCGCCTTCTTTCCTGATATTCTGTTTGTAGAAGACTGTATAAAGTGGAGTTTGCAAATTTACACCATCCTCAAAAAAATATGATACTGGATACCCTCGCAGGAGCTGCGGAGTTCATGCACTGCCACTAAGACCTTCCTATGTAAGAAAGAGAGTGAAGCACACATGGTTATTCTCCAAAGTGCTATGGTGGTGATCCTATCATTCAACTTGATGATGCTCGTCCATCACGGGTGATATCCGTCGTTGATTTTCTAGGCACCACTTATACGTTCAGTAGTTTGCCATTGCTTTCTGAACGGTGGCGCCATCGTCCTTTTGTTAAAATCAACGGAAACAATTTGCAAGCAAACTGTCCGCAGCGTGATTCGAACTCAGAACGTCGGGGTTAAAAGACCGAGTCACTAACCCCTAGGCCACAGACGCCACACCGTGATATAGAAGACTATATACAGTGAAGTTTGGTTGCATACATATTAAGTGACCGAACTACTTCATTCTATGTTTCTCAATGTAATTCAAGCAATGTTCTGTCCCAACTTTCTTACTTATGTTGATGACTTTTCCTGGTAACTTTTCGTAAGCTTCGCATTTCATATTATTTTTTGCGACACTGCTTTGCTCATGTCTGGCAACAGAAAGTAGGTATGAAGTCATCATCAAATAGCTTGTCCTGAGCTGAACTTTGCCACCCCAACAGTCCTAGGAATTGCTCTCTCTCATAGGCCAGATGTCCTGACTCTGCAGCAGTCTTGTTCAAACCATCAGTCACATCCTGAATCCATCTTCTCCGTGGTCTTCCTCTTCTTCTCTTTGCCGGGATGCCTCCTTCCATGATGGTCTTCTCCAGCCCTTCATGTCTTTTTATATGTCCAAAATATCTCAATTTTCTATCAGCCAGTTTTCTTTAATTTTGAGTTCTTTCTGGATAGATCTATTTGTTCTCTTCTCTGTCCAAGATATACGAAGGACTCTTCTGTAACACTTATAAAGGTGCATTTAGTAAATACCCTAAATAATAGAAAAATATAATGAACGGAAGCAAGAGTTTTAGCCTGACCTGTACAAGAACAGAATTTGTATCCTATAAATGGCTATTATTATTCTGTAAGAAGATGGATGGATGGATATGCGGAATCTAATTTACATGATTGCTGTCATCTTGTTACCAGTCTATTTCTGTGCGATGATGAGCGTCCAGTCTATTTCTGTGCGATGATGAGCGTCCAGTCTATTTCTGTGAGATGATGAACGTCCGGCCTATTTCTGTGAGATGATGAGCGTCCAGTCTATTTCTGTGCAATGATGAACGTCTGGCCTATATTTATGCAGTGGTGAACGTCCCACCTTTTTCTGGCGATGGTGAATATGCCACATGCTACACGGTGTGATGGTGAATGTTCCGCATCTGTCTGCATGATGGTGAATGTCCCACCTCTGTCTGCGCGATGGTGAGTGTCCCACCTCTGTCTGCGCGATGGCGAATGTCCTACCTCTGTGCGATGGTGAACATCCTGCATATTTCTGTGCGATGTTGAACGTCCCACCTATCTCTGTACGACGGGAAACGTGCGGTGAACGTTTGGCATATGTCTGTGCGATGACGAACAATCTTCCGGTTTCTGTAAGTGGATCCAGTCTGTGTATGTTTGGCATTTATGCTATTTTGTTGTTGTTGATCGTATGACATCTTGTTTGTAAATGTTGAATAAAACTGTTGTTGTATATAAATGAACATTTGATTGAGTAACGGACATGGCATTATTATGACAAATAAAAGACTACAAATAAGATCTGCAGAATTTTGTTCACCATTTGTTTTCTCCGATTTGAATGGGGTTCCCTTCTCTCTAAGCAAATAGAATTGTGTAAGGTGTTCTCTGAACAAATAGAATTGTGTAAGGTGTTCTCTGAACAAATAGAATTGTGTAAGGTGTTCTCTGAACAAATAGAATTGTGTAAGGTGTTCTCTGAACAAATAGAATTGTGTACGGTGTTCTCTGAACAAATAGAATTGTGTAAGGTGTTCTCTGAACACTGAACAAATAGAATTGTGTACGGTGTTCTCTGTCTTACGCGTGTACTGGCCGACTATTATCTCGAATCAAGAATTGCTTGCACGATGCCAACAAGAGAATATGGGCACTATCATCCGAAGACGACGCTGGAGATGGATTGGACATGTGATGCGCATGGAGACTGGCTCCGACACGAAAACTGCACTGAGATGGACTCCAGAGGGTAGGCGAGAGCGTGGAAGACCCAAGACGACCTGGAGGAGAACGATAGAGCAAGAGCTGAAGGAAATGAATCATAGCTGGAACACAATACAGAGGAAGGCCATGAACAGGGAAGAATGGTGTACGTTTGTTGCTGCCCTAAACGCCA
This sequence comes from Arion vulgaris, assembly GCA_020796225.1. Classification (NCBI taxonomy): domain Eukaryota; kingdom Metazoa; phylum Mollusca; class Gastropoda; order Stylommatophora; family Arionidae; genus Arion; species Arion vulgaris. Next base: position 21,545,203 of record CM036776.1, read on the forward strand.
AAGGCGTAACAGGCTAAAGAGAGAGGTGTTCTCTGAACAAATAGAATATGAATGGTGTTTTCTTCTTTCTAAACCTATGTTTCTGACGTAAGTCCAATAACCAATCTCACTGAACAAATATATATAACTACAGTGTTCTCTCTGATCACGGTCTACACTTCAGAACAGAAGAGGGGACCAACTATGTCACACGGTCTACACTTCAGAACAGAAGAGGGGACCAACTATGTCACACGGTCTACACTTCAGAACAGAAGAGGGGACCAACTATGTCACACGGTCTACACTTCAGAACAGAAGAGGGGACCAACTATATCACACGGTCTACACTTCAGAACAGAAGAGAGGGCCAACTATGTCACACAGTCTACACTTCAGAACAGAAGAGAGGGCCAATTATATCACACAGTCTACACTTCAGAAGAGGGGACCAACTATGTCACACGATCTACACTTCAGAACAGAAGAGGGGACCAACTATGTCGGTAATACATTGAGATTATTTTCTACAGACAAATATTGTACTATACAGCCAACAACATACTTCTGCCAAGTTTTAAAAATATGTATTCAAACGGTATATACGAAACAAACATAAAATATACAAGTTTGATCAGTTTGATTGGTGGAACAAAAATATACAAGAAATGTTTATATTAGTTCTTGAATATAATCTCAGTGTTTTGGGCAGACTCTAGGTGCTCAGTCTCATCCTGCAGATATCGAATTGAAGAAAGGCTGATGATTCCAGTGTCTTGCTGGTTAAACACTCTCAATCTGTCCTTAATGTGTCCAGTTAACTTTGAGATCTCTGTACAGATATTGCTGATTTGGTTTCCAAGAGAAACACAGATTCAGAACTCACAAAGTTCCTCTTTTTTCCTATAGAAATGGATGGCACAGATAGAAGAGTGATATTGTGCGAATAACCAGTTAAGACATAATTAAGATAGAGCAATGGATTAACACAGGTGAAAGAATAATAGGTTAAGAGGTCAGTATCAATGATGGTAGGCAATGTAGAGAGGGGTGTAAATGGAAAATATGTAAGGTAAAAATAACCTGTTTGCATACTATGAGGTCACCCGAGTGGTTACCGGGGCCCAAATTGGGATGTAAAGCCTTGGTTGCGGACCTATGCCTCCCTGTGGGGCGAAGGGTGAAGAGGAATACTATGAGGTATGTTTGGGAATACAGTGTTTTCATAATTTTTCTTGATTGTTTTTTGTAAAACTACAGTACTTTGTTTTTACGCGTTTCGCCATTGCTACAGTTTTACTGCAGTCTTCCCTTATCTCGATAATTTTTCTTTGAGAAACGGGACATGATGAGGGTGTGGGGAAATATCACGACAGTCACCTTCACTCCCCAGTGTTTTCTCTGGTACACAATTGAGGCTGGGTTGACCTGAGAGCCGTTATGATCAGAAAATATGTCCCTTCTGCTGTGGAATATGATCCTGGGACCTCACAACTACAAAACATGTGCACTAACCACTATAATATCGTGACTCTTATGACTTTTTATCTCTTTCAAGGGCCTGTGATACCCATAGCTAGAAACAAATGTATAACATTCTTCTCTGTTCTTGGTTGTCCTCTGTATTTATTGTATTCCAGTTGTTATTCATTTTAGTTTTTGTTATACTATTCACCTCCAGGTTGTTTTGGGTCTTCCACATTTTCGTTTATCCTCGGTGTCCATCTCTCATTACAGCTTTCATGACAGAGTTTTTTTTTTTTTTCCGATCCAGAAGCACTTGAGCTTTTCAGCTCGGTGCTATGGACATCATAACCCTTCGGTTCGGTGCCATGAACACCGTAAATCTGGAGAACCTGTGTCTTTTCTGCCAGCCCACAGAATTGAACCCACACTCACAGAGGGTTTGTCACCCGTTGTCCAACGCACTACAAACACGCTGTGCAGGCGGGCCATGACAGAGTTAAAACTCCATGCGCAACACATGTCCGATCCATATACAGTGTATCTTTTGGATGATGGTGTTCATATTCTTTCGCTGTTCCTGGCTAATGACTATATATATATTGATCTCACACAATTATACGTTACATAGGTCGAAATGTTGCTGTGTATTGTAAATGTTTTTTAAAAAACTACAGTACTTTGTTATTTCATGTTTCATATGTTACATAGTGCCTGCAAGTAATTTCTCCATACCACTCTGTCCTGGGCAACTCGCTCAATCTCATCCATGGAATCCAGTCCAATATTTCTTGCCTCTGCTGGCAAAGTTCGTTTCAGGGTTTCCCTAGAGCGTCTGTTAATGACTATGACAGCACTCTAATCTAACCACTTGACTATGACAGCACTCTAATCTAACCACTTGACTATGCCAACATTCTAATCTAACCACTTGACTATGCCAGAACTCTAATCTAACCACTTGACTATACCAGCACTCTAATCTAACCACTTGACTATGCCAGCACACTAATCTAACCACTTGACTATGCCAGCACTCTAATCTAACCACTTGACTATGCCAGAACTCTAATCTAACCACTTGACTTTGCCAGCACTCTAATCTAACCACTTGACTATGCCAACACAATAATCTAACCACTTGACTATGCCAACACTCACTATTTGTTCAAGATCCCAAACAGAAGATTATTCTTGGGAGTACAACTGAGAGGTTTTAGTGAGCACAGCGTTACATCATATCCAAGTTCCCTGGCAAGCTGGGCCCTGTCTGTATCTACCAGGTTCATACACAAGCGTCCTGAAAATAAAAACATTTCAAACAATATCTTGTGCAACAAATCAAGGGTCTCTGTGGCGTATGTTAGGTGTTCACCTCTTGTTCCAAAGGTAATCGGTTCGCTCCTCAATCCTTTTTCCAGAGATCCCTGATCTCAGTGTAGGTGAGATCGAGCTCCTAGTCCCATCAGAGATGGATGATAAAACGTAAGTCCCGTGTTCAATTTGAGCACATAAACGAACCCTTGGCAGTTCAAAATCAAGAAGAGAAGGCTGGAAAGACGCTGCCCCTGGGCAAAATACATTAGAAAAGTTTTATAATAAAATTACTATAAAATATCTTCACAATTACATCAGGACCCTCACAGATGCTACAGAGTTTGTGCACTGCCGCTGAGATCTTTCTGTGTAAGAAAGAGATCAGAGCACATATGGTAACTCATCGAAGTGCAACGATAACGGTCCAATCAATCAATCACAGGTCAATGCTATTACTATTTTTATGAGTAGTAGTATTGCAATCATCATATTGCGACCGTGCCTCCAAAACCATCAGTCAAATGCGCCTAATACATAAAAATGTTGAACATTGCTGGTTTAGACTAAGCATAGTTGAGATATTACTGGACGAGGGAGTGAGGCTGACGAAGAGCAAAACTTTTCCTCACTTTAATCCAAATACAGCGCAAGCTACAGTTTCAGACAACTACACACAACTACAAAACACAACAATCAACATGAAGAACGGCGCTGTAACAACACAAGAGGAACCAGCATAGCTGAGAATCATCGTGTAGTTGAGGCACAGAGAAAACAAGCTACACAAAAAGACAACACACAACACCCACATGTCTAACCTTGATCATGTATGCCCCTCCTGTAGTAGGGGATTGTGTTCTAGGATTGGACTTTACAGCCACCTCCGCACACAACAGAGATGTACAGCAGTACACGTCTGAGACTGTTGTCATCATCGCTTGTAATGAACGGCTATTATTATTAGACTAAGCATATGAAACCGATCGCAAAGAATAATAAATGACAAGAAATCTTCAACTTAATTCTACTTACCCTGTTCTTCTAACGCTGTGTTCAACTCGGTCTGATCAGCAGCATGACCCAGCGTCAGGAATTCCTTGAATAGAAATAGTATTTTTTTAAAAATTTTACATCTATGTCTTCAACTAATAAGAGCATGGTTTCATCAACTGTTTTATGGCTAAACTGTAGTAACAATAAGTAGCAACAATATTTTTCATACCTATTTTCGCCTGTGTGGTGCCAGGGTCCGCAAGGGAAGCAAAGATAGTACCACTGCAACCTATAATGTATGTCGTAAGAGGCGACTAATGTAGGACTTAGGGAAACTACTCTAGTAAATAAAAAGCATCGCAGAAATCGGATGTGCTGGTCTACATGTAGGTGTATAACTGGCACAACATACAATCGCTCTTAGGCTTAGATTACATACAAATCACACAAAGTGGTGAACAAGTGGTTGATATGGGCGTTCGAAGAAGAAAAGAAAGAAAAATATCTATTTCTGTAGTCTTGTCATTTCTATTCCGTTTCTGGTACAGCCCTACTGGATTCCAGAAATCAGATTTCACATTGGAAGACAGGCTTTGCTTGGGAGTTTCTATTCTAACCTGAGCTGGTAATAAGATTTGTAAACAGGTGATACATCAGATAAACAGGCGATTGGTCAGGCAGACAGGTGATTGGTCAGGCCAACAGGTGATTGGTCAGGCCAACAGGTGATTGGTCAGGTCAACAGATGATTGGTCAGGCCAACAGGTGATTGGTCAGACAGACAGATGATTGGTCAGGTGAACAGATTGGTCAGGCCAACAGATGATTGACCAGATAAACAATTAGTCATCAATTCAATCTTATTCCCACACAGGAAGATGTCAGAGGCAGTGCACAAATTCTGTAGCTATGATGAGGATTCCTGATGTAATTTTAAGATTTGAAAATTGTTGTAGGAATTTATTTTAGTGAATTTTTACCGCAGCGGCTTTGCAGCTTACCAGTATCAATTTTCAACTACGGAGGGTTCTTTACAAGCTCAACATGAACATAGGACCTGTTTTATCTGGTGTGAACATAAATTTGTGTAAATCTATATTTACCTTGTAGGTGATGCCTGCTGTCTCAAAATGCTGACTTTGAGGATAGCACAGTATATGTGTTTTTTGGATACTACCATAGCAACAAGGGCAAATAACAAATGAAGCATTAGAGTCCAGGCAGAGTTTCAAAACCATGTCGGTGGCAGACCCACAAGCATGCAGACAAACTCCTACATTAAAAGTTCCTCTAAAGTAATCCAGGTTGCACTGAAACAAAAGAAATGTTTTATATAGCGTCATCATCTTCATCAAATAACTTGTCCTGAGCAGAACTTTGCCAACCTAACAGTCCTTCGGAATCTCTCTCATAGGCCAGATGTACCACCTCTGCAGCTGTCATGCTCAAATCATCAATTACATCCTGAATTCATCTTCTCCATGGTCTTCCTCTTTTCCTCTTTGCTGGGATGCCTCCTTCCATAATGGTCTTCTCCAACCCTTCATCTCTTTATATGTCCAAAATACTTTAATTTTCTCAATCTTATTTGTAGAATCAGACAGTTTTCTTTGATTTCTTTCAGGATAGATCTATTTGTTCTCTTCTCTGTCCATGATATACAGAGGTCTCTTCTGTAACACTTATATTCAAAAGCACACATCCGTTTTCCCACTACCTTGATAAATGTCCAAGCTTCACACCCATATGTTGCTACTTGGAATATTCATGCTAGTAGTATTCTGATCGTTTTCATATCAGTTCGATTCCATATTGTTTTTAGTTGTTAATTTTTGATAAGGTCATGTTTGTTCTTTTAATTTCCTTCATGCCATAACACTAGCTTTCAGAATTAGTGAGGATCACTGCACTCAGGACAGGTGCTGGGGCTGCAAGGGAGCAAAGAATAGCAACACTGTGACCTACAGGGCATGTCGTAAGAGGCGACCGAGGTATGGGCCTAGGAAGCTACCTAATAAATTAAAAGCATCGCAGAAATCGAATGTGCTGGACGCTTACTTGTAGGCGCATAACTGGCCCAATGTACAATCGATCTTAGGCTCGGATCACATACAAATGACAAAGAGTGGTTTAACAAGTGGTCGATATGAAGTGTTCAAAGAAGAAGACCCAGGACAGGTCTGTAGGTGCTCCCATCTACTTCCTATATCTTTACCAACATATAATGACTAATCACGTCTGTTCTGTGTTGACAAATTAAATGTCTTGTGCCTCTAACAAAGTATTCATGTCTGGCAGTTCCCATCTTCACTCTGGATAAAGATCTCTCTCTCTCTCTATAAAATTAGCCTGTAAAGCTCTTGACGATAAGGGAAACAACAAATGTACAGCATTCTTCTCTGTTCTCGGCCGCCCTCTGTATTGTGTTCCAGCCGTGATTCATTACTCTCAGCTCCTGCTCCTATCAGAAGAAAATAGCGGCAGGCCCGACACACCCTGTGCAAGACACAATCAAGTATTACTAGACAAGCACTTGAGTGGAACCCGCAAGGAAAACAGAAAAGTGGACGTCCCTAAACAGACCTGGAGACGGAGTCTTCTTGAGGAACTGAAGAGTGCTCGCTATTCTGGGAGACCATTAAGAGACCGAGAAGAGCGGAAATGAATAAATATAAAGTAGTAGTATATATATTCTATAATTAATAAGTGTGTGCTTCGACATAAACAGAAGAATCACCTGATACATGGGCACGTTGAAGATCCAGGGATTCCAGTCGAGATGATGCCTTCAGTAAGGACTCCTCTTTGTTCTCAACCAGGTACACCTGACGACATATTATAGCGATTAGAATATCAAAATTAGGCAATCAGAAAAATGTTATGTGGGACAGTCACTTATGGGATAGGGACTCATTCTCAACCCCACATGGGCCAGCCACATGGGAATGGCACAACCATATACTGGACAGAGACACATGAAGACCTATAGGTCAGCTTCATATGTGACAAGGACTTATGGGACAGAAACATATGACTGGGATAGCCACACACTAAACAGGGACACACAAAGACCTGTGCGTCAGCTTCACATGGGACAAGGACTTATGGTACAGAAACATATGACTGAGACAGCCCCAAATGAAACAACTGCATATGGGACAGTCATTTTTTTTTTTTTTTTTTTCGTCGCTTTCAACTCAGACGAAGTTTCATCTCTGAAACTGATTTTGCGTGAAAATCTGTTTTTCCAATTTCTTACAATGGCAGCAGCGTGACATTGTAAATTACTTTACACTGGCAGCCGTGTGCTCAATGTACTCGTAATTAGTATTCCCTCGCCATACAGGCAGATTTTCTCCGACTTCAGAGGTACTCATGTTATCGTCCTGAGTAAGACCAGGGACTCGAACAAATGCCGGACAGTAGGTTCGAACCCGAGCTATGAGGCGTCTCACAGCTAGCAGGCCGAGCTACTATCAGCTACTCTAGGCAGTCCCCCTGGGACAGTCATATATTCAATAGTTCTACATGGTTCAACCGTACATGGTTCAACCACACTTGAGATGTCTACACACTTAGCCATTGTAAATAACAAACAAAATTTCCCGTAGCCTTTTCAGACCTTAGGCAATGAAGTGCCTGTTACTTCACATTTCTAGGTGCTAGTGTGCAGGAGGTAGGATGGCCAATTCCTTTTCTCACATGTGGAATGCCAAGTATGGGATTGAACCCTCTTGTGTCAGAGTCGATAGGTGAATGCTTAAGCTAATCCGTCCCGTAGCCATAATATTATACTCATTTAAAAGAATGGTACTGCAACCACATAACATGATAACTTTATAATCACCACAAAGGCTGATATTGTATACCATACAAAGGATGCTATTAAATATAGATTTAAAAGGTTGACATTGTAATAAAAGAATTTTGTCAATAAAATTACATTAGTACATTTATCTACCAGTACAAGTAGAGAAGTGAGGTGATAAATGATGCACAACACGTTACACCAGATGCAGACATTTCAAAATAAATGCTTAAGAAGAATCCTATTATCGATATAAGGGAAGACTGCAGTTTCAGTTTGGAATATCTTCACTGCACTCCGGGTATGTCCATAGGTGCTCTGATCGGCTTCGCAATATCTCCAATAACATCCAGTGACTGACCGTACGAGTTCAATTTTGATTGATGAGCCTAGATAGGAGCCTACTCCTACTCCTCTTATGCTGTTCTTTTCCTTTTCTTGTCACTCTAATCTTCAATCCCAGCTCCTGCAATCTTCTTCAAACGCTCAATATCGACCACTTGTTAACCACTCTGTGTGATTTGTATTTGATCTGAGCCTAAGAGCGATTGTACATTGTGCCAGTTATGCGCCTACAAGTCAGCACATCCGATTTCCGCGATGCTTTTTATTTACTAGGGTAGCTTCCTAGGTTCTACATCAGTCGCCTCTTATGTAGGACCACTGCAGCCTTGTAGGTTGCAGTGATATTATTCTTTGCTTCCTTTGTGGGCCCCGGCACCATACGGGCGGCTCCTACAATCTAGACTGCAGTAAAACTATGTAGCAAAGGGATAACACGTAAAAACAAAGCACTGTAGTTTTACAAAGTAAAAAAAAATAAACAGCGCAGTTTTGACGAAAATGCCTTTATAAAAAAAAGTCACGGAAACAAAAGCAGCAAAGAAATTCAGACTTCATATACGTCAGACATAACAGATACAGTCAGACAATAAATTCATAATGGCTTTAAAATGAAAGAAATGTGAACAACTAGAAATGGAAAAAAATAATAACCTTGTAAATTGTTTGGCCAAATACAATAGCAAATAAAGAGTTTTCAAAACGAACAAACTATGCATCACTGAAGATCATCATTAAAGATGAAGATGGAGGTGGATTGGTCATGTATGTCATATGTCAGTAAGGAGCATTGACTAGGATAGTTCTCAGATGGAAAGCAGATGGGAAAAGATAACTTGGATGTCTTTTACTTGTCCATTCTGGCAGGCATCTGAGCATTTGCCCTTCGACATGAGGCCATGGCAGTGAACTTACTGGTCTGTCTGAGTTGTGGTGTGTTAGCATAGAGAGAGTTTTCAACATCTAGAAATGGGGGTGGCTACTTGTGGCGTAGGTCACTGAGTGCAGGACACTGGAAGAGATGGTGTGTGACAGTTTCTTGTGAGTAGTCACATTGTTGAAATTGTGGGGCAATCTTTGGTTGGATGCGATGTAGGTGAGCATTCAGGGGCACATGTTATGTCCTAAGGTGGAAAATAATGACTTGTTCTTGTTGTGTAAGGTGATTTATGGTATCTTTTGGATTTGTCATGGATTTAGACTTGGATGTCTAAAGTAAACATGGAAATGTACTGTTGAAAGATTGCGATCTCTCTCTCTCTCTCTCGCTATCCCGAAAGATTGTGATATGACATGGTTAAACAATTAGTTGAAAGGTGGCAGAACGGCAACAATGGAACTCTTTTGGAAGCCTTGCATGTCAAATGGGACACTACAAGAGAATATAGATGGATTTCATCATAAAAAAGTATTACCATATACATTCTCTCTCCCAGCAGACTTTTGTGAATGGTTCTCTATCTATGTTATCAGGGAAAACTACAAAAATTGACCCTTCTCTTTAAAAAAAAAGGACTATCCCATTAAGTTACATTCAATTGCTCATTATTTTCAAACATCTTACCTGGCAATCTGGCAACATGTAGGCCATCAATACTCCCAAATGTCCCTGTAACATTTAAATAAAAGTTGAGGCCAAATCAAACTGTCAGAAATTAAACTGAAAAATTACATTCAAATCTTTGAACTCTCCATATCGACCACTTGTTAACCCTTAAATGTTCGACTATTAAGAATATCTCATTTATAAATATCAAATTACATGACTCACGAACTGGCCACCGTTTATTTGTATTTGTTATACACTTAAATGCATATAATATATGTTAACTAATGCAAAACAAATGATAATTTTAAAAATAATTAACAAAAAAAATAAATGATATATGTTTAAGATGTCTAATCTCATTGATCAAAGCATGCTTTTTTTGTTCTTATTCTTCTGTGTTTGCCTGCCATGAATTCATGGGCAGTCAGGGAGTCTGGTATGGCGCTTCTGACTGATTTTTGTGCAAGCCGATATTTCTACGGTGTCCCTAGCCATTCAGCTGAACCTTCTCCATCTTTAGAGGTAAGAGCATGCTTTTAATACAACAAAATTTCTGATCGTGTCACCATTTTGGATAATCTCTGCAGACATGTTTTCACTTGCTCTTGTCAAAAATCACACATTTGCTTATAAAATGGCATCTAATGACTCAGATTACTGTCCTAATCAAAACTATAAGTGTTAGTTCTTTATGGGCTGCTTACTAGACCAGTTCTGCATCATTTTCTCTTATTTATTTATTATTTATTAATTGGTGTCTTCAAAATATGGAAATATTTAGAAGTTACAAATTTCCTAATTACTGCCTTATATATTGTCCTAACAACTTCATTTTTGGATATATTGTGTAAATATGAAGGGACTAAGAGACTGGTAGTTTTATTAGCTTTCCAAACATGCATATTTTCAATACAAGGACTATATATGGCTGCTAGTAATAGAGCAGGCCATCAAAAATAACATTAAAAACCCATGAATGTTTGTACATTGTGCACCTACAAGTAGGCCAGCAGATTCGATTTCTGATACGCTTTTTACTTACTAGGTAGCTTCCTAGGCCCCTAACTTAGTTGTCTCTTATGACATGCCTTATAGGCCGCAGTGTTATTATTCTTTGCTCCCCTTGCAAGTCCCGGCAACACACAGGCAAGAACAAAAGCAAGCAACAACTAAAGGACTGAGATTTCTATATATGTCGCACCATCTGCCTTGGATCTTCTAAAACAATAATGAGGTTTCAGATAACCATCTCAGAGTGGCAGTAAAAGCCTCAAACTATATTATTATCATACTGGAAGTTCCAATCCAAATTAACAAACCCCTCCACTGCAGAAGTCCACAAGAATATCGCCTGGTTTGGCTATTGTCTGCATGGCAGTTGCTAAATTTTCAAGCTGTTGGCATTTTCTCTTTGTTCTGCTTTTAGGAACATCACCTGAAATATTAGAGATTTCTAATTTAGTCATCAAGAAAACAACAACAAAATAAATAAATAAAAGGTCTAGCATTATAGCAAACGACATGAGTGCCTAGAGTAGATCATTTTGGAAGGAATTATGCATGGAAGAAGAATGAGAGGAAGATCTAGAAGACAAGGGGTGGAAGATGACATTGACGATCTGAGAATGACTGCTGCTGACACTGGTCAACTTGCGTAGAATAGAGAGTTTTTTCAGGAATGCTGTCATGGGAGCCAATTTCCCAGAAGGGACGAGCTACTTGACGATGATCATTATAGCAAAAAGCCATTAGAATTGACTTGTGTACATCTCTAATAAATATTTATTATATATTAGAGATGAACATGAGACAATTATTGCATCAGAGGAACATGGTATATTGCGAGCTTCCAAGTGGCCAGTTCCATTGAAATGAGTGGCTACAGGAGTCACAGAGCATTTGCACATACCACGTAAGTGTTGGCCGAAATGGTCACTAAGCTTTTTGCCAGTTTCACCTATATATGCCCTGTCACAACATTTACAAGTGATGGCATAGATTACATTGCAGGACTCACAAGATCATTGGAGCTGATTTGCTCTAGAAAATTGTTTTATATCTTTATATGGTACCTTGCGACCTCATGGACTCAACACACTACATCCCTATGCTTCTTAATACTGTCTCTTCTCATAACTCCATAATATATGTGTGTATATAATTTAGTATTATTGGTTTGCCTAGTCTGCCCAGGCTAGGCAAACTTCCGTCATACCAAAACAAATGTTGTTCTGTGAACTTTCGGAGGAAGAGGCACCAGGGCAGACCACTGCTCAGATATAAAGATGTCTGCAAAGCCTCAATGAAAAAGTTTTCTATAGATCCCAGCACATGGGAGGGACTAGCTGATGACAGAATTGTGTGGAAAGCCAAATTACGAAAGGGTGCAGAGTCTTTTGAGAAGAGACTTATATACGAGCTGAACGACAAGAGAGAAAGCGAAAACTCAGAAGTTGTCACAGTAAAACACTTGCCAATTGACCGTCTGTAAAGACGAAAAGGCCATATATTATTGGTTTATCTTTATTCAGTCTTGAGTTTTCCACATTTATTTCATTTTTAGTCACATATTTTTAATTTAGGGCCATTACAAATACATAAAATCACAACACTGGGTTAACAACCCGGTAACAGTGTGCTGACAGAAGAAGAAGAAGGATTTATTGTGTTATTGTATATGTCATGTCTGCTGTCCAAGAAGACTAAATTTCTTTGCTTTTGTTGTATTCTTTGCTTGATAACTGCATTTTGGTCAAAACGTCGCTGTATATTGTGGTTGCACTTTGTAAAACTTTTGTTTATACATGTTTCTCATTGCTACATAGTTTTACTTCAGTCTTCCCTTATATTGATAATATTAACAACTAGAGTATGCCTGCCTGCCCAGCGTGTTTGTAGCGTGTTGGACAACGGGTGACAAGCCCCTGCGAGTGTGGGTTCAATTCCGCACACTGGCAGAAAAGCCACAGATTCTCCAGATTCATGGTGTCCGTGGCACCGAACCGAAGGGTTACGGTGTCCATAGCACTGAGCCGAAGAGATCAAAGCGCTTCTGGATCGAAAAAACAAAAAAACTATAGAAACAAGTTGCTATTTTAGATTTTACCTTCCTTAGGGTGAACTGCTGCGGGAAGGCTGTCCCAGTCTACTTCAACATGGTCTCCGCAACAGTGACTTCCTGTCACTGGTCTGATATTAGCTTTCTATGGACATTAGAAAATGACAGCTGGTAACAATTTCATTTGTATAAAGCATTGGTTATTTTTAAGTTTAAAAGGGTTTAAAAGCTGAAGGATTGACTTCATTGCACTGGGTTTTGCCCCATATGGCTTGGTCCCTCTCCACAGAAATGGCACGCCACCTGTCGAGAGTATTGCACAAAGCACAAACTTCATAGCTCCGTCAACAATCCTAGGGGTCTCTGGAAAAAACTGCACTTGTGAACAGAAGGCTGCGGTCTGGATTCAAACCCACGACCTTCGACTCGCACGGCAAAGGGTTTAACCACTCAGCCCCCCGTTATTTTGAAGTGAACCAGTCATCTATTTGTGTATCTAAGTTCTTGGTTGTGCGGTGTATCAAGTATGTATACAGAATTGGATGTTTCAGGGGCAGAGAAAGAAGTGTATTTAACCAGCGAGCCACAGGAACTATCAGTATGCATACCCCTCTACATATGTTGGAGGTGACTAAGAACCTATGGGTCTGCTATGCCGTCAGTTTAGCAACCAATAACAAAAAGTCTAAGTACGGTCAGGTTGATAGTAGAAGACGTTTGTCAATATGTGCAACATCATCAGTAATTAACTGTATATGTTTCATTTCCATTGCTGGGTAACTATTAAGTGCAAAGAAGATCGAAGACTAGATAGAGAAGTAGAGGCTAGAGTGTAAAAAAAAGCAAATGCTGTAACCTACCAGCTAGCCAAGTTAAGGCACCCAAACATCTCACTGACAGCTAAACAACAGATGAGCAACAAGATTTTCATGCCTACTCTGTGCTACCAGAGCCAAACATGGACAATGAGCAAAGTAGTCGCAAAAAATAACTACATGTGAAATGCGATGCCTATGAAAAGTTACCAACATCACTAGAAAAGACAAGTCACCAACATCAGCATAAGAAAGAAAATTGGGACAGAACCTTTCTTGAATTACATTGAGAAATAAAGAATGAAGTAGTTCGGCCCCTTAATAAGAATGCATCCAAACTCCACAATAAACAGACTCTTCTACAACAGAACATCAGGAAAGAAGGTGAGAAGAAGATGAGAGGTGTATCCGTCAAAGAGTCGTGGACCCGTGTGGTGTGAAACTCGGAGCCTGTGTATTATTTCTCTTACCCTCTGCTCTGGAGTCCGAATATGCTTGGAGTCGAGTTGAGCTGCACGTGGGCCCACATAGGGCATGATTTTAAGCCCCAGGGTCGGACATCCCAGACAAATGTGAGCATGGCGAAAACTGGAGGTGACGATAAGGCAGGCACCAGGACAGAGCGAGCGTGCATGCGGACGATGCAAGAGTGGGCCCACCGTTGGGCAGACGAGCAAGACATGGCAGGTGAGAGGACCACCCAAATGTGTAGAACAACTGGAAAGCCCAGCAGAGGTAAAGCCAGTGCGCGTTTCCGCTCACAGGAAATTACTGCTGCCTTGCAGTTTGATTGGGGACAATCAAAGGCTAGCGGAGCAAACCGTACACAAAACTGGACGGGCGGCAAACTAAGTAATCCATAAAAAGACCTGTTCGCTGGGTAGATTGCGCTCATAAACCCGGGAGGGCAGGCCATCTAAGGTCGTCGCCTAAAGAAAATAGCAACCTGCTGCCTTGCAGGTTTGGCTGGGGACAGCAAAGGGTTAACGGAGAGCGAACCCAGTAAACTCCGGTTGAAATCGAACATACCACCGAAGGATAAGCACCTGAGCTCCAATAGGTACTGAAGGTTGTGCATGTACATCCGTTCTTGATGTTTGGCTGTTTATATATCACATTAGAATGATAAAAACGGCTTAAGAATGATCACAAGAGAGAGAGAACTTGTTTTGAATGAAGATAAATTAGACTTAGAATGTGATTATTCTAATAAGGATATCAAAAGTGAGTTAGACGATCATTTAGACAATGAAGAATAGTTTTAATCGATTGAAAATCAAGCTATATATGTTCAATCTGGAGAACAATCTACATATACAGGAGTATTCGCAGCCGTGTCCACATAATATATCAAGTAAATTTAAAAGTTTAGTATTCTGCAAATAGATAATAAGCAGGAATAACAGAGATGATGGGGTAAGTTAATATCAATTTATAGACTTAAATGTGCTTCCTTCCTTTCGTTCGCTTGAAATATTGTCTATATATTAAATGTTGTCTCATGTAAGAACTTCACTGTCTTTTGTAGCTCACACAGAGGTCCGTGTAACTTAAATGTGCTAAATTATTGTTTTAATATAACTGATATGGGCTGTTTTTGCTCAGGAGCTCAGGGTAGTGGATTTTTAAGGTACAGGTGGCCAGGGTTCAAAGGGTTAAGGCTGACCTATTCCTTATTCAGTGGCATTCTTTATGACACAAGATATAACATACCTCAAATTTGTCCAGTATCTGTGTGACCTCAGGTTTAAGAGCCTTGTGTTTCATTCTTGCACACCGACTGTAAACAGAACATAGAAATGATTATTAATTTAGAAATAAAAATGTAGAAAAATCACATTCATATATCATTATCAAATATATGGGAAAAAATATGATCAACAAATAAACAGGTACAGGTATTAAAAGCTTCCGAAAAAACAAATAGACAAACACGGGACTCGAACCACTTACCCTAGTCCTTACGACACCAATCGCCTAGTCTAGCAATACGAGCGTCCTTACGTACACAACCAATGAGCCATTCTTAAATATGGGAAATAAATTCCTTTTATACGGACAGAACATATAGAAATTCACTTTTTATACGGACAGAACATATAGAAATTCACTTCTTACACGGACAGAACATATAGAAATTCACTTCTTACACGGACAGAACATATAGAAATTCACTTCTTACGACGACTATGAAATCTCAGGAAACATATAAAAGTGCAAGAAGTCAATGTCTTCACTTCTGTTGTATCATTTTCTTGAGAAAGTCCTTTTGGTCGAAACGTTGCTGTGTATTGTTATACTACAGTACTTTGTTTTTACGCGTTTCGCTAGAACAAACTTAAAGAAGAATGTTTGAAGCTACACTAACCTGAGCTCCATCTCCTCCTCCATGATCTCAATATCTTTAATAAACACAACATGTTTGCTCCAGTGTGAAGACTCGTAGCCATCTCTTGTATTTACAATATGAAATCCATTGGCAAATTTGTTCATCTTCCACCCTGACCTTTGACTTGCATCAACTACTGTAGGTACAGATGTCATGTGATTTGCCCACTGTAGAATGCTGGGTACATGATCAGTCAATGAAATACAATTGAAATCAAGAGCTTCCTGTTAGAAGATAAACAATAAAGAAATATAACAATAAATAGAAATAGCAACAATTCCACTATTTTAATCTGTTTAGTGCTTCTTCTTCTTCTGCTGAGGAACGTCTGGCAGAATGGATTAGAGAGCGGCTCACATGAGTGACCTTACTAGGGCGCCTGTGCGGTGTTGGGACTCGCAAGGGAAGCAAAGAATAGTACCACTGCGACCTACAAGACATGTTGTTAGAGGTGACTGATGTAGAACCTAGGGAAGCTACCTAGTAAATAAAAAGCATCGCAGAAATCGGATGTGCAGACCTACTTATAGGCACATAACTGGCAAAATGGACAACCATTCTTAAGCTCAGATCACATACAAATTACACTGAGTGGTTAGCAAGTAGTCAATATGGAGCGTTCAAAGAATAAGATCTACTAGGGTAGCTTCCCAAGGCTCCTACCGTGGTCGACTCTTAAGACATGCCTTGTAGGTTGCAGTGTTACTATTCTTTGCTCCCCTTGCAAGCCAAGACAACACATAGGCAGCATGTCAGCTATGATAGCATCCCTATGACCAATCAGATCTGACACTTTGAAGTGGGATTTATCCATTTGTAAAATCATACAGTTACCCATGCAGAATGTTCGAAATGGCACAATTTGTCCCAGATTTACACAATGCCAGGCATTTAAACTTTGTGTTGACTGTGAAGATTAGCTGACTTGGCTACAATATCAGAGGAGCTGCATGGATAGCTACAATATCAGAGGAGCTGCCATGGATAGCAATGACATTCTTCACGCATTGAGAGTCTTTCCGAACAGAGGAGTTTCAGGGCTGTGAATCCCACTCGCTGACCAGATTGAGAGAGATGGGTGTCAATATTGGTGCAGCCCGAATAGAACAACATACTAAATATGCAAAGAGATTGATTAATCAACATCGAACTGGCGTGTTGGGCCTCTGCTGGATTTGCTGAGGCGGAGCACCTATGGACATGTCCGAAGTGCTATGATGATAGTCTTCATATAAATGATTGACTGTGAAAGTGCAATCAATTTAGCACTTCTACCCAAAAAGCTTCTACAATATCTAGTATCTTTTAATACCTTTACACTCCCCGTTACTAAATGTAAGATTATAGGTAATGTGTGAGATATCAACAAAACAACTAGATAACATACCAGCAAATGATAGATGTAAACAAACAGAATCAAATCTGCAAGTGTCATCTCACTGCCTTCAGAATATGTATGCTCGTATTCAATATCCAGAAATGTCAACTTCTCAACCAGTACTGCTATCTCATCAAGTATCGATGTTGTTGTGCTTGGATTACAGTCAAAGATATTCACACATTTGGATGATTTTTTGCTTGAATTACAACTCGTACAACACTCACACACATGGATGATTTTACGCCCAAATCACACATGGGACTGACCAGCCAGAAATTTTCACACATTCGGATGATTTCCACTTGAATTAAAGCCATCAATGCTCAAACATTCAATGATTTCTCCTCCTGATAAGAGTCTGGCCTTTCAAAACCACTCACTACTTCTCTATCCCTACTAATGATGCTACAACCATTTTGTAGGTCTGCAGATATATCAAATTGTTTATCAACTTTCAATCTACGAATACCGTGTGGTAGATGAGTCATATGATCTATATGAAGATGAGAATCTTGGCTAGACACCTTCTCAATCTCTACTCTGAATGACACATTTTCAGATGCAATATGCGCGGAATGTTTTGTTGATACGAAACTATCATTGCACAATAAATGATCATTCTGTAAACTTGAGTGATCTCCATGCTTATGAACCAGCATAGTCTCTTTTTTGTTTCCTGTTTCTTTTTGGATACTGTTATAAGTTGTATCTTCTATTAGGGAAATTTTGTTTCTGAAAGATTTAGAAAATGCTTCTTAATTTTAATAAGTTCTTCTCTTCGTCTTTTGTTGTCGTTATGAACTCTGCATTTGTTCCGGAAGTGGCTGTCAAGTTTGGTGAGGGTATTAGGAATAATAACATCCCTTGATCTTATCTGGCTGTCGTCACTCTCGCTCTTGTGTTGTAAGGATACATCTCTGGAAAAGATAGAAAAGATAGTGAAAGTTCAGTCAAGTTAAGATGATTGTCTTTGAGAATTATTTAGTTTTTAAAAAAAAGGGTTTAAAAGCCGAAGGATTGATTTCATTGCACGGGTTTTTACCCATATGGCTCAGACCCTCTCCGCAGAAATGGCATGCCACACGGCATGAACTCCATAGCTCCAGCAACAATCCTCGGGATCTCTGGAAAAAACTGCACTCATGAACAGAAGACCACGGTCCGCATTCGAACCCATGACCTTCGACTCGCAAGGCTTAACCACTCAGCCACAGAGACCCCCATGTAGGTGAACATTCAAGGGCACATCTTGTGTAAATTGTTTTTTTATTGATCTGAGCAGACTTACTTCTTCTGCGAACGCTCCATATCGACCACTTATTAAACCACTCTTTGTGGTTTGTATGTGATCTGAGCCTTAGAGCGATTGTGCGTTGTGTGCCTATGGTGGCTAGGTCAGCACATCCAATTTCTTGCCAGCATTTTGTTTACTAGGGTAGCGTTCCCTAGAACTGTGCCACTTGTTGTCACTTGGATGGGTTTGCCACTTGGACGTCATCTTACTAGAGAAGGATGATCGGCGTCACAAAGTATCACTCTTCGCCACTGTTTGGGTTTGTACCGGTCAACACTCTGCATTACTTTTCTATCCACGGTGAGTTTATTCCTGAATAAGAATATTCTCAGCCATTTTGGGGCACGTGTCGGCACTTGGCAATATCTACTCTGCATCTCACTGTCCCTGGGAAACACTGGACTGGGTCTGCGCACAGGTATTTTAGAGGGGCTTTTTCGCGTTAGCAATGCAACTGAAATTTTGTGCTTACCAACATCATCCACCCCAGTTCTTCCGGTGATGTTAGTTGTTAATGAAACAGTACCTTGCCCGGTTGTCCCAGGGGGCATGGGGCAGTTTCGTTAGGCACTAAAATGCAACTTTAAGATTTGCGCTCGACCAACCTTACCCAATAAATGTATCTAGCTTGGCCTCTGATACAGAGTTTATTGCAATCTTCCTTGGTGTCGTCATGACATGTTGCATCTTTTCAACAATTTTTGCCTAGAGCTGACAAATTGGGTGCGACCATTGTACTTACTTAAGAGCAATCATCAGGTGGGAGACTGACAGTGGAAGCTCTACTTCACAGAGTTTAGTAAAACCAGAAACCTGGAGATAAAGATGGGACAATAATTAACAATGAATGTAGACAAAGTAATTTATGAATACACAAATATAAGTCGTCTTTAAATTATTTAAAAGTGAAATGAAAATCGTGGCATATCCTTTAAAGGACACCATCAACCACAGTAAACGAGTCGTTGATTTTCTAGGTACTACTTATATGTTCAGTAGTTTGTCATTGCTTTCTCAATGGTGATGTCTATTTTTACAGTTTGTAAAAATCCACAAGTACAAATTTGCTTCCAAACTGCCAGTCACATAATTTGAACCAGGCACTCTTGGGCTGTGATTGAGCACACTACCGCTAAGTCACAGATGCCTACTTATTTCAAAGTAAGGTAGAAAAATTAGTGTTAGAATAGAGAGAACAAGTCACAACGCTGTGTTAGAAGAGATTAGATGAACCACAACGTTGTGTTAGAAGAGAGAGGATGAGACACAACTTTGTGTTAGAAGAGATTAGATGAGCCACAATGTTGTGTTAGAAGAGAGATGTTAGATGACAAACCACTATTTTGTGTTAGAAGAGAGATGACAAACACTATTTGTGTTAGAAGAGAGATGACAAACCACTATTTGTGTTAGAAGAGAGAGGATGAGACACACTTTGTGTTAGAAGAGAGAGGACGAGACACATTTGTGTTAGAAGAGAATGTTAGATGACGAGACACAATGTTGTGTTAGAAGAGAGAGGACGAGACACAATGTTGTGTTAGAAGAGAAGAGGACGAGACACAATGTTGTGTTAGAAGAGAAGAGGACGAGACACAATGTTGTGTTAGAAGAGAAGAGGACGAGACACATGTTGTGTTAGAAGAGAAGAGGACGAGACACAAGTTGTTAGAAGAGAAGAGACAGACACAATTGTGTTAGAAGAGAAGAGGACGAGACACAATGTTGTGTTAGAAGAGAATGTAGATGACAAGACACAATGTTGTGTTAGAAGAGAAGAGGACGAGACACAATGTTGTGTTAGAAGAGAAGAGGACGAGACACAATGTTGTGTTAGAAGAGAAGAGGACGAGACACAATGTTGTGTTAGAAGAGAAGAGGACGAGACACAATGTTGTGTTAGAAGAGAAGAGCGAGACACAATTTGTGTTAGAAGAGAAGAGGACGAGACACATGTTGTGTTAGAAGAGAGAGGACGAGACACAATGTTGTGTTAGAAGAGAAGAGGAGGACACAATGTTGTGTTAGAAGAAGAGGACAGCACATGTTGTGTTAGAAGAGAAGAGGACGAGACACAATGTTGTGTTAGAAGAAAGAGGACAAACCACTATTTTGCATTTCTGAATTCAAATATTTAGGCAGCATTTTCACAGAGGATGGAAAACTTGATAGAGAAATAGAGACAAGATGTCAAAAAGCAAATGCAGTGATCTACCAGCTGGCACCATTACTACAACACCCAAAGATCAAGATGAAAGTAAAAGACATAAAAAATATGTTTCTACCAACACTTTGTTACCTGTGCCAAACTTGGTCTCTGACAGCAACACACCACAGAAAGCTCACCACATGTGAAATGAAAGAAATGCTTGAGGAATTCAGTGGGGGTCACCAGGAAAGATGTAGACACTGGCAGAGAACTGTTTTGACTTATTCTATGTAGGTGTTTGTCGAGTCTGCAATGTCTGGTGCTTAGGCGAAACATGATGACCTGGTCTGTTCTGCTGAGGTCTTTGGGTTTTTTTTCTGTAATTATATCTAGTGTTTGTCTTCAGGTCTGCTGCAGATTTTCTCTGTACAATGGTTTTTTGCTCTCTTGTAGAGAAAGTGGTTAGTATATTTGTATGCAGCTGGACTACAGGAAATCCAGATCATTTACTTTGTTTGGGATATAAATTACTAGTACCTCTGAAGTTGGAGTACGGCTCGACTGAATGGTGAGGCACACTTGTGGTATGGAAAGCAAATCTTCATGCATAAATCAGTCAGACTATGCCTGAATTCATAGCAAGAGAACGGAAAAAACCATCTTTATAAATGAAAGTACAAACAGATATGAACACATTAAAAATATACTTAAATTACCTCAGTACACATTTTCATGCTGCCTTCTCGAAACCCCTGAGGAAATAGCAATAATATTCTCAATCAATTTCAAAGAATCTGAAAATCTTGCAATTGTTAAATTAATTCTTCTGTTATAATCGTAATCAATGCATATTTGTTTATATTTTAAGTACACAGATTTTTCTGTTTTGGTCTGGTTTCCCACTATTCCATTTACTTACTTGAATCTTGTCTTCTATTACAGTGTGTGGAAGTTGGTCTATGATCAACTTCTGCTAAACGACTACTCCGGCATGTGTCATAAACAGGGTGACCCGTTTGAGGACTTCACCAGTCCCCATAGTTTTGGGGTTGGGGGACTGGTGTTGCATCTACTTGGCTTCGGCCTGTAAGAATGACAGCATACCGGAGTAGTGTTTGTTGCATAGCTTCGGTTGTGGAGCGTAGTTGTTCGTTTTCTATTCCATCATCGCTTGGACATGCATCTTCCGACTTTGACGGTTGAGGTTTCATTTCTGGATGCCTTCTCCCATAGGCAGACTACCTTTCTAGGCTTAAGGATTCTAAATACCCCAGACTGCTGTGTTGATAATGATCAGGATTCTGATAGGTCACCACCCTACTTTCACATCGCTTAATTACATCAACAATTTAGTGAATAATACAATATATCTTGTTTCAAAACCTAGGAAAAGTAGTAATCCAAGCCACGGAAGCAAGATGAAATGAACTGCAGTAATCCAAGAAACAGAATGAAGATGCAAT
The DNA here is from genome assembly GCA_020796225.1 of Arion vulgaris. NCBI lineage: Eukaryota > Metazoa > Mollusca > Gastropoda > Stylommatophora > Arionidae > Arion > Arion vulgaris. The sequence goes on from CM036776.1 coordinate 21,567,204, forward strand.
GAATAAAATTTATTGCTGTTAGTTAACTAGCACAGCCACTCTGTGCCATTTCAAACCGGGAAGTCGTGGAAGTTGATAAAAGAGAAGACTACACAACTTTATCAGTTAATTTGCTCAAATCTGCTTGATTGATATGACCATCATCATCGCACTTCAGTGAGTAACCACGTGTGCTCTGATCTCTTTCTTACATGATCTCAGCGACAGTGCCAGAAATTATAGTACTAGTGAGGAACCGCAATGCAATTTTGAAGATGAAAATTTGGAAGAAATTTTATTTTAATATTGTTTTTTAAAATGAATTATGCCTGGGCAGTGGCTTTGCAGCCTACTTTTACAGATTTTCAACTACCAAATGTTATGTTGCATGCTCATCTTGAATACAGGATGTAGATTTTATCATCCATCTCCGACAGAACTAGGAACTCACACCTACAGTGAGATCAGAGATCTCTGGAAAAATATGCTGATCACTCCAAGCAAGAAATGCCTCGAGTACCTTTGAGCTAGAGACGATCACTTTATCTCCACATCACAAAGACTTTCGATCAAGTCTGGTTCCACTCAAGTTCTTGCTCCTTCACTTCATTACTTCATAGTTTATCTTCTACAATTGGGTGTAAAGTTTGACCAAAGAGAATGCCAATTATATAATGTAGAAACTTCTGGTTATCTGTAGGAATCTTTCACAGTAACTAATACTGACATTTAGCATACATGACCAATTCACCGCCATCTTCGTCGTTTAATAAAGGTTTTCAATGACGCACAGTTTGTTAATTATAAAAGTTCATTTGCAATTATAGTTTTCCAGAATCTCCGCAGATTTCTTATTAAACATTTATTTTTCTCGCCCGAGTGGTTACCGGGCCCAAATTTGGGATGTAAAGAATAGAACCACTGTTACCTGCCACGCATAACGTAAGAGGCGACTAAGGAGGTTTGGCTGAAATCGGATGCATGTGTCCACTAGGGAATGCTAACCCGAAACAAATGCTTGCAGAAACGGATGCACCAGGCCGTAAGGCGCATAACATGGTGCAACGACCCTCACAATGAGGAATGGGATAATGGATTCTACGGTCGCCAATCTGCCTCTGAGATTTAGCCACGCTGTAAGAATGTCAGACCCACCATCACGAGGGTGGCCAAAACTTACTGCAGGAAGAGGTCGGCACAAACGAGAAAGCAGAAATCATAGGAATTATATCGTACAGAACTGCCCCCAGTATGCAGACTTGAGAAGAAAGAGGTGGCCCACTTAAACTAGTGTCCAAGACAAACTGTATGGTGTGGCTATAATCTGAGACAGACGACTACCTTTATTAGAGAATCCGAAATCCCAATCTGGTGAGAATGCAGAAGAAGAAGAAACATTTATTTTGCAATGTCTCCATCTTGTGTATGATGTTTTGGGTTATTTTCCAGCACTTCCTACTGTATAATAACACTCCCTCCTTCCTTCCGTTCTCTTCAAATATTGTCTATATATTCAACGTTGTCTCTTGTATGAACTTCACTGCCTTTTGTAGTTCACACAGAGGTCCATGTAGTTTCTGTCCAGTATTGTTTCATTCGGCCAGTGAGTTTGCCCTCAGTATATCATGTTCGGGGCAATCTTGAAGTATGTGCTCTGCAGTCTGATGTGCCAGTCCACGTGTACACATTGCCAATCTTGAGTTTTGTATACATGTGGCTGCGGAGTCCATTGTGTCCTGTACTGAGGCGCAGAATGACAACTTGTTCTAATCTGCTCATATTATGTATAGTAGTTGTCTTGTGTTGGTAATACACCCCCCATAGTTTTTATATTTAAAAAATTTTAAACATAATTATTTATATCCCTACCAGCAAATCAATCACATGTAAATGTGGAGCCAGGGAGTGAGACTCTTTGATAATGTGACGCAGAAGAACACAAAGTCCTGAACGAACAAGTGACAACTCAGGTTGAAGTAGAGATGGGAGTGACACATTTCTGATCGCAGCAGGCAATTTAGCCCATGACATGAACATCACACTAAGATCTGTGAAAATCTGTGAATAAGACCACAAAAAAGGTATAAATGTACGTATATGTTGAGCAGATAACATTTAATTTTTAAATGAGCTACGTACTAGATGATGGAGCCAAAATATATATATGCTCTTATAGTGCTGAATTTTGTAATTTCCTTTTCTTCACACCCAAAAAAGACAGTTTGCTTCCTTCCTTCCTTCGCTTGAAATATTGTCTATATATTCAATGTTGACTATTGTATAAACTTCAGTCTTTTGTAGCTCACACAGAGGTTCGTGTAGTTTTCTGTCCAGTGTTGTTTCGTTAGGCCAGTAAGTTTGCCTCAGTATATCATATTCGGGGCAGTCTTGAAGTATGTTCTCAGCAGTCTGATGTGCCTGTCCATATGTACACATGGCTGAATTCCCAATCTTGAATTTTGTATACATGTGGTTGCGGAGTTGATTGTGTCCTGTTCTGAGGCGCAGAATGACAACTTGTTATAATTTGCTCAAAATGTAGTTATCTTGTGTTTGTATTGGTGGCTTTCTGATTGATTTAATCATCCTTTTCTTTTGGTGGTAGGTAACTGGCACATCCGGTTGCTCTCATGCAACTCCTTCTTTGACCAGTCGGTCTGCTGTTTCATTTCCTTGTATTCCACAGTGAGACGGTATCCACTGCAGGACGGCCTTGCGTTGCACGCACAGTTTAGACAGTAAGGTCTGTAGATCTGGCAATTTTCTGGACTGGAGTGCTTGGAGTACTGATTTTGCATTTAAAAATACAACGATTGTGGATCAAGTCTGGTCTGGTGTTCAACAGTTTCTCAGTTGCCACCTTGATTGCCTGAATATCTGCTTCCTATTTGTGACAGAATTTCCCCATTGGTGCTCTAATTATATCTCTAACATTGTTTGGGTATTCTATGTACACTCCTGCATTCTTCACTGCGTTTTCTGCAGAACCATCTCTATATACTCGGACTCAAAGATCTTGTGGGTATTCTTTATCAAGGATACTGAGAGTGACTGTCTTACGTTTTGTGCCATTCTGTTCATCTTTGTCAAGTTTTCCTTTCACTTCTGTCTGGATATATACTCCAAATGTCAGTCTGGGTAATTGGCATTTATGTACCAACCAAAACTATGCTTCTTTCAAACCTGAGAGGTTATATGGATGATTGAAACAATAATCATTTCATTGAAGTTTCAAGGAAATCAAAGCTGGTGCTGTGACCTGATGATTGACATAAGAGCAACTAAGAAGATTGTCTGACTCAAGAGAAAATAGTTCAAATTCCTACATCTTCTGTGATATAAACAAAGAGGGGGAAGGTGAAAAGTTTGGACATATCTAGTTCTGTCATTCTCTACAATTCTGATTCATTTAGTAAAAATTGTAATATTACAGTTGCACTATATATTGTCAGGGTCTACAAGGGGAGCAAAGAATAGTAACACTGCGACCTACAAGGCATGTTGTAAGAGGTGACTGAGGTAGGGGCCAGGAAGCTACCTAGCAAATAAAAAGCGTAGCAAAATCAATGTGCTTGCCTACTTGTGGACACATAACTGCTACAGCATACAATCGCCCTTAGGCTCAGATCACATACAAATCAGTGTGGTTTAGCAAGTGGTCGACATGAGCGTTGAAGAAAAGAAGCACTATATATTATGCTTGGTTATGATGCTGTATTGGGCTGATTTTCAGACAGTCTGAAGGGTCATGACTGCCCCTTGGGCCTTACTCAGTCTGCTTTTAATGTTGATAAAGCTCCTTTGTGGCTGATAACACTTCCAAGATATGTCTTCTTCTTCTTTGCATTCGTTCTTTACGACCAATTTTAATCACTCTTGTGATATGTTTGATCTTTGCCAAGAACATGTATACGTTGCACATTGGTTTGGTAGGTCCCTAAATGCATAGACTTCTACACGTTTAGGACACATGCATCCGATTTCAGCCAAACCTCCTTTGTGCCTCTTACAACATGTGTGGCAGGTAACAGTGGTTCTATTCTTTACACCCCAAATTGGGCCCTGGTAATCACTCGGGCATCCAAGATATGTGAAAGTAGTTGCATTTGGGAGGATTCAATCTTCTAGTTTGACTGGTGCTGGGGTTGCCATGTAGACAAACACATTGGTAAGCAATATCTAGTATGAATACAAAATAAACAAAAAGAAAAGCAGAAGAAAGTAAGGTAAAACAAATGGTAACAGTAATGATAATAAACAAGTGATGGTTGTGACAGTTTAATGGAAGCTTTCTTTCCATATCCTACTAATAGGTTACTGAAATGTGCAATCGCACCTCACGAAAGTTACAACAACCCAAGAAAAGAGCAGATCACTCTATACCATCCCGCAAAAGGGGCAAGTGAAATGTTAGGGACAGAATCTTTGCTTGAATGTACATTAAAAGAAAAAGTAAACATCAGAAGAAGTTGGTTTTGAATTACTATAGATAATAGAATGCACCCAAACTCCACAATATAGTCTTCTACAACAGAACATCAGGGAAGAAGGCGAGAAGAAGACCACAAAAATGTTTAGATGGCATAGCAGAAACCTGTCAAAGAGCAAAAATGACTATAACCCAAGCCACCAGTAAAGCGCAAGACAAAAATCATGACACTGGGCAACAACCCAGTAGCAGTGCAACGACAAAAGAATAATAATATACATACATTTCTGTTGAACGTGCAACACATGCTGATGGTGTCATCACTGTCTGGAACAAACACTAGCTCAAAAACTGTTGTCTTACAGTAGCGAATAACAAACATTAAAGCACTAGATGAGAGAGGACATAGTATGTGTTCCCCATCCACTGACGGTGAGCCGGGCAGATAAAGAATCATTTTAACTCCAGTTATTATCCTCGAACAGTCTGTGAATGAAAACAGGGAAATACATTAACAACAAATAAATTTACTCAAGGTTTTAGCTCAAATAAATCTATATGGTATGATAAAGGTATAAAGCCGAACAATTGACTTCATTACACCGGTTTTACCAATATGGCTTGGTCCTCTCTGCAGAAATGGCCCATCTCCTGCCGAGAGAGTATTGCACAATGGCACAAACTCCATAGCTCCTGCAACAATCCTAGGGTCTCTGGAAAAAATGCACTTGTGAACAAAATGGCGTGGATTCGAACCCACTATCTTCGAAATATATCTCTAATTCAGCGGTAAGAAACCTGCAGCTCTTGGTATGAATAACTGTCTCTTTTTCCCATGTTATTTATACAACTTATTGCAGATGACAAGGGTGTCTGTGGCTCAGTGGTAGTGAGCTCAATCACAACCCAAGAGTACCTGGTTCAAACTCCATGGCTGGTTTGGAAACAAATTTGTTCCCATGGATTTTTACAATGGTAAAAATAGACCTCACCACTCAGAAAACAATGGCAAACTACTGAAGTGTAAGTAGTGACTAGAAAATCAACAACTCATTTACTACGGTTCATGGCCATGTACTGTAAAGGATATACCACAGAATTCATTTCATTGCAGATGCAACGTCTCATTGTGTAGTAGTTGATTGTGGTTACAAATAACATAGCATCACATTGTTTGTCAGTTGATTGGAGTCACAATAATGTAGCAAAATATGTGATGGTTGATTGGAGTAATAATAATGTGGCAAAACATGTGATGGTTGTTTGAAGCCACAATAATGTAGCAAAACATGTGATGGTTGATTGAGGTCAAGAAGCAAAGACTCTCCTAAAACAATCCAGAAAAATGATGTGGAGAAAAACAAAGGGAGGATACAACCCAGAGCATAACAGTATGAATACACTTAACAGAAAAGCGTAGACCATAGTCTTCAGACTTAGAACGGGACCCTGCAGTCTCAGAGCAGACCTCCATAGAATAGGTCTCAGGGACTAGGCAGTTTGCACCTGTGGAGCACCAAAGCAGTCCCCAGAGCATATCCTGCCCAAGAGTGAGCAGTGTGAGAATGGAAATCGGGCCAACAGAAACAACCATACAAAAACTATGGGGACCGGTGACGACCTCAAGCGCACCACCCTATTTATTACACATACTGGAGTAGTCACATAGCAGAAATTGATCGCAGAAGAAGATTGAAGTCAAAAATAGACACCTCAAATAATGTGGCAGTCGATCGTAGCCAAAGAAATAGTGCACCAGATTGTGTGGCATTTTAGGTAAATGTAGAGCGTGTAAAATGTAGATTTCAGGCACATATACAGTTAAGAAACATGGACAGTGTACAAGCATTTTTAAGACAGAATTAATGCCATTGAACTGTCACATGTAGATATACAGAAGAATAGGTCCTATCTCATGGATAGAAACAGTACACAGACAAATAAAGCAGTTTTAGAAAAACTAGTGAAGAAACTAGTGGTGCTCTGGTATCGCCTACCACAGAAAAAGTATAATGAGTACAAAGCATGAGGAAGACCACGCAAAAGATGGAGCGACGGCATCAAGAACAGCCTTATGAAAATTAATATCAGTTTACAAAGTGCCTTAAAACAAGCACACACACGATCACTACGTGCCCCCTTCTATAAAGAAGTAAATGGTGGGGAAAAGGAGACGAAGAAGTGAAGAAAGAATTACTACAGGGCATAAAAATAAAACAAAATATTTTTGACACATTGATCAACTCTTATTAGAGGGGAAAGTTAAAGGATGCACCAAAGGATGACCAAGTACAATAATAACAATAACGGTCATCGATGGGCCGTCCTACCAATCAGTCAAAGGATCGGCAGTGAGCACAAGAAAACCAGCAGGCAGCACACAAGACAAGGGAGAGGGAACATATTCACTCTGCCATGCTGTAATTTGTTCTTTCTTGCTCTGAGAGTGTAACATTATCATAAAGGCAAGAAACGGGATGTTGGGGTTTCATTGTGGGCAACCTGTCCTTTAGTGAGGAGCTGCACTTTTGACTTAGTCGTTCATGAATTTGGTTGGTCACTTCCAGTAGTTTGTTCTGCATGTTGGGCACTTTTCTCCTTTAATTTAAAACTAGATTTGAATATTGCTGTATAATGCATTATTTGTATTATATTTGATTAATCTGGCTTCTTGGCCTTGACGCCAGCTGATGAGAGTGGTATCCTGGACAGTGTGAGTGAGTACTGTGAGTGTACGGTGTACGCCGTACACGTACGTTTTTGGCCTTCACGCTCGGATAAAAACCACTTAACTTAAAAGGATCGTCATTAGGTTGCAAGAGACATCAACATGTATGGACTTTAATCCCTACATAATAAACAAACTGAACCGTAATTATAGACATTAGTAAAGTATTGCATGACGCATGTGATTCAGTGGAGAGTTGTAGATCAGATCTCTACTCCAACTCTCATTTTAAGTAGGAAGTCGACTCATTAGACTAGACTAACTTCACTAAGACTCTTGTCATGACTTAGACTAGAGTCTAGACTACTACTTTTCTTATTTATCCCTTACCAACTTAAATGTTTTTGTATTCTCGAACGTCCTCTTCCCCTTTCCACACTACTTGCTATATTATATGTATGCCCTGCTTGGAACTATATCAATATATCTTCACTTTTACTCACATATTCATTCAACACACTTATTCATAATCCCAGCACGAGAATGCCAGTACAGAAGAGTTGAAGACTGAAAATAGTTATAGGTATGCCACTTTAAATGGATTTCTTCATGTAAGAGTTCTACAAAATTACTCCAAAAGTCCATTTTTATTTCTTGCTCCATATTTCAAAACTTGATTTTGAATTCTCCAAATAAAGTAGATTTCTCATGTTTGTTGGCCTACACACTCTAATATAACCCAAAAAGGCTTGTTCTTATGTTGAAAGGGAGTGCCTCTGCTTAAAATTCCCTACATCAGGAATTCCCTACATCATTTCTCGCCAGGAGGCTCTCTCTAACCAGCATAGAACTTCCAATTCTGACAGGGTGAAACTTGTCTTAACTTTCCACCCTCATAGTTCCCTTGTGAAGAAAGTCTTATTCCGTCATCTCTCCATTCTTCAGTCTGATCCTGATACACGTTCAATCTTCCAACACTATCCTTTGGTGGCGTACAGACGGGACAGAAGCCTTAGGATATGTTGGTTCACAGTCGCCTCAAGCCTAACATCCAGAGTCATTTTGGCACCATCCAGCGTGGCCGTCGGCGCTGTAACACTTGTGCTTATGTAATACAGACCCGCACGGTGTCTTTTCCAAAAGCCACGTTCGTTGTTGAAGACAGTTTCACGTGCGAGTCCGTAATATTATCTATGCCATTATCTGCAAGCGGTGCAACAAGGCCTATATTGGGAAACCGGCAGGAGACTCAGTGACCGATTCGCCCAACACTTGCGCGATATACGCCAATGCTCTGTGACCCTGTAGCTACCCATTTCAATGATACTGGCCATTCAGGAGCTTGCGATGTCCAGGTCACAGCCATCCGATCATGTTCCTCTGATGATCGTAGTCGATTTGCTCTGGAGAATCGGTTGATTTCTTTGTATGGTACCTTGCGACCACGCGGCTCAACGTATTACATTCTTATGCTTCTTAGTACTTTCTCTTCCAATGCTTTGTAATCTCTATGGGTATATGTTGCATGTATTACATTCTTATGCTTCTTAGTACTTTCTCTTCCCATGCTTTATAATCTATATGGGTATATGTTGCATGTATTCAAGTTATATATTTACTAGATGTTTCATTGTTTCTTTTCTATTTCTAGTTTTTATGTGTGTTTTTGTGTTACATTTATTTCGTTATTCGTTTTTATTCCAGATTTTCCTTAGATACGTTGGTATTTGGTCGTCCATTTGTGTTTCATTTTAATTTGTCACTCCTGTTTGTTCGTTTGCTTGATAAAGGCCTTGTTGGTCGAAACGTTGCTGTTTATCGTCACTGTTTATGTATTTTGTAAAACTATAGTACTTTGTTTGTACGTGTTTCACTACATCAGAAACGATACAATAGATCATTTCTATGTCGCGGTTAGTTAGTTAGTCTTTCCTCTTGGGCCTGCGGGCGGCGCATAGGGCAGAGGTCATAGTTCTCCATGTCTCGCGGTTCGTTGCTATCTGTTTTAGGTCTTTAATGTTTACTAGGCCCATCGTTGAGCCTTCTCTGGTGATGGTTCTACGCAGAGTCTTCTTGGTCTTCCTCGTTTTATTTTTCCTCTGGTGTCCATATGAGGGATTGGTAAGGAGTCTTCTCTCATCCATTCTAAGTGTGTGGCCGATGTAGTTCCAGCGGCGCTTTATATAAAATTTGATACATTTTCTTGCTTGGTCTCTTGTCTTATTTGTGTATTGGGTCTGAAATCTGACCATTTGAGGTTCAATATTCTTCTAAGACATTTATTCTCAAAGTTATCTAATTTTCTTTCTAGAGCTTTTGTTGCTTTCCCAACTCTCGCATCCATAAGTTAATACTGGAATCACACAAGAGTTAAAGATCTTTAATTTTAAGTGCTTGCTGAGTGAATTGGGCTTCCATATATTTGACAATTTGTTAAAAGCACTTGATGCCAATGCGATTCTGTGTGGAAATGTCGCGGTAGAAGAACTAAAAACCATTCTAAAATCATTTTAAAAAACGCCACCTGGACCAGATGGGGTCAGATACGAAGATATTGCGAAACTATGTGAAGAGCTTGCAGAACTGTGCAGCGATTACAACAAAAGTATACGAACGAGTAAAATAGATGAAACATGGTTGCAAAGCAATTTAATTCCCGTGCAAAAACCCTATCAAACAGCTATCGCATAATCAGCATGCAAAACACCATCTGGTAACTTCTGGAAAAAAGTTTTAGCTAAAAATATCACGTACGAAATTGAACAAGAAGACATACTACCATCCACGCTGGGAGATTACCGACGATACACGGACACCTGGAGCAATGCCACGGTCTTTCCTTATGACGTATGTGAGGGCTTCCATGCAAAAATGGAGACATGCGCGGTCGCCCTGGATTTAGAGGATTCATACAACAAGGTTCTCTTTGAAAGACTTATACAACAACTATTAAGTATAAATATTGATCCAACACTCAACTGGATAGCGTCGGTATTGTTCCAACGACAAATAGCCTTCAAATGGGCATCATAACTAAAAATAATACATCCGGGACTACCACAGGGGTCACCACTTTTCCCGATATTATTCAATATATACACCATTGAAGTGACAAAGAATCAGAATACGGGATTGGGAAGAACTTTATCCTATGCTGATGACATACTTGTTTACCACCAAGGCAAAGACAGAAGAAAGACTATGGAAGAACTGCAGGATGAATTGGAACGTATATCCAAGTGGTGTCAAACATCTAGTGCACAAATCAACACAGAAAAAGCTACTGTAACATGGTTCTCAGTCAACGACCACTTAGTGAGTATCCCGGCCATACATACGGATGGAAAGGAAATACCTAGGACTAACACGATGAAGTATCATCATCAAATAGCTTGCCCTGAGCAGAACTTTGCCACCCCAACAGTCCTCCGAATTTCTCTCTCTCATAGGCCAGATGTCCTGCCTCTGCAGCCGTCATGTTCAAACCATCAGTTACATCCTGAAACCATCTTCTCGATGGTCTTCCTCTTCTTCTCTTTTCCTACTGTTGCAACGTAGAACAGTTGCTTACCTTAAATTCTCTCAAGGCATAACACATCCATTATACAATGGACTATAAAACTGCGAAAGGCAATAGACTTAAACGTGGCCAGTCATGGCTGAGCCGAACAGAGGAGGACATACAACGCGTATGTGCCATCCAGAACATAGATCATGGAGAAGAGTTATGTTATGCTATCGGCGTCATGGCACATTGGGCATTCCCATTTGCGCTCCGTTCTCCGATGCAACAGCCATCCCAAAGTCCATTTGCTCACGTGCCCACGAAAAGCTGATTAGTATATCTTCTCTCTACCACGAAGACGACACTGTCTGGCATGTCCAAACTTAATGCTCAATTCTCGAACTCGTTTCAGTGTATGAAATTCGCCCATGTCACATAAATGAGAGCATACCGCATTGATGATATCAATGGAGAACAGTGGATACCACCAATACCCACTGAACACAGACACTCCTTTGTAGTAGTCACCTCGATAAACAAACCAATCCGAGATTCGCAGCCTACATTATTCAACGCAGAAGCCCAAATGATTACACATAGGAGGAAGATGCTATTGTCGTCAATGGTGGTTCTTTGATTCCGTTCTTATCAATCACGTTTTAGAGGACCCTTCTAAAACCAATTCTTTTTCATAATTCTTGTGTCAACCATAAGATCACAGCACCAACAGAACCAGTCAAACTAACATCTTTCCTGTCTGCTTCTCACTACATCATCATCAGGTGCCGTGCCGGCTGGCTTAGACGATCATGGATCTCCCCAACCAGTAACCAATCCTAGGATCTCCCAAAATCTATGTCTCTGGTGTTTGCTATCACCTCAAATGTTGACGTTATTCCGTAAGATGAAGTCAAGCTGTCTAACATCTTTCCCCTCTGCCTCTCACTACATGATCATCTGGTGCCGTGCTGGCTGGCTTAGGCGATCATGGATCTCCACAAATCTCTGCTATCATCTCAGATGTTGACGTTCTTCCGTGCCATGAAGTCAGGCTATCCAAAATTGTCTCTATTGTTTTCCTGTCTCACCTCCCTTCGATTTTACCAGTTGTTACGTGTTCTAAACCTTCTTTACTCATCAAATGTCCGATAAAATGATGTCTGTCTCTTTCTTATATTGATGAAAAGCTTTCTATGTGTCTTGACCTCATTCAACAACTCAACATTAATCATTTTAGCAGTCCATGGGATTCTCAAAATATAGATGAGACTGCAGTAAAACTATTTGATTGACAAAACACGTAATCACAAAGTACTGTAGTTTTACAAAAACAATGACAAAATACAGCAACGTTTCGACCAACAAGGCCTTTATCAAGCAAACGAACAACAGAAGTGACAAATTTAAAAAACAAATGGACGACCAAAAACAAACGTTTCTAATGAAAATCTTGGAATAAAAACGAATAACGAAATAAATGTAACACAAAAACTAGAAATAGAACGGAAGAGAAACAACAAAAAACAATGAAACAATGAATGGGATTCTCATCATTCTTCTCACTATACAAACACACACATGGCTGCTGATTCTTTATCTGTGTGATTGTCATCCTTTGTGCATTGGCGTCCCCTAACACTTCTTCTTTGAACGCTCCATAACAACCACTTGTTAACTACTCTTTGTAATTTGTGTGTGATCTGAGCCTAAGAACGATTGTATGTTGTACCAGTTATGCGCCTACAAGTAGGCCAGCACATCAGATTTCTGCAACACTTTTATTTACTAGGGTAGTTTCCAGCCCCTACCTCAGTTGCCTCTTACGACATGCCTTGCAGGTCACTATTCTTTTCTTCCTCGTGAGCCTAAGCAACACACGGGCGGGTGTCCCCTAACTTTTCTGTTTATCTGTCAATAACATTCTGAACATTTTTCTGTCAAAGAAGAATCTGCCGTCTAGAGTAATCTTACTACAATCTTCTTCACCCTTCACCCCTAGGGAGGCATAGGTCAATTTTCCTGCATATATTTTCTTATTCTTCATATTTCGCCTGTGTGTTTCCGGGGCTTGCAAGGGAAGTAAAGAGTAGTAACACTGTGACCTACAAGGCATGTAAAAGGTGAATGATGTAAAGGCGTATGGAAGCTACCCTAGTAAATAAAAAAAAAGGTGCAGAAATCGGATGTGCTGTCCTTATAGGTGCATAATGAGCAATCGCTCTTAGGCTCAGACTGCACACAAATCACACAGAGTGGTTAACAAGTGGTCTTCTTCTTCTTTGCGTTCGTCTTTACGACCAATTTTAATCACTCTTTGTGATATGTTTGATCTTTGCCAAGAATGTGTATACGTTGCACATTGGTTTGGTAGGCCCCTAAACGCATAGACTTCTGCACGTTTAGGACATGTGCATCCGATTTCAGCCAAAACAAGTGGTCAATATGGAACATTCAAAGAAATATTCATATTTCACAACAAATGAATACTGCATACGCACACAAACAAATAAAAAACAAGAATTGATAAAACTTATTATCAAGAAACTGAATTCTATTTCAGTTATTTATTTTTAAGAAGCTGAAATGAAAATTTTTGAATTAAAAATTATCACAAAAATAATTTTTAAATATAACCAAATTTTGAAGCAAATTCTAAATTCAAAACGAACAATTAAAAAAAGGAGGAACACTTAAATAGAGGTTGATATGAAGAAATAACTCGGTGACAACAGAACAAATATGCTTGGCATGGTAGTTATCATCATTTATAAGGAAGACCGCCCGAGTGGTTACCGGGGCCCAAATTTGGGGTGTAAAGAATCAAACCACTGTTACCTGCCACGCATGTCGTAAGAGGTACTAAACCGCTGGGCAGAACACTTCCGTTCTGTCCTCAACCATCCATCCACTATATGCTATGAAGCCATAGAGCGCATGCCCCAGGTCCCAATCAATGCCAAGCTTGATATTCCACCTACCCTAGAAGAGGTCAAGAAGGCAATAAGCCAGATGTCCAGCGGGAAGGCACTGGGTGCGGACTCAATACCAACCGAAGTCTACAAAGAAGGAGGGCCCATGCTGATGCTAAAATTGACAGAGTTATTTACATCCATTTGGTGCAACGAACGTGTGCCACAGGAACTAAAGGATGCCACTATTGTCCAAATAGGGGAAACAAAAAAAGTAAAGGAACCCTTTCATACCGTACTAGTTATAGGTCAATACAGTGTTAGGCCTGTATTTTCATTGGACCGTCTGGCACACAATGGTGATGTGGTCAGCATCACGCTGGACGCTTACTTCCCAGAGCATGTCTGGTACCCAGTTGAGGCTGGAGTCGACTGAGAGCTGCTGTTCGGAAAATTCACAGCATTGGAGCAGACCCAGACCACCAGCCTTGCGAGCGAGTTCACTAACAACTACGACAGCGGCTCTAAATAGGAAGACTGCAGTAAAACTTGGTCAAATAGCATAACACGTCAAACAAAGTACTATAGTTTTACACTATTTCCACCTGTACAAGCGGAAAGGAACGCCAGGCCTGCATAATCAGGGGATCTCCTCCTGTCAATTGCTGGCAAAATACTGGCCAGAGTCCTCCTCAATCGATCACCTGGAACAGGACTTACTCCTGAGACCCAATGTGGCTTCAGAGCAGGCCGTGGAACAGCAGACATGATATTTGCTGCTCGTCAATTACAGGAAAAATGCCAAGAGCAGCACCGTAACCTTTACATGGTCTTTGTCGATCTGACGAAGGCTTTAGACACGGTCAACAGAGAGGGTCTATGGAAGATCATGGAAAATTTTGATGCCCAGTGAAATTCATTAAGATCGTCCAACAGTTTCATAATGGCACGTGTACTTGACGAAGGGGAGCTGTCGTAAGCCTTCCATGTCACCAACGGCGTCAAACAGGGCTGTGTACTGGTCCCAACAGTCTTCAGCATGATGTTTGCTGCCATGCTCACGGATGTCTTTTGGGAAGGCGAGAACATAGGGTAAAGATTAGATACAGGACAGACGGTAATCTATTCAATCTTCGGAGGTTAAAATCCTTCACCAAAGTAAAAGAATCAACTATCTCAAACCTGTTGTTTGCTGATGACTGCGCCTCGCTACCAACTCTGCGAAAGAAATGCAGACTTACATGGACAAGTTCTCAATGGCCTGTGATAGGTTTGGCCTCACCATTAACACCAAAAACAGAGGTCATGTTCCAGCCCGCCCCTAGAAAACAGTATTACGATCCAGTCATCAACATTAAACACCAGCGTCTCCAGTCAACTTTGCTTATCTTGGCAGCCTCCTATCCAGATCGGCAAATATAGATTCTGAGGTCAACAATAGGATATCCAAAGCCAGTGCTGCGTTCGGAAGGTTACGTGTCACTGTGTGGGAATGGAAGGGGATAAGCATAGTCACAAAGCTGAAAGTTTACCAGGCCATAGTGCTAACCACGCTGCTGTCAACGAGACATGGACAGTATATAGCAGACACGCAAGAAAATTAAACCATTTCCACACAAGCTGTCTACGCAGAATACTAAAAATAAACTGGCAGGACAAAATTCCAGACAGCGAAGTTCTCACAAGAGCAAAGATCCCAAGCGTCAACACCCTGTTGCAGAAGGCCCAAGTGAGATGGGTCAGTCACGTTGCTCGAATGCCTGATAAACACATCCCAAAACAGTTGATGTATGGCGAGCTTGAAGGGGGCAGACGTTTAGCTGGTGGACAGAAAACGCTTTAAAGACACTCTTAAAGTGTCTCTGAAATGCTTCGATATAGACAATGCGTGCTGGGAATCCTTTGCGCAAGATCACCAAATGTGGCGCTGTAACAACAAAGAGGAACCCGAATAGCTGAGAATCATCGTATTGTTGAGTCACAGAGAAAACGAGCAGCGCGAAAGACAGAGCACACAACACGCACATGTCTAACCTTGATCATGTATGCCCCACCTTTGGTCGGGGATTCTGTTCTAGGATTGGACTCTATAGTCACCTCTGCACACACCAGAGAGGTGCAACAGCACACGTATGAGATTGTTGTCATCATCGCTTGCGATGGACGGCTATATATATAGAGGCGACTAGGAGGTTTGGCTGAAATCGGATGCATGTGTCCTAAACGTGTAGAATTCTATGTGTTTAGGGGCCTACCAAACCAATGTGCAACATATACACGTTCTTGACAAAGATCAAACATATCACAAAGAGTGATTAAAATTGGTAGTAAGAACGAACGCAAAGAAAAAGATAAGGAAGATCTGGCACCTGCGAGACTGGATAATTGTGGGTTATATTCCTCTCAGACGTTATATGTTACATAGGGCATGCAAGCAATTTATCCATATCGTTCTATTCTGGACAACTTGTTTAATCTCTTCTATATAATTGAGTTCGATATTCGCCTGTGTGTTGCCAGGGCCCATAAGGGAAGCAAAGAATAGTACCACTGCAACCTACAAGGCATGTCGTAAGAGGCGACTGACCTAGCAAAGCTACCCTAGTAAATAAAAAGCATTGCAGAAATCGGATGTGGTGGCCTACTTGTAGGCATGTACTGGTACAATGTAAATTGATCTTAGGCTCAGATCATATACAAATCACAAAGATTGGTTAACAAGTGGTCGATATGGAGCGTTATAAGAAAAAGGAAGAGTCCAATATTTCTCATCTCTCAATAAAGTTCATTTCAGGGTTTTTCATAGGAGGCCCTTTCTTTCTTCAACCACTTGTCTCCCACTTCAATGTCTGCTTTGTGATTCTTTGATCATTTTTTTAGAATGTGACCAATATATTTTCACCTTCTTTCGTATAACAATTATTACTAGTGGTTCACCAAACATTTCTCTGATTTCATTACTTCTGAATTAGTCACATTTTATGTTCATTATTTTTCATTTACATATATTCTCATATGTATTTAACTTTATTTTTAGTTATTTTTTCCTCTCGTTGACCTTTTTTTTGGGTTTGAGTCAACATTGGAGATGAAAATTCATAATTTAGTTTTTTTTATTGATAGAGATTTATTGTCTGACGGTATGTCTGCCATATTTCTTCTTATTCTTCTGCGAACGCCCCATAACGACCACTTATTAAACCACTCTTTGTGGTTTGTATGTGATCTGAGCCTAAGAGCGATTGTATGTTGTGTCAGTTATGCGTCTATGGGTGCCTAGGCCATCACATTCGATTTCTGTGGGCTTTTTATTTACTAGGGTAGCTACCTATATCCTTTTCCTTTGTGTTTTCATCACTTTTTAACGATCATTATTCGCTGTATATTTGGACTTTATGATCTTCGCCTAAGAGTATGTCTACACTATGCGTCCTTTCTGACTATGTGAGGTCGTTCCTGTCTGCATTATAGGAACTCTGAATTTCTACGCTTCTTTTGTATCCTTTGTTAGATATGTTATGTTATGCGATCAACGTCACGGCACATTGGGCATTCCCATGCATACTCTGTCTTCCGCTGCAGCAGCCATCCTAAAGTCCATTTGCTCACCGTACCCATGAGAAGTTGATTACTATATCTTCTCTCTCTACCACGAAGACGACACTGTTTAAAGTTTGTTAGATAAAGAACTTTTTGTCGAAACGTTCCTGTATATTGTTTTAGTAGTTTGTAAAACTACAGAACTTTGTTTTTACGTGTTTCATCGTTGCTACATAGTTTTGCTGTAGTCTTTCTGTATATCGATAACAGTTTTAAAACTATCAAACTTGGATTTTCATTTTTGTTTTCCTAATTTTTGTGCCTTTTTAACACCGGTTGGGGCGTAGGCATTCACCCAACTAATGCTAGATCGTGGTTGGTTGGATATTATAGCTAAAGTTTTTTACCAAATTAAATGAAAGGGCAAATTGCGCCAATATTAAAATGCAAACATGTCACCATGAACACAAAAGAGCAATGTTCAACACAATCTTTTCTCCCACATTATGCTACCAGTGCCAAACCTGGACGCTCACATTAAATGATAGAAGAAAACTAGTCATGACAGAGATGAAGTGTTATGTAGAATGCTTAGAATAACAAGAAGAGACCGGTTGAAAACTTAAGACATCAGAAAAAAAGTGGGTACAACATCAGTACTGAACTTCACCAAGAAACAACAAATTAGATGGTTGGCCACATAAGCAGATTACCAACAGACAGTGCACCTCAAAGAGCAATGTTGTTTCGATACAATGGATACAAAGCAAAAGGTGAACCTCAGAGATAACAGAGGCGACGAAAGACACTATTTATGAAGCACACACAAGTGATCATTCTAGAAATCTCTTCTTATCCTGACACTGTGAGGCAAAACAGGATTTGAGAAAGAAGTATTACTGGATGGGGTAGCCAGTCCCAAGTCAAAGCCTACCTTAATCGCCTCTTACAACATGCCTTGTAGGTTGTAGTGTTACTATTCTTTGCTTCCCTTGTGGGTCCAGTAACATGCAGGCCCATATTTTATTTAGGCAAGTGTGTATAGTCAGCTGTCTCATGATTCAGAGAGTGTAGTAATCCAGTGGATACCCTCACACTACAAGCTCAAGAAAAATGAAGATACTGATAGACTGGCTAAAGAGGGAGCAGGAATGCCCTAAGATGACAACCTGGTCAGCTATGAAGAAGGAAAACCATCTAGAGAGCGCTACAAAGCAAAGTGGGAGAAAGAAGACGTCTAACACAACAAGGATGATGGATATTACCAACTGTCCAGAAGGGACCAGACAGCCATACTTCACCTCCAGACAGGTCACAACAGATTGAGACACCACAGGCACTAATGACCTGTGCTCCTGGCGAGTAGAACAACAGAGCATATTCTACAGAATTGTCCCAGTATGCAGACCTAAGAAAAAAGAGGCGACCCACTTACACCAGCGCCCAAGACAAACTGTATGGTGCGGCTGACAATCTGAGGCAGACAGCGGCCTTTATTAGAGAATCCGAAATCCCAATCTAGTGAGAAAGCAGAAGAAGTATAGTCAGCAATTAACAGAAACCATCAGCATGCATACCCTTCATCATCTGCTGCGGAAGACTGAGTACCTATGTGTTTGATCAGAGACATTGATTTTATTCAACAATAAGCCACAGCACTTAAAACAAATACAGTAAAACACCATAAGGGAGCAGTTCCAAAAATCATTGAACTTTGGCATTAAGTCTTGAATATGTGGCAAGGGATAAACCTATGTGGGAATAAAAGAATGTTAACATATTTAGTTTAGTCGTCTGATCATCATAAATGTATGTCAAATCAATTCGTCCATATATGCTCTGATCTCCTCAGTATGTCCCTCAGCGTGTGGCGACTAACAACACTGGTTCTGTGTTGGTTTACTGTTCTTCTTTGGCTACCGGCATAGTGTTCTTGTCTAGCTACACCAAATTTGATTTGGAGTTCTTGCAGTCTGGTCAGTGTTGCAGATTTATCAATATTACTTGAATCATGTACACATCCTCTCTACCTTAGGGAATTTATAATACCAGCCTGGTCCATTGCTCGCCCACTTTCCACAGCAGCCATACCTGCAAGTCTATCTGCACGTTCATTCCCCTTACACCTGCATGCCCTGGCACAAAAATAAAAGTGATCTTTGTCAGCCTAGACCTCCTCAGCAACTCCATCCACTGTCTCAGAGCCCAGCCTGTTTCAATCTTCCTGAGCATACTCATTGAGTCACTGATAAAACATGCATGGACAAAGGTCTGTGATTCCAGCCAGATCATCGCTTTAGTTACTGTCATGATTTTCATAGCAGACGTAGTACTGCTTTTTGATTTGTCACGAACAAACCACCTCTGTCTTCTTTGAGAATGTTAAAATTATGTCACGTAAGTTGCCAAGATAAAAACATAGAATAGTGAGGAACAAAACTGTTATCTTAATGCAGCAAAAACTAAAATAATTCCACCAGTAATACCAATGAGAGGATTGCTGTTATATCAATACCTCTTCTTCTTCAAATGCTCCATATCGACCACTGTTAACCACTCTTTGTGATTTGTATGTGATCTGAACCTAAGAGCGACTGTACATTGTGCCAGTTATGCACTTACAAGTAGGCCAGCACATCTGATTTCTGCAACGTTTTTTATTTACTAGGGTAGCTTTCCTAGGCTCCTACCTCAGTCGCCTCTTATGACATGCCTTGTAGGTCGCAGTGTTACTATTCTTTGCTCCTTCGAGTCCTAGCAACACATTGGTCGTTTAGACTAATAACTCCCATTGGTTAATGTATCTACTGGAGTTTCTCTCACAGTTTTCCGCGTCTGCCATACTTATCAATATGCATAACTTGCGCAACGAGATAGAGAATACACTTTATCTTCATTGAAATCTTCAAAGTGAATTTTTATCTTAGAGCATTGATGTCACTTTCGTCCATAGAAATCCACTCTCGATCGCAGCATTGCTCGCCAGTACATCCACTCTTTTTATGCCCTTCCACCCAGAATTACCTGGGACAATGATGAAGGTGAGTGTCTGTATTAATTGCATCCACTGCCTTCATATATAATCGGTCTTGATCTTCTGTATCATGCTTATAGAGTCGCTGAGCATGCATCCCTGAATGTTTGTATCTTTAACCACTCCAAAGGTTTGTCACCCTGTCATGACCTGCATTATCATGCTGCTGGTGGTTGTTGCATATGTCCCACTTGCTTCTTTGATGACCTATCCCTTAGTTCCAGTCGTAAAGGTCCATGCACTCCGACTACCTTATGTGTCAACCATAACATGAAGATAACTGGCTACTTAGGCTAGTGGTTCGGGTTCAATTTCACAGTGGGCATGAAATATTTTCCGACCATAACAGCTCTCAGGTCGACCCAGCCTCCATTGGATACCAGAAAAAGCACTGGGAAGTAGAGACGGCAGGCGTGATGTTGACCACCACATCACTCATGCCGATGGTCAATGAAAATATGGCTTAACAGTGTACTACCTATATATCAACATGGTATGACAAGGGTTGAGAGCCGCTGTAGCGCAGTTGTTAGTGAACTCGCTTGGCAAGGCTGGTGGTCTGGGTTCAGCTCCTGAAATGTGCGTGGAATTTTTCCCTACCACGACGACTCTTAGGTCAACCCAGCTTCAACTGGGTACCATACATGCTCTGGGAAGTAAAGGCGGCCGGCGTGATGCTGACCACATCACCCATTGTGTGCCGACGGTCAATGAAAATACAGGCCTAACACTATATTGACCTATATACCACGAGGTATGAAAGGGTTCCTTTACTTTTACTACTTACTATGACAAGAGTTCCTTTATTTTTATTTCTAACATGATCGCCTGTGTGTTGCCGGGGTCCGCAAGGGAAGCAAAGAATAGTACCACTACGACCTACAAGGCATGTCGTAAGAGGCGACTGAAGCTACCCTAGTAAATAAAAAGCATCGCAGAAATCAGATGTGCTGGCGTATTTATAAGCGCATAACTGACACAATGTACACTCTTAGGCTCAGATCACATACAAATCCCACAGAGTGGTTAACAAGGGGTCAATATGGAGCATTCGAAGACTTATAACATGAAGATAGTATAACAAAAAAAATAGAATACCTGTAAAATATATGAAATCTTTGTCTTACAGGAAGATGTCTGTGTCAGCAAACATAGTCATAAAGTTGCTTGGGGTCTCCATTGTAGAACTTGATAACATTCTGTAACATAACGAAATGTTTTATGAAAGTGACCACTGTGATATTTCTTCTTATTTTTCAGCGATCTCTGGTCATGCACTTAATTTACTGTGGACCAAAAACTGGGCGGTTAGCTTCAGGTTTCCCCAAAGCTTAGTTTTCAGGTCGACTGGGTGTGCCACATGTTGCTTCTCAGCTCATCCAGGAGAGGACAGTCTTGCAGGATATGCTCCAGTGTCTGTTCCACCTGCTGACACTGGCAGAGAGCTGTTTGACTTATTCCTAGTCTATATAAGTGTTTATTGAGTCTGCAGTGTCTGGTGCAGTCGAAATATAATTATCTGGTCTGTTCTGCTTAGGTCTTTGAGGGAGTCTTTTCCATAATCATATCCAGGACCACTGTGATATGATACTCAAACTACCTATGTTCATTCTTCTTCTTTTGTCGTCTCACTGCTATCGGGTTGTTGTCCAGTGTCATGGTTTGTGTTTTTATCATGCGCTGCTCTAGTGACTTGGGTGATAAGTATTTTTGCTTTTTGACAGGATTCTGCTATGCCATCTATCCATCTGTTTCATGGTCTTCCTCTTTCCTGATGTTCTGTTGTAGAAGACTCAATATACAGTGAAATTTGGATGCATTCTTATTAAGTGGCAAAACAACTTCATTCTTTTTTTTCTCAAAGTAATTAAAGCAATGTTCTGTCCCAATTTCTTTCTGATGCTGATGACTATCTTTTCTGGTGTTGTTGGTAACTTTTCGTAGGCATCACATTTCCCATGTAGTTATTTTTGCAACTGCGTTTTTCTCATTGTCCATGTTTGGCTCTGGTAACACAAAGTAGGTATGAAAATGCTGTTGATCATCTGATGTTTAGCTGCCTGTGAGACAATATTTTCATTGGCACACTTATTATAACTGTTACTTAAGATAAAAGTTTGTGGTGGGAAATCTGACAGGGAAGTAGAATCTTCACTAGTTTATCTGGAAATTTAAGGGAATGAGTTAGTTAGTTAGTTCCTTTCGTGCCAAAGGCGGCACATAGGGCAGAGGTTTTAGATCTCCATGTGATGTGGTTCGTTACTAGCAGTTGGAGATCTTGTATGGTTTACATCCCAATAGTTTACTTTCTTGTTGGATGGTTCTTCGAAGAGTGGTCTTTGGTCTTCCACGTTTTCTTTTCCCAACTGGTGACCACATAAGGACTTGTCGATTTAGTCTCTTTTCGTCTGATCTAAGAACATGACCTAAATATTTCCACCTTTGTTTCCTTATAATATTTGATGCAGGTTGTTGGTGTGTTCTATCTCTCACTGTGTTGTTAGAAACGAAATCACTCCATTTTAGTTTTAATAATTTTCAGAGACATTTATTCTCAAAGCTGTCCAGTTTCTTATCAATTTTCTTTGTTGATTTCCAACTTTCACAACCGTAGGTCAGTACAAGAATCACACATGACCTAAATAATTTAACTTTTGTGCATATATTAAGGTCTTGAGATTGCCAGATATTCGTTAATTTAGTGAAGGCACTAGCTGCTATAGCAATACGAGAGTTTATTTCTTTCATCGTGTCTCCATTGTTTGACACTTTACTACCCAAATATGTAAAATGTTTAACTTTCTCCAGTGTTTGGCCATTTATTATGATTAGCTTGTAAGAAGAATGGAGGCTTTTGGACTAAAGGTTCCCTGACCACAGATAATACTTGAGAATCTAAACAAGTACCCCTGAAGTCGCAGAAGGCATGCATTTATGGCGGGGACATTGATAATAGAGAGCCGCTGTAGCGTAGTTGTTAGTGAACTCGCTCAAGGCCGTGGTCTGGGTTCAGCTCCCGCAATGCGCGTGGAATTTTCCAGACCACGACGGCTCTCAGGTCGACCCAGCCTCAACTGGGTACCAGACATGCTCTGGGAAAGAAAAGACGGCCGGCGTGATGCTGACCACATCACCCATCGTGTGCAGACGGTCAATGAAAATACAGGCCTAACACTGTATTGACCCATATACCACAAGGTATGAAAGGGTTCCTTTACTTTTACTTTACTTACATTAATAATAAGGAAAGCAGGCTTTCATGTAATATCGGTCAGAAGTGCTATACCAACTACGCCTGAATTCATAGCAGCAAGAGCATACAAAGGAGATGAAATTTAAAATAAATACCTCTGCTTGGCAGGCGTCATAATTGTTCTCTTTGTATTGTTCTGGATGTCCTGAAACATGTGGCACAGTGATTTCTTTTCAGTATAATCGCATCCATATTCCTGAATGAACAAGTGCATACAATAAATATAAAAACAATAGTTCCGTATCACAAACATTAAATTAGTTCCTATCATTGGAAAATGGCTTCCAACATCATACACAAGATGGAGACATTCAACAATAAATGTTTAAGAAGAACCCTGCAAATTGTTTGGCCAAATATACAACTTGTATAAACGGGCAACTGCAAGACTTTACAAAAAGAAAACCCCATTTTAAAGTACCATATCTGGAGTTATACTGTAGTATGGTATCAGATCTGGTTGGTCATAGGGAGGCCGTCAGAACTGACTCATGCCAAATCTTCTTCTTCAAACGCTCCGCAACGACCACTTGTTAACCACTCCGTGTGATGTGATCTGAGCCTAAGAACGATTGACGTTGTGCCCTACAAGTAGGCCAGCACATCCAATTTCTGCAACGCTCTTTATTTACTGGGGTAGCTTCCCTAGGTCCTACATCAGTCGCCTTTTACGACATGCCTTCTAGGTCGCAGTGGTGCTATTCTTTGCTTCACTGGCGGGCCCTGACACCACACGGGTGATGTCAAATCCACTGCTGATTGTCATTTTCCCAGAATAATTAACGTGAAACTTTGAAATGAACATGAAAGAAGAAAAAACCACATATTTGTTTACTTACATCGTGTTCAGACAAATCTGAAGAACAAACATCATCAAGGACACACTCTTTGATCAAGCAGTTCTGTGGGGATGACAAGCTATTCAATCTTTCTATCGCTTGTAGTAAAGCTGAAGTTGTCTGGTCAGCCATGTTTGCCAAGAATTTACTTTGGCTGTCGTTTATATCTACATCAGTTTCAGAATTCGAATCAAGGCTATTATTGTTTGTACAGTCTTTGCTATCACTTTTCAAATGAGAATTATTGTCAGAATATAATTTCGTGCAAACTGGAGATTTGATATTAGAGTCTCTTTCAGCAAAACGGAGTTTCTTCTGACACTTCAGAGTGGTGCCTTTTGTTCCACATGTAGAGGATTCAAACCTTTTCACATCCGCATTTGGTTTGACAAAATTTGGAAGAGGTGTTTCTTATCAAAAATGCCTTGTAAGTGCTTAAACTCTTTTGGATTAAGCGGGTGTTTTATATGTTTAAATAATCCGCTATCCACTGCTATTTTATTCTGATATGAGGGTGTCATTCTGATGTTAGAACCTCTGGTTGTGTACTCATCAACAGCTTTTCTTTGTACTGGTTGTGTAACAGGTTCTGGAAACAGATTTGACTTTTTAGTCTTCTTTTGAAGTTTATCACTGGTTTTATGTACCCCATTCAAGATCCTATCTGGACTAATTTGTAGACTTGATGAAAACACTTTATCTTGTACATTTTTCACTGTTTCTTCATTAAGCTGATAATCTTTACACTTTTTGGAATTTGTGTTAGAAATATCTGATACTTCTTGAGATAGTTCCGGATGCTTTTTATCCATTGACTGTGTCTTATTTGTGTTAAGAAATATTTTTGGGGACATAGCATTTGGTTTCAGCTTCTTGTGAGATGCTTCTGCATCTGATTTTAATGGAGCCAGTTCCGGATGCCTTTTCTCCATTGACTGTGTCATATTTGTGTTGAGAAATATCTTTGAGGAAATCGCATGTACAGGCTGTTTTGGATTCTTCTCAGATGATTCTCCATCTAATGGAGATAGTACCAAATGTCTTCTTTCCAATGACGGTGTATTATTTGTATTTGAAAATATCTTTTGGGAAATAGCAGTACAGCTGTTTCAGCTTCTTCTGAGACGCTTCTCCAGAAATGGATCTGCTGCCTAAAGCTGCACTTGGATTTGTATCAGGTATTAACTTCTGAAGTCTCTTACTGAATCTAGTGGGGGTCTTTTCAGAAGATGTTAATGAAGCAACTTCAGAATCTTCTACTTGAACCTTTCTTTCCTTTGACTCTGACTTTTTTCTGCCTTTAACAGAAAGATTTTCATCTTTGTTTTGAACATACTCACTGCCATGTGTATCATATGGATCTTTCATTATTTGAGATTTAGCTCTGTATAACACCTCCTCGTAAACTGCGTTATCTCTTTTGTTTCCACTTTTGAAATTCTCTTTGGTAGTTTTTGTTTCTTCAACATACAGAACCTCCTCATCAATGTCATCGTCATCAAATTTATAATTGTCATTATGATTTAAGGTTTCTGCAGGAGCAGAAAAGCTGACGTGTCCCTGCAAATTCCGTCTGTCCTTGCTGATATAAATAAAGAAATACAACTAATTTAGTTAGAAGTATGAGTAACTGGTGAGTACACATTTAAAAAAATCTATGATTATGGTATTTAAACAGATTCTGCAACAAAGTCATTGTTATAGATTTGGGTTGTAAGCTGCCCATGGGGTGCTGGGCCCAGAAGGAAGCAAAGAATAGTAACACTGCGACCTACAAGGCATGTCGTAAGAGGCGACTGATGCAGAGGCTAGGAAGCTACCTAGTAAATAAAAGCGTAGCAGAAATCGGATGTGCTGGCCTACTTGTAGGCGCATAACTGGCACACTGTACAATCGCTCTTAGGCTCAGATCACACACAGAGTGGTTAACAAGGGGTCAATATGGAGCATTCGAAGAAGAAGAACAATTCAGTGTTTCTAAAGGATAATAGTGCGCTGAAATTGTTTCTAACACTATATCTACAATTTACTGCAGATTCTGCAACAAAGTCATTTTGATAGATTTGGGTTGTAAGTCCTAACCCCCAACATCTGAAAACCTAGGAGAATAATGTCTAACAGGACATACATTTGTACAGATGAGTTGCTGATAGGATTTAGTAACTTAACGTCCCACTTTATAGTATCCCATCTGCTGAATTATACTATAGTATGGTGTCAGATTTGATTGGGCATACATAGGATATGTCATAGACAAAGAACTAGACTTTCAGGAACACACAGTTTGTTAGGATAATAACATCCTGTTTCTGTAGGACAGAACTGGTACTAGGTCAGAAGGAAACAGCTAACTAGATTGAGAGAGATGTGTGTCGATATTGGTACATCCCAAAATGACATACCAAATATACAAAGAGAATGATTAATCAAAATCGAACTGGATGGTGTGTGCGCTAGATTTTGAGAATCGGGCACATATGGACATGTCAGAGTGCTATGATGATGCGTTATAACTTGAACAGCTGTTATGATTGTGATGTAATCATATACCTGTGTAGAAAAGAGCGAATGTTGGTTAGTGAAGTGTTGAGGACTACCAATAACCAGGCCAGGAAAATTGATAGAAAGGTGTAGCATTTTATCTGGTCTACCTTTACACTCCAGTAGGCCAAGCCTACGCAGCCGGCACCTGATGATGATGCGGCTATAGTAACTAAGTAAATATAAATAAGTAAGCGATCATGAATCTCCACAAATCTCTGTCGTTTGCTATCACCTCAGATGTTGATGCTCTTCCGTGTTATGGATGAAGACAGGCTATCCAAAATTTTCTCTCTCTGTCTTGTCCTCCCTCGATTTTACCAGTTGTTACAATGTGTTATAAACCTCCCTTTCTTATCACATGCCCGAAAAATGATGACTGCCTCTTTCTTATTTTGATGATACGCTTTCTCTGTGTCTTGACCTCATTCAACACCTCCACATTAGTCATTCTAACAGTCCATGGGATTTTCATCATTCTTCTATCAAACCACATTTATATATATACATATAATATTACCTTTTAAGAATCCCATTTTTATTGCTGCCAACAAATTCAGAAAAGAACGGTTGAGTATGATTCTGTAGTTGGAACACACGTCCTGTGTATGTCTTCACTAGACCTTGTTGTTTTATTGTCTTAGATTGTTCATTTTTGGAAGAATTGAACTCTGCATTTAAATTATCAATTGCAATTTTATTTTTCATAAAGGGTGAATTGTCACGAGAGTTGTTAAAATCGTCAGCTATGTCCATCGAAAAGTATGAATCATCACACAGTTGGTTCAACTCATAGTTTTTATCATCCTTCATGAACATATGATCAGTCTTCTTGGAGGTATTATGCTTAACAATGTTTCTACTGGGACTTCTATACCGCGTGAGATTAACAATTTTTCTACTGGCGCTTCTATGTCGAGTGAGATTGACCATTTTGCAATTTTTAGTTTTAGCCATAACAAGTTTACTGTAAGACTGACGTTTAGAGGCATCCAATTGTTTCCATTGCTGTCTCAGCTTCAGCATAATTTGTTCCTGGCTTAAAAATGGGTAGTGAGCATTCATTTTTGATTTATTGTCTCTGATGAAGATTTGAAAGCTTGGTACCTGCTGCATTTTACGGTCTTGGTCCATAGTACTCGTGATACTGAACTGAACAGTATTCTAGAGGGTTTCAATCGTAAGCAGAAATCTGTAGAATCCAAATACGCTTTCTCTTCTATCGACTCTACGTACTTTTGGTTTAAATATATATAACAAACAAGGTTGATTTGTATTTTATATTAATGAAATACTACATAAATTACAAGACACGTTTCTGAAATACATTTGTTGTCACCAAATCAGACGACGCAGTTCTCAAGAAAATTAGCAGAAGCCAAACTTCACATAATACCGCCAAACAAACCGGAAGTGTGTTAATAACGTCATGACACAGGTTTTTAATACTGCAGTGGTCGCTATGGTGATTTATATCTGTTTATGTAAATTGTTCGTTGAGCATTTCAAGCTTAATTCTGAGTGTACACTCAAGAATGAGTAAACGAATAGTATCAAATGTAGAGATACGAGGTATTATATATTTCTATGGTTTAAAAAAACGTGCTTGTCATATGAAGGCTCAACGGTTGCTTTTACAACTTCTAGTCACTCGTCTTTTATCTTGGCGCGAAAGATCATTCATAGAGATCAGAATGTCACCGACCCATCCATGTGATCACCTTGATGTAGTCGGGACGGCTTGTTTGCTTTTATCATCATTAGAGTTATAACGGTGGGTTGCTTTATTCGCCCGCTATGAATTTAGGCGTAGTCACGACGCTTACTAGGTGCCACTGTCTGATTTTTGCGCGAATACATGCTTTTCTTATCACCAGTGTCCCTCGTTATTCAGGCGATCCGTACAATTTCAGTAAGTAAGAGGTCAAGATATCCTTTTTCATACCTCGAGGTATATTGTGTGATACGGCGTTATGCCAGTATTTTTCATTAACTGACGGTACACGATGGGTGATGTGGTCAACATCACGCCTTTACTTCCCATTTCTTTTCCTGATACTTAATGGAAGCTGGGTCGACCCGAGAGCTGTTACGCTAGGAAAAGTATTACACGCTCTCTGTGGAATTGAACCCAGACCACTAGCCTAAGAAGCGAGTTCACTAACTACGGCTCTCCCTCCAATTTCAGAGATACTTGTAATTTAGATTCCCAAGTACAGGAGGAAGACTGGTACTCTGTGTAGGTTCAATCATACCGAACAGGTCAGTGAGGAAAAGTCAAAGTGTACACACCTTCGATCTCTTTCTTACACTGGAAGATTTTAGCTGCAATGCACCTACTCCATAGCACCGACGATGGACCCTGATATAATATGGAAGATTGTGAAAATTGTTTGTAGGAATTTTGTTTTCTTTCTTCTGTTTTCTCACTAGATTGGGATTTCGGATTCTCTAATAAAGGCAGCCGTCTGCCTCAGATTATCAGCCACGCCATACAGTTTGTATTGGACGCCTGTTTAAGTGGGTCACCTCTTTATTCTCAAGTCTGCATACTGGGGACAGTTCTGTAGGATATAATTCCTATGATTTCTGCTTCCCGTTTTGGCCACCCTCGTGATGAAACATCCTTACTGCGTGGCTACATCTCCGAGGCAGATTGGAGGTGGTAGAATCCGTTATCCCTTTCCTTATTGTGAGGGGCGTTGCACCATGTTATGCGCCTTACGGCCTGGTGCATCCGTTTTCTGCAAGCATTTGTTTCGGGTTAGCATTCCCTAGCGGACAGATGCATCCGATTTCAGCTAAACCTCCTTAGTCGCCTCTTACGACATGCGTGGAAGGTAACAGTGGTTCTATTCTTTACACCTCAAATTTGGGCCCGGTAACCACTCGGGCGGAATTTTATTTTAAAACCAAATAAAATTACAGTACAACTTTTTTCAACAAGTTTAGGGCAGTAACTTGATTTATTCTTCTTTCTTTCATCTTTTGTCGCCACACTGTCACCGGCTTGTTGCCCAGTGTTGTGGTTTTCTGTTTTTATCTTGCGCTGTTCTGGTGGCTTGATTTATTGGACCATCATTATTGCACTTTGGTTCTTCTTCTTCAAACGCTCCATATCAAACCACTTGTAAACCACTCTGTGTGATTTGTATGTGATCTGTGCCTAAGAGCGATTTACGTTTCAGTTTGAATATCTTCATTGCACTCGACATATCCATAGGTGCTCCGATCTCCTTCGCAATATCTCCATCAGCGTCCAGCGACTGACCGTACCAGTTCTATTTTGATTGATGAGCCTACTCGTATACCTGTTGTACCGTTCTTTTCTTGCCACACCAATCTTCAAACCCAGTTCTCAATCTAGTAGTTGACGTGGATTGGTTTAGATGAAGGTCTTCTCTCGGCCACGCTCTATGAGGGCGTTCACGATGTCAGCTCTGTCCATTGGCTGGCGTCTGATATAGCGGCAGAGCCAGCCAGCCTGTCTGCTCTCTCATTGCCAACGACACCCATGTGCCGCGGAACAAAGACAAGTGTAATTCTGCAAATTGTTGACGCCTGCAGTGATTCAGTCCATTGCCTGCGCACAGAACCGGCCTCCACCTTTCGGATCATACTCAATGAGTCACTCAAAATGCCAATTAAGTATATGAATTCTTGTATTTGTTCTTGTACCGCTAATCCTTCCTTATTCCTCTCTGCCTCTTGTGGAGCATAGGATCGCAACAGTTGTTCTCCACTTTTCCCAGTCTTTGGCATTTTTCTTTGTCTTCCCAGGATAGTCCAGCATTCCTCAGTTCCTCAAGAAGACTCCGTCTCCAGGTCTGTTAAGGACGCCCCTTTTCTGTTTTCCTTGCAGGTTCCACTCAAGTGCTTGTCTAGTGACATTCAACTGTCTTCCGGAGGGTTTGCCAGACTGATCGCCATTTCTTTAAAAAAATATAGTACAGTTAATATGAGGTTTTAATTTATTATATTGAATGTCTATACCCACTCTGGGACTCTGAGATGTTATCTATCCATTGTGTTCTTGGCCTGCCTCGTGCTCTGCGCCCTGAGTGTCGATTATTGTAGGCACGTGATGGTAGTAAATGTGGTTCCATTCTCATTAGATGGCCAAAATACTTTACCTGTCTGAATTTTATTTCTCTTAATAATTGTTTCTTCATGCCTAGTTTTCCTAAAACTTGTTTATTTATCTGTTTTTCTTTCCATGAAACTCTGCTTATTCTTCTATATATCCACATCTCAAATGCATCAATTCTGTCTTCTGTTATAATACAAAGAATCAATATAGTATTGCAGATTCTGTTCTTGTTGGTGTATCAAGTACTAATCTTCCGCAAAGAGCAGTTCAGAAAAAAACACCGTTTGGTTTTAACATATTTAAGTTAACATCTGAAAGTATCCAATGAAACGAAGAGAAGCAAACTATTAATCAGATTTTTATTAAACAGTTGACTTATATAAAGATGAGTACAAATATGATAGTGTTATTGATATAAGGGAAGACTGCAGTAAAACTATGTAGCAATGGCAAAACATGTAAAAACAAAGTACTGTAGTTTTAGAGAGCCGCTGTAGCGTAGTTGTCAGTGAACTCGCTTCTCAAGGCTGGTGGTCTGGGTTCAGCTACCGCAATGCGCGTGGAATTTCTCCCGACCGTGACATCTCTCAGGTCGACCCAGCCTCAACTGGGTACCAGACATGCTCTGGGAAAGTAAGGCGGCCGGCGTGATGCTGACCACATCACCTATTGTGTGCCGACGGTCAATGAAAAATACAGACCTAACACTGTATTGACCTATATACCACTGACGTATGAAAGGGTTCCTTTACTTTACTGTAGTTTTACAAATTCTTCATATTCTATATGTTAAATGTATATATTTTATATATATATATATATATATATATATATATATATATATATATATATATATATATATAGGCCCTTTTCATCTTTACAGACGGTCAATAGGCAAGTGTTTTACTGTGACAACTTCTGAGTTTTCGCTTTTCTCTCTTGTCGTTCAGCTCATACATAGTCTCTTCTCAAAGACTCTGGCCCTTCCGTAATTTGGCTTTCCACACAACTCTGTCATCAGCTAGTCCCTCCCATGTGCTGGGATCTATAGAAAAGTTTCTATATATATATATATGATTTTTGTTTATCTTTTTTTCCACTTCTAGTTTTTTGCATTTATTTCGTTATTTGTTTTCAGTCACAGATTTTCATTTTAGGTCCGTTAGGAATTTATTGTTGTATTCTATATGTAGTGTACTGTGAAAGAAGTGAAATTCTTAACTTCTGTTCTATCCTTTGCTTGATAAATGTCTTTTGGTTGAAACATTGCTGTGTAATGTTTTTGTAAAACTACAGTACTTTGTTTTGATGTGTTTCAGCATTGCTACAAATAGGACATAACAATACTAGTCCAATTAAATAATGAAAATAACATTATCACTGTATTATATACAATATCTGATACTTGGCTGTACACACCTGGAGTGCAGGGTAACGAGCGTGCAGACTTTCTTGCAAACAATGCCACCGACTCAAACGGGCAGAAGTATGGACAGAGCCGATGTCATCAATGGGGTACACTCTCAATTATGTGACATGGGCACGTCTCAGACACTGGAACGAGTTCGAGAATTAGGCGTTAAGTGTGGACATGCCAGACAGTGTCGTCTTCGTGGTAGAGGGAGAGAAGATATAGTAATCAACTTCTCATGGGTACGGTGAGCAAATGGATTTTAGGATGGCTGCTGCAGTGGAGGACAGAGCATGCATGGGAATGCCCAATGTGCCATGATGTCGATCGCATAACATAACAATATCTGATAGACAAGAACAGTCAACTGGAAGTGAGAGCCACTGGAAAGTATTAAATCACTTGTATGTTGCCGGGGCACACAAGGGGAAACAAAGAATAGTAACACTACGACCTACAAGGCATGTCATAAAAGGCGACTGAGGTAGGGGCCTAGGAAAGCTACCATAGTAAATAAAAAGCACAGAATAAATCAAATTGGTGGCCTAATTGTAGGCGCATAACTGGCACAACGTACAATCGCTCTTAGGCTCGGATCACATACAAATCACAAAGAGTGATTAACAAGTAGTTGATATGGAGTGCTCGAAGAAGAAGTCCATTTAAAAAACATGTATGGACAGAACCGGACACCTGAGGGTAAGAGTGAAAAGTGTGTTTATCAATGGGGACCATCAGCATCCTACCCTTTGAGATCTGCTGGAGTAGACCACTGGAACATAGAACTGCAACTATTGCTCTTCACCTAACTTATACAGAAGAGAATGCTAGAGATACTAGCAGTGTAAGGCTACAAAAATGATTTCGAACAGTCCTCTTGTAAGGTGGGCAACTACAGTTATGGTAGAATTAAAAAATCCAAATAATGTGATGATGACTGAAGGAATTTATAGCTAACTAGGTGATTGAGACTTTTAAATGCTTGTGTGGTGCCAGGCCTGCAAGGGAAGCAAAGAATAGTAATACTGTGACCTACAAGGCATGTCATAAGAGGTGACTGAGGTAGGGGCCTGGGAAGCTCCCTAGTAAATAAAAGCATCACAGAAATCGGATGTGCTGGCCTACTTGTAGGAGTATAACTCGCGCAGCGTACAATTGCTCTTAGGCTCAGATCACATACAAATCCCAAAGAGTGGTTTACAAGTGGTCAATATGGAGCGATCGAAGAAGAAAAATTCAAAGAACATGATGATGATGATGACTGAAGGAATTTATAGCTAACTAGGTGGATGCGACTTAAAAAAAAATCTTTAGCCTAGCTAAAATTCCCCAAAAGCAAAAGACCGTCCACACAAAAGGTGGACCACAGAGATAACAAAGGTGAAGAAAAACACTGTTTATGAAGCGCACACAAAAGCCCATTCCATAAATCTCTTCTTATCCTAACACTGTGAGGCAAAACAGGATTAGAGTAAAGAAGAAGAAGAAGAAAATTCACTTTATTTTTCACTTCTGAGAACTTTTTATTCTCATCTTTAGTCTTGCTACGATCTTCTCAGTTTTCAATTATAGGACTCGTTCTTTTCTCATCTTTAGTCTTGTTGAGATTTGCCTCATTTTTCACCTCTGAAACTTGGCTTTTTTTCCTATCCTTTTTTTCCTTTTTCTCATCATTATCCTTGTTGGAATTCAACTTATTTTGCATTTCCAAGCTACTTTCTTCAACTCTATTCTCAAGGTCAGTGCTTGAAGACTTAGTCTTGACATCAACGAAACTCCATGATGATCTGACTGCATCATCCTGTGAAATAAATGGTATTCGAGATCAGATTAACTAGTTCGGAAAGATAAGTAAGGCAAATGGTATTCAAGATCAGATTAACTTGTTCGGAAAGATAAGTAAGGCAAATGGTATTCTAGATCAGATTAACTTGTTCGGAAAGATAAGTAAGGCAAATGGTATTCAAGATCAGATTAACTAGTTCGGAAAAATAAGTAAGGCAAATGGTATTAGAGATCAGATTAACTAGTTCGGAAAGATAAGTAAGGCAAATGGTATTCAAGATCAGATTAACTAGTTCGGAAAAATAAGTAAGGCAAATGGTATTCGAGATCAGATTAACTTGTTCGGAAAGATAAGTAAGGCAAAAAAGCAAAGGAACCATTTTTTTTCATACCTCAAGGTATGTTAAATGTATGGAAGTCTAAAGAAATCAAATCTAGAACAAAAATTAGGATATTTAATTCTAATGTTAAAGCAGTTCTGCTGTATGGGTCAGAAACATGGAGAACAACTAAAACAATACGCATAAATTGTAAACATTCATCAACTGGTGTCTCGTAGAATAGAGGGACTAAAATGGTATGATAGGGTCACAAATGAGGAACTTATGGAGAGAACAAGACAGATTCCAGTGAACCAAGAGGTTAAAAAGACGTTGCCGCTGGATAGGACACACTTTGCGAAAGCCTGAGGGGAATATAACAAGAAGGGTCCTTTCCTGGAACCTACAGGGACAGCGAAAGAAAGGGAGGTCGAGAAATACATAAGACAAGATTTGGAGGCAGAGATCAACAATATAAAGAAGAGCTGGAGGGATCTGCAGGCGATAGCTAGAGATAGGAAGACTTGGCATGAGTTGATTGAGGGCCTATGCCCCAATCCGGGTTAAAAAGGGAAGAGAGAGGTATCTAGGGAAATACAGTGTTAGGCCTGTATTTTTCATTAACCATGGGTACACGATGAATGATGTGGACAACATCACAAAGGCCGCCTTTATTTCTCAGTGATTTTCCTGGTACCCAATTAAGGCTGGGTCAAATTGAGAGTTGTTATGGTCAGAAGAAATTCCCCGCCCATTGTGGAATTTAACCCGGACCAAGCATCTAATATGTGAGTTCACAAACAACTACGCTACTGCTCTCTCCTCTGAAAGATATCAATCAAATGCCGTGTGCGGCATAGCGATCATGTTTCTCCACAACTCTCTTTGCTTGGTGAATGTAATCAGTTCAGATGTTGATCTTTTGTTGCACCATGTCAGACCATCCAACATCTTCTCCCTCTGTCTTCCACGATCTCTTCTTCCTGAATTTTACCTGTAGTCACCAAATGTTCTAAACCTTCTCTTCACATTTTATGGCCGAAGAACCTTGATTGTCTGATTCTTATTATTTTGATAAGCTTTTTCTGAAAGATATAGAGCAAATAAAGTAACTGCTTTCACAGTTATTACATCTATTAAGAAAAACTGCGAACAAAATAATCTATCACTGATTAACATGAAGGTGGAGGCCCTCTTGAATGACATTATCAATGATACAGATGTGGTTATTTACACCGATGTCATTCGCCAACAACGTTATGCGTGGGCTTTTTCAGCACGCTCAGGAGGAAAAATAATAAAAGAGGCCAGTGGGGCCTACGCAACAACAACAAGTAGTTTGACAATGGAGGTTTGGGTGGTTAAGGAGGCGGTGAAATGGTTGGCATCTCACAACTACTCTCATGTTTTCATACTCAGTGACTCCATGAGCATGATTCGTAAAGTCAAATCAGGAATGGTGAGACGCAACTGGGTGGAGATACTGATACAGACAATGATCAGTGAAATCACCTTTATTTTTGTCCCTGGACACGCAGGAGTTAGGGTAATGAGCGATCTGATAGATTGGCTGGCATGGCTACAATATCAGAGGGAGCTGCCATGGATCGAAATGACATTCTTCATGCCTTGAGTCTTTCCGAACAGAGGAGTTTCAGGGCTGTGAATCCCACTCGCTGATCGGATTGAGAGAGATGGGTGGCAATATTGGTGCAGCCCAAAAGAACGACATACTAAATATGCAAAGAGATTGATTAATCAACATCGAACTGGCATGTTGGGCCACTGGACGCTGCTGGATTTGCTGAGACGGAGCACCTATGGACATGTCCGGAGTTCTATGATGATAGTCCTCATATAACTGATAACTGAAAGTAACTACTTCTTCTTCTGTGATCCTCTTTTGCTATGCGACTAATTTGGTTTCAATTTCAAATATCTTCATTACACTCCGGACATGTCCATAGGTGCTCTGATCTCCTTCGCAATATCTCCAACAGCATCCAACGACATTCTGACTGTGAAGCGCTATTGGTAAACATTGAAGTATCCCTGCCTATGCACACGAACTCCATTGCAAGGCAGAGAATCTATTTCCATGTTAACGACTGGATGTACCGCAGTTATTCAGCTCATCGTCATGTGACCACATCATAAGCTTGGATTAATTCACTTGAAACATCACTCTAAACAGAACAGTGTGAAAAATGCATTGTAAGCCATAATAGAAAATAAGCGTATGTCATTTTTGTTGACACCGGAAGCAAATTTTTGTTGAATACTCGCCTGTGTGGTGCCGGGGCCAACAAGGGGAGCAAAGAATAGTACCGCTGCGACCTACAAGGCATGTTGTAAGGGGTGACTGATGTAGAACCTAGGAAGCTACCTAGTAAATAGAACTCATCGTAGAAATCAGATGTGCTGGCCTATTTGTCAATCAATCAAGTGCCATGCCTGCCGGCGTAGGCGATCATGTCTCTCCACAACTCTCTTTGCTTGGTGCATGTAATCAGTTCTGACGTCGATATTTTGTCGAACCATGATGTCAGGCCATCCAACATCTTCTCCCTCTGTCTTCCACGATCTCTCCTTCCCTGAATTTTACCTGTAGTCACCAAATGTTCTAAACCTTCTCTTCGCATTATATGCCGAAGAACCTTGATTGTCGGATTCTTATTCTTTTGATAAGGTTTCTTTGTGTGCAGGCCTGATTTAAAACCTCCGTATTTGTTTTCTTTGCTGTCCATGGAATTCTCAACATTCTTCTGTAAAACCACATCTCTGTGGCTTCCAATGATCGTATTGATTGTTTGTTCAGTGTCCATGATTCGCTGCCATACATAAGAATTGGTTCAATATAGCATTGGAGTACTCGTTTGCGCAGTGTCATTGGTAGTGAGTTCACGCATAGTGTGTTCTTCATTTTCATAAAAGCTGCTTTCGTTTGAGCTATTCTACTCCTAATCTCTGTTGTACATCTTCCATCTGGTGTTAAGAATGTTCCTAGATACTTGAATCGATGGACTTGTTTCAGTGTTGTGTTATTTATTTTGATATTGCATGTTGGTGTTTCTTGTTTCTTGGAGACAACCATAACCTCTGTTTTCTTTATATTCATGCTTAATCCTTTCTTTTCACTTTCTCTCACTAGTATGTCTATCAAGTCTTGCAGATCGTGTTCATTTGTAGCCATGAGAATTGTGTCATCAGCGTACCTTAGGTTGTTTATATTTTGTCCACCGACTGCTATTCCTGTCTTTTCTACTATAGATCTCATGATGTTTTCACTATATAAGTTGAATAGGTCTGGTGAGATCGCACCCTTGTCGTACTCCTAACTGTATCAAGATAGATTCCAATCTTACTCTCTAGTCTAATGGCTGCGGTTTGTTGCCAGTACAAATTCTTGATCAGTCTAAGATCTTTACCATCAATATTTATATTTTCTAACATGCTGATTATTTCTCCATGTTTTACTTTATCAAAGCTTTCGCGTAGTCTATGAAACATAGGTATAAGTCCAACTTCATTTCTATTGATCTTTCCATTATTGTTCTTATTGTATATATTCGTTGTTTGTTCCTCTGTTCAACAAAGCCACATTGTTCTTCCTTAACTTCTGGTCTTATTTTGTTTGTACCCTTCTCATGATAATGCTGAAAAGTAGTTTTGTTACGTGACTCATGAGGCTGATTGTGCGGTGTTCTTCGCATTCTATCGTTCCTGCTTTCTTTGGTAGTGCTATAAAAATGGATTGTGTAAATCTTTGGGTACATATCCAGTGTTGTAGATGTCATTTAATAATTTTGTTAAAACGCCTATGCCCAATTCGCCTGTTGCTTCTATTTCTTCTGTTGTTATGTTGTCTGGTCCTGGGGTTTTCCTTTTTTCGTGTGTCTTATGGCATTGATAACTTCTGATGGAAGTATTTGTGGTCCTTCATGGTTGTAATTAATGTGTATTTCTTGTCTGTTATCACTGTATAAGTCCTTAATGTACTCTGTCCATCTTTCTATTTTCTTGTCTGTTTCCATCAGGATATCTCCCTGCTTTGATTTTAAACATCCAGTAGTTGTACGTTTACGTCTGCCAAGTAAGTTGTCTACGTTTTCGTATATTGATTTGGGGTTTTCTTTGTGTTCTGTTTCGATCTGTTTGCATTTTCATTTAGCCACTCTTCTTTTGCTGTTTTACATTTTTGTCTTATCTCTTTATTGATTCGATCGTATTCTGCTTTATTATGTTTGTTTTTCCTTCTATTTTCCATTAATTCCAAATGTCTTCCGTCATCCATTTCTTAATGATCCGTTGACATGTTGTGTGGGTTAGTTCCTTTGGCGTTTGTTGGATTGATTCTTTAAGCATCTGCCATTGTTCTTCTATTGTTTCTATTTTTCCATAGCGTTATATCTGTTTTGTATAATGCGTTTAAATGAGTCTTTCACTTTTGTGTCAGTCTTGAGTGTTGAGGAGTTCGATATGATGTTTCTTGCCCTCTTTATCTTCTTCAGTTTTATTCTTACTTTTCCTATCAGTAGTGTATGGTCACTGTCGCAATCTGCACCTGGTCTTGTTTTTATATTTAGTAGTCCATTTCGAAATCGTTTATTTATCATAATATAGTCAATTTGATTGTGTGTGTTGTTATCTGGACTTCTCCATGTCCATAGTCTTCTCGGATGATGTTTAAACCAAGTGTTGCCAATTATCATGTTGTTTATTGTTGCCCATTCTATAAGTGTGTTCCCCTATCGTTTTCTCTCTAGGCCACATCCTCCAGTTGTCTCGTCTACCTTTTCAGAGCCTACCTTAGCATTGAAGTCACCCATTACAATTGTCACTTCATGAGCCTTGCACTGTTTCATAGGCCTATTTGTAGGCATATAATAAGCTTCCCTAGGTTCAAGATAAAAGCATCCTCATTGACAAACTAAAAGTAGTTAGGTACGTATTGCGTTCTGTCTATTTACTATTTAAACCGGTTCTGACTAGCTCGTCCTTCGTCACCTATGTTTATCGCCCATTCCCACAACATAATTACACATCACAAAAAAACTTGCTCACTTGACCTATACTACGTCATAATTGAACCATCTCATTTTCATAAATAAATGCCAGATTGGTTCACTTGACTGGGCTACATTTATCTTGAACACCCTGTAGATTAGTCACCTCTTACGACACACCTAGTAGGTCACAGTGGTACTATTCTTTGCTTCCTTTGTGGGCCCTGGCACCACACTGGTGGCAAACTAACAAACCCTGCAGTTGTTATCTGTATTAACAAAAACCTACATTAATTTGCACATTTGATGTGTTGAGAATGTCTGCTCTGATCTTGTCGGAGATATCCCACAAAGGCACATATAACTTCTTCATCAGTTTAAGAGCCTGGTCTTTAGGAATGCCAACTTCATCTACAAAAATTAAATAAAGAAAATATTGAATACTTTCAAACAAAACAGTCATATCAAGAAATAAGCTTTATATTTGTACAAGGAAAATTAAATGTCAGACACATCACACAACTTGAGTGTCTAGAGAAAATAATTCTGAGAGGAGTGGTGCCTTGAAGCAGAATGTCAACTGCTGCTAATCTTACACAGAATAGAGAGTTTTTCAGGGCTGCTGTCATGGTAGCAAAGTTCCTGATGGGACAAGCTACTTGATGATGATTTGTGCCAGGGCATGCAGGTGATAGGGGAAATGAACGCATCGATAGTCTTGAAGGTGTAACTGCTGTAAAATGCTGTAAAAAGTGGATGAGCAATGGACCAGGCTGATATTTTGAATTCCCTAAGGGAGAGATGACGTGAAATGATTCAAGTAATAGTGGTGAATCTACAACCGTGTAGAAGACCAAAGACCACTCTTCGAAGAACCATCCAACAAGAAAGTAAACTATTGGGATGTAAAACCATACAAGATCTCCAACTGCTAGCAACAAACCACATAACATGGAGATCTAAAACCTCTGCCCTATGTGCCACCTTTGGCACGAAAGGAACAAACTAACTAACTAACTACAACTGTAACCAGACTGCAAGGATAGGAAGTCAAATGTGGTGTAGCTAGACAAGAGCAATATACTGGTGGCCAAAGAAGAATAGTAAACCAACATTGAACTGGTGTCGTTCTATGTTGAAAACCCTGATCCTATACTTGGAGACCTAAATTACAAGTACCTCTAAAGTCGGAGTAAGGCTCGCCTGGATGACAAAGGGATACTGGTGATAAGGAAGGCAAGTCTTCACTCAAAAATCATTCAGAGGTGCCATAATAGGCCATGACTACACCAGAATTCATAGCCACAAATAGGAAAAAATATAGTGTTGACAAAGTATAATAATCTTGTTTTCTCTCTCTCTCGCGATCGTTCTTAGGCCGCTTTTATCATTCTATTGTGATGTATAAGCAGCCAAATATCAAGAATGGATGTACGTGTATAGCCTTCAGTACCTATTGGTGCTCAGGTGCTTATCCTTCGGCGGTGTGTTCGATTATAATCTTGTTCAACAATCCATAACAGAAGAAGGTAAACTTTGAATAAACCAGATAGGGGAAAATCTTTTGTCCAGAAATCTTAGGAGAGTCCACTCTAATGACAAACTGCTGTGTTATAGGATTGGTTATTGAACTCTCTCTCACGATCACCACTTAGACTGATGTACCAGATTTCCCAATAAATTCTGATTTTTTGGTCTTATTCATGTAGAAATCTGATTAATGCAGCCCTAGAATGGTGTGCGTCGTCACATCTTCAGCGCCATTTGGAGCTCTGGTGCTTATCTTCAGTGATGTGTCTGGTTTTAGCCAGCGTTTACTGGGTTCGCTCTCCATCAGCCTTGGGCTGTCCCAAGCCGACCTGCAAGGCAGCAGGTTGGTTATTGAACTGATGTTACAGCACTCCAAGCAGACCCATAGGTGCGCAGTCTCTCTCAACAGATATAGAAGGGTATGCATACTGATGGTTCCTGTGGTTTGCTGGTTAAACACTCTTCTTTCTCTGCCCCTCAAGCATCCAGCTCGACTTATACAACATGTAATTCCAAACTCCTTAAATCATTGGATTGATTCAATGTCAATTTTAGTGTCCGCATCCAACAGTAGATTGTCAAGACACTGAAGAACATTCCCCTTATCCATCCATCCTAAACTCCCCAAACAATTGATGCTTTCAATGAAAGCATATCCGTTCTCTCGTTGCAGCGAACACCCGCATGTCCAGGACAATAGATCCAACTGAGTCTCTGGAGATTGGAAACCTCTATAGATGACATCCACTCATACCGCAATCTGCCATTCTTGATATTCCAAAGCATCGACTGAGAGTCAGAAACAACAGCTGTAGGAAAAGTAAAGGAAGACTCAAATCTCAAAAGAAATATATGCTGAAGACATAAACTCTGATCAAATAGGCACAAGAGATAAAGTACAAGGCTCAAATCTCAAAAGAAATATATGCTGAAGACATAAACTCTGATCAAATAGGCACAAGAGATAAAGTACAATGGAAGCAAATTGAGAAGCCATTGCAGAAGATGATGATGGACTTACCAGCAGCTTGAACAAGAAACTGTTTATCTTTAGCGAAATCTCGTATCTTGGTCCTAGTGCTAACCACTGTATCCACGGCCTTCGAAAACTGGATCTGAGTGTCTGTTCCATCCTCAGTCTGCAATGAAGACAAGATAACTATGACAGTAATTAATGAGCGTCTGTTTTATTCTCTATCTGCAATGAAGTCTGATTGATAAAACCATCATCATTGCACTTTGGTGAGTAACTATGTGTGCTCCGATCTATTTTTAACACAGGAAGATCTCAGCTACAGTGCATGAACTCTGCAGCACCGGTGAGGGTCAACGATGTAATTTTTGAAGATGGTGACGATATGTTGTAGGAATTTTATTTGTAATCTTTTCTAATGAATTTTGCCAGGGCAGCAGCTTTCCAGCCTGTTCTTCTAAATTTTAAACATCCAAGGTTTTTTTTTTTATGTGCTCAACTTGAATACAATGAATAGGTGTCTTCATTATATACAAATGTAATGAAGACACCTATGGCAATAATGCAGATATCACACTGGAATCTAAAATGATAAAAATAACAGAGCAGTTCACCTATTTAGGTAGCAATTTTTATTGCACAGGAAATGTTAAAAAGAAATTATGATACGAGTTGGCAAAGCAACATCATATTTTAAAAGTCTAAATATTATATTATATTATAGTATTAAAACTAAATTACAATTTTCAATTCAAATGTTGTATCAATCCTAACATATGCTAGCGAGAGTTGGAAAATGACTAAAGATATAGAAAGCAAGTTGAATGCATTTGAAAATAGATGTCTGCGAAAAATAATGAATATAAAATGGAATGAATTCAGGAGAAGTGATGAAATCAGAGATATGTCTGGTCAACCACTAGTGACAACTGTTATAAGAAAGAGAAGATGGAGATATGTTGGGCACACCTTAAGGAGAAATGATCAACGAATATCAAAGCAGGCATTGAAGTGGGATGCAAAGGGTTCAAGAAAGAGAGGTCGACCTAAGGAGACCCTGAAACGAACTTTGCTGAGAGAGGCAGGAAATATCGGTCTCAGTTCCATGGAGGAGATTGAGCGAGTTGCCCAGGATAGAGCGGTATGGAGAAATTACTTGCAGGCCCTATGTAACGTATACGAGAGGAATTATTATTATTATTAACTTGAATACGGGACCTATGGTTTATCGTCTGTCTCCGATAGGACTATGAACTCGATCTCCCCCACACTGAAATCATGGATCTCTAGAAAAATATACCGATGGCTCCAGAGGGAGCAATCGAGTACCTCTGGAACGGGATATGCACACCTAACCTCTACGTCACAGAGACCGCCGAATGCAATGAAGACAAGACAGTTAAGACAGTAACTAATGAGTGTCTGTTCCATCCCCTGTTTGCAATGAAGACAATGTAAGTTATAAGTTATATGAGGTTTATCATGTCAGTAGGTGCTCCGATCTCCATCTCAACAAATACAGCAGCATGCAGTGG
Organism: Arion vulgaris; assembly: GCA_020796225.1. NCBI lineage: Eukaryota > Metazoa > Mollusca > Gastropoda > Stylommatophora > Arionidae > Arion > Arion vulgaris. Next base: position 21,610,551 of record CM036776.1, read on the forward strand.
CCCAATATGCCAGCTCGATATTGATTAATCAATCTTTTTGCATATTTGGTATGTTGTTCTTTTCTGGCTGTACCAATATCGACACCAATTTCTTTCACTCATTTCAGCGGCTGAGATTAAAAAAAACAACTCTCTGTACAGAAAGACTCTCTCAATGCGTTACGAATGTCATTTCGGTCCATGGCAGCTCCCTCTGATATTCTAGCCATGCCAGCCAATCTATCAGCTTGTTCATTACCCCTGACTCCTGCGTGCCTAGGGACAAAAATAAAGGTGATTTCTCTGATCACTGTCTGTACCAGTACCTCTCACCATTCCTGTTTCGACTGTTCCTGTTATATTCAAATTAAAATATAATATTTTTACGTATCAATTGTTGGTCTCAAAGACGGAAATATGACTTTTACTTATTTATTCTATAAAAGCAAAAAGTTTTGGGACCGTAAATTGTTCAAAAACAGTTTAAAAGGGTTTTAAAGCCGAAAGATTGACTTCATTGCACCGGATTTTACCCCATATGGCTCGGTCCCTCTGCGCAGAAATAGCACGCCACCTGCTGAGAGTATTGCACAAAGCACGAACTCCGTAGTTCCAGCAACAATCCTAGGGGTCTCTAGAAAAAACTGCACTTGTGAACAGAACAGCGCGGTCTGGATTCGAACCCATGACCTTCGACTCACAAGGCAAAGGGCTTAACCACTGTAACAGTAGTTTAAAAAAACAGTAATAAATAACAACAGGGAAAATATTACCTTCCTTCTTCCAAGATCCAAACCCAACTGACTCAAAACACGGTCAACATAACCACCAACTGCAGCAACTGAAGCATTGCTTCGTGCAAAGGTTGTCTGTCAGAAAGAAAAGCATTCAATATAAGTTCAATTTTTGTTCTTCTTCAAACGCTCCATATCGACCACTTGTTAAACCACTCCTTGTGATCTGTATGTGATTTGAGCCTAAAGCGATTGCACGCTGTGGCAGTTATGCACCTACAAAAAGGCAGCATATTCGATTTCTGCTGCGCTTTTTATTTACTAGGGTAGCTTCACTAGGCCCTCACCTCAGTTGCCTCTTACAACATGCCTTGTAGGTTACAGCGTTAAAATAAAAAGCGTTATTAAAATGCTTAATAAATCTTTGCTTAAAACAAAATAAAAGTAAAATTGTAAATAAGAAATCGAATGTGCTGGCTTACTTGTAGGCACATAAGTGGCACAGCGCACAATTCTTCGGTCTCTTTGAAACTCTCTGTTGGATGAGGACACTAAAATCGATGTTGAATCGATCAAGCGATTTAAGCAGTTTGGAGTTACCCGTTGTTCAAGTCGAACTGGATGCCTGAGAGGCAGAGTGAGAGGTGTGTTTAATCAGCGAGCCACAGGAACCATCAGTATGCATACTCTTTGATATCTGTTGGGGAGACTGAGCACCTATGGGTCTGCCGGAGTGCAATGACGTCAGTTTAATAACTAATAACCAATAACAATTGCTCTTAGACTCAGACCACACACAAATCACAAAGAGTGGTTTAACAAGTGGTTGATATGGAGCGTTCGAAGAAGAAGAAGCCAAGTTTAAAAACAAAAAAAGAACAAAATTATCTGACAAGGATCAACTTACAGTTTTCTCCTTAGTTGTTTCTTCCCCAAGCAGATGACTCGTATATTTTATAAGTTTCATTAAATGCGCCAAAGCTCTGGGTGTGTTGAAGTCGTCTGCCAATGCAGATTCTATTGTCTGTTTTGTAGTGTGTAATCTAAAAATGGAATTAATTCAGTGGGTAATTTGTACGAAACAAATAAAATATTACAACAAGGATTTAAAAAATAAAATAAACCAAAGTTGATATATTTAATTGAGGAACAATAATATCCTTAAAGAGAAATGGAATTCAGTGAACTTTACAAAAAAAAGGTTTAAAGCCGAAGGATTGACTTCATTGAGCAGAGTTTTGCTCCATATGGCTCGGTTCCCTCTCCGCAAAAATGGCACACTACCTGCTGAGAGTCTTGCACAAAGCATGATCTCCGTAGCTCCAGCAACAATCCTAGATGTCTCTGAAAAAATGCACTAGTGAACAGAACGGTGAGGTCTGGATTTAAACCCATGACCTTCGAACAAAGACAAAGGTTTAGCCACAGACTATAACTATCAAATTTTATGATCTGGATTTGGCAGATGACCTGACTCTTCTTACCCACAACCATTTCCAGATTCGAGATAAAATTATCGTATTAGAGAGAAGGTTTTCTTACAGACTCACTGTCAGCTATACAAGCCCTGGATGCTAAATTCGCTGACAGCCAATTACAGAACCTTCTTCTTCTTCTGCATTCTCATTAGATTGGGATTTCAGATTCTCTAATAAAGGCAGCCGTCTGCCTCAGATTATCAGCCACGCCATACAGTTTGTCTTGGAGCTAGTGTAAGTGGGCCACCTCTTTCTTCTCAAGTCTGCATACTGGAGGCAGTTTTGTAGGATATCTTCTTCTTTGCATTCGTTCTTTGCGACCAATTTTAATCACTCTTTGTGATATGTTTGATCTTTGCCAGAACGTGTATACGTTGCACATTGGTTTGGTAGGCCCCTAACGCATAGACTTCTACACGTTTAGGACACATGCATCTAATTTCAGTCAAACCTCCTTAGTCGCCTCTTACGACATGCATGGCAGGTAACAGTGCTTCTATTCTTTACACCCCAAATTTGGCCCGGTAACCACTCGGGCGAGAGGATATAATTCCTATGATTTCTGTTTCCCCGTTTGTGCCGACCTCTTCCTGCACTAAGTTTTGGCCACCCTTGTGATGGTAGGTCTGACATTCTTACTGCATGGCTAAATCTCCGAGGTAGATTGGCGACAGTAGAATCCATTATCCCATTCCTCATTGTGAGGGGTCGTTGCACCATGTTTTGCGCCTTACGGCCTGGTGCATTCGTTTTCTGCAAGCATTTGTTTCAGGTTAGCATTCCCTAGCGGACACGTGCATCCGATTTCAGCGAAACCTCCTTAGTCGCCTCTTACGACATGCGTGGAAGGTAACAGTGGTTCTATTCTTTACACCTCAATTTGGGCCCGGTAACCACTCGGGCGTTACAGAACCTAGAAAGAGAACTTGCTCTGCTGTCCAAAAAAAAACAACGAAATTCACAAGTAGTGAATTCTATCTCACTCTGGCATTGAAGGTAATGAGAGTGCTGATGTCTTTGCTAATGAGGGCAGTACCGCCCGTGTGGAGCCAGGCTCGCAAGGGGAGAAAAGAATAGTAACACTGGACCTACAAGGCATGTCATAATAGGCGACTGAGGTAGAGGCTTAGGGAAGCTATCCTAGTAAATAAAAAGCGTAGCAGAAATCAGATGATTTTTCAATCCAGTTAAAAAAAACCCGGCGCCATCTTGCCACCTTATTTCATTTTGCCAATGGCCTCCTTACTTACTCTAACTAGTGAGCTATAGAAAGCATTAGCAGTCCAACTAGTTTGGCTAGCCAATAACATGTAGTTTGAACAACTCACAAAAAAATGCTAAATCAACAATCATGACTTACTTTTCATAAAGTTCTGATTCTGGGATATCTGCACAGTCTATCTGACCTTTGACATATAAATCACAACGATTGATGATATTATTGAAAGCCGCCACTGTGGACACAGCAATCTGCATACGTTCCTCACTGAACTCTATTTCTGAAATTAATTTTGTTTAAACTGTAAACAAGGCTGTAAAATTACATGTGCTTATGGGGGGACTGCCTAGAGTAGTTGACAGTAGCTCGGCCTGCTAGCTGTGAGACGCCTCATATCTCGGGTTCGAACCTACTGTCCGGCATTTGTTCGAGTCCCCTGGTCTTACTCAGGACGATAACGTGAGTACCTCTGAAGTCGGAGAAAATCTGCCTGCATGGCGAGGTAATACTAATTACGAGTACATTGAGCACACGCTGCCAGTGTAAAGTAATTTACAATGTGCACGCTGCTGCCATTGTAAGAAATTGGTAAAACGGATTTTCACGCAAAAATCAGTTTCAGAGATGAAACTTCGTCTGAGTTGAAAGCGGACGAAAAAAAAAAAAAAAAAAAAAAAAACAAACAAAAAAAAAAAACATGTGCTTATGAATACATATATTCATCATTGTTAGGTCAGATCAGATGTTTCATCTGCCACCGTATGACAGTAGATGCTACAATCTGCAACTGTTAAACACACTACCATGGGGAAGGGAACTCTGATGTACCGCAACGTGGTAACTTGCCTTCCATCATGGGCATGCTCAACAGTAGAAGACTAAGATTGCTAGGGTATGTGAGAAAAATGGACAATAGCATGTCTGAGCAAGCTTTATTCTGTGAATGTGATGGTAGAGCCTGCAATGTTCCATTCTGAGAATAATAATATAACACAAAAAACAGAAGAAACCACAAAAAAAATAATACAACAACAAACCACCAGGACACACGGTGCTTCTACAGGGTGTTCAACTTAAAAGCAGCCCCAGTCATAAATAGAAATTTGCCAGGTACGTATTGCATCTCGTCTATTTACTATTTAAACCGGTTCTGACTAGCTTGTCCTACGTCACATTTGTTCATCGCCCCTTCCCGCACTACAATTACACACCATCACACAACCTTGACTTATACTGCGTCATAACTGAACCTTCTCATTTCCATACATATATGCCAGATTAGCTCCATTCACAGGCTGCTTTTAAGTTGAATACCCTGAATAATACAACAAAAACAAGGAACCACCAGGACGCAAACAATGTTTACGTACTATTTGATAATTTTTAACAGGCATAACATGCGGAAATGATTTGGTGTGTAGTTTTCCAAAAACTCTGACACACTGATGACATTCTTCAGAGACTTTGACATTTTGTCATCCTGTCCAGACAGAAATAGATGACCTGGAAGAAAGAAGAAATCAAATATGAGTGTGTCTGTATGTGTAAACAAAAGTATCTTCTTCTTCTTGAGCTTGCTTGCTAAGAATTCAGGTATAGTCAGGCGACTTGTATGGTGCTACTGACTTATTTTTGCATGAAGGCCTGCTTTCCTTGTTATCATTGTCCCCCGTCTTCTCCAACTTCAAAGGTAAACAAAAGTATAAGACGTAGTGTATTTTTTTGTAGTTTTAAAACTTAATCCCATTTCCTCTATTATATATCTTTAGTCAAACATAGGGTGGCATCTGTGGCCTAGGGGATAATGACTTTGTCTATTAACCCCGGCGTTCTGAGTTCGAATCACGCTGCGGACAATTTGGATGCAAATTGTTGCGCGTGATTTTACAAAAGGACGATGGCACCCCCGCTTTAGAAAGCAATGCCAACCTACTAAATGTAATAATGCCTAGAAAAATCACAAACATCGTTAAAAAGCTGGGGCTGATTTGCAAAGTCCTGTAAAGGATATGCAATTAACTTAGTCAAACATAAAGGTCTGGAGAGAAAGGTAATGGAAGGCATGGTTTCTGGAAAATGAGACAGGGGACAACCAAGAAGAAGGTGGCAGCAGGACATCAAAGAAACCTTGAACATGACGCTAGAAGAGGCTAGAGAACTTGCAAGAGACAAGAGAGCTTTTCAGGTGGGCTGTGATGAATGTGACGTTCTGCAAGGGACATGCTATTACTTGAGTCAAACATATACTTCTACAATTACTTACTACGTATTCCTCTCTGCTTCTTGTGGAGCTTAGAGCCTCAAGTTATTCCTCACTTTCATCTGTCTTTGGCTGTTTTCTTTATGGCTTTCCAGGATAATTCAACATCCTTCAATTCCTCAGAAGAAGGTTCAGTTTCCAGGCCTGTTAAGTACATCACCTTTTCCATTTTCCTTGCAACTTCCACTCTAGCACCTCTCTGGTAAGACTCATCTGTGTCTTCTACACTATGTCACTGACCAGGGTGTTCATTGCAATTGTAAACATTCCGAAGCATTGACCGAGAGTCTCTGAGAGCCACCGAAGGGCAGCAGTAACAGTCTCAACCTCTATTCTCATACTGAAAGTTGTCCTTTAACCAGGGGGTCTTTGTGGTATGAAGGTAAGCCAGGGGTGTCTTTGTGGTATGAAGGTAAGCCAGTGGGGTCTTTGTGGTATGGAAGTAAGCCAGGGGGGTCTTTGTGGTATGGAAGTAAGCCAGGGGGGTCTTTGTGGTATGAAGGTAAGGTACTCACTACAAAAGCAGGTGGCTCATTCTCCAGCAGGCATCTGCATATTTTTCCAGTGGTCCCTGATAGCAATGTAGGTGGAAGTGAGTTCTCAGTGCTTTCAGAGATATTCTTCTTTTTCAGCGATCTCTGGTCAAGCGAATAATTTACTGTGGACCACAAACTGGGCAGTCAGCTTCAGGTCTGTCAGGTTTCCCACAGCTTAGTTTTCAGGTCGACTGGGTGTGGCCACATGTTGCTTCTCAGCTCACCCATGAGAAAACAGTCTTGCAGGACATGCTCTGGTGTCTGTTCCACTTGCTGACACTGACAGAGAGCTGTTTGACTTATTCCTAGTTTATATAAGTGTTTGTTGAGTCTGCAGTGTCCGGTGCAAAGTCAAAATATAATGATCTAGTCTGTTCTGCTTAGGTCTTTGAGGAGTCTTTTCCATAATCATATCCAGTGTTTGTCTTCCAGTCTACTGCAGATTTTCTCTATATGATGGTTTTGACCTCTTGAAAAGACAGGGGTTGGTAAATTTGCTCTTTGACACTGCCCTCCTTAGCTAAGACATCGGCACTCTCATTGCCTGCAGTGCCACAGTGAGATGGAATCCACTGCAAGTGAATTTCTGCCTTTTCTGAAAACCGAGCAAGTTCTCTTTTTAGGTTTTGTACTGTTCTATCGGAGATAAAAAGTGGATCTTGTGTTCAAACTGCGCGCATATTTGAACACTTGACACATCAAATGAGATAAATTATGGAGAAATATCTGGTCAACCACTAGTAACAACTGTTATAAGAAGGAGAAGATGGAGATTTGTTGGACACACCTTGAGAATAACGGATCAAAGAATAACAAAGCAGGCATTGAAGTGAGAGACAAAGCAGACATTGAAGTGAGAGACAAAGCAAGCATTGAAGTGGGAGACAAAGTGTTCAAGAAAGAGAAGACGCCCTAGGGAAACGCTGAAACAAACTTTACTGAGAGAGACAAGAAATATCGGACTCAATTCCATGGGAGAGATTGAGTGAGTTGCCAGGACAGAGCGGTATAGAGAAATTACTTGCAGGCCCTATGTAATGTATAATGGTATTTTTTTTAAAATAAATTTTTTTTGGTCCTTCTCTGCTTTTTTTGCCGCTAGGCGTAGCAGGTTTAACTGATGATCGGTTTCCGAGATAATGCACGCTCGGTCGCTTGATATGCTGTGGTATTGTGGAGTTTTAAGATGTCTGTAACTCCATCAACCCATCTTTTTCTTGGTCTGTCCCTTCCTATTGATGATTCCATTTTCAGGTTGTACGCTCTTGCAAATGGTGTATTCGGGTTCATTCTGACCAAGTGGCCAAACCATTTGAGTCTCTGTTTTTAATAAATCTAATAGCAGGTGTTGTTCCCACTGTTCTTCTAATTTCCCCATTTCTTATATGGTCTCTTCTTGTTTTATTTACTGCTTTCCTCAAGCATCTCATTTCGCATGTGGTAATTTTCCTTTCTTGTTCTTTTGTCAGTGCCATGTTTGGCACTGGTAGCACAGTGTTGGTATAAAGATTGCATTTATAATCTGTCTTTTAGTCTCTACTGGAATTGCTGGGTGTTTCAAGATTGGGGTAAGATTGTATGTAATGTTGTTGGCTTGCTGGATTCTAGTTTTGATTTCTCTGTCCAGTCTACTATCAGATGTGATGATACTTCCAAGGTATTTGAATTCTCTCACCTGCTTTAGCGTTTGGTCATTTATTTGTATGTTGATATCTTTGATATCTCTGATAATGGTATGAGAGGAATATATATGAGTGGAATATATGAGAGAATATATTGAGAGGAATATATATGAGAGGAATATATATGAGAGGAATTATATGAGAGAATATATATGAGAGAATATATGAGAGGAATATATATGAGAGGAATATATATGAGAGGAATATATATGAGAGGAATATATATGAGAGGAATATATATGAGAGGAATATATGAGAGGAATATATATGAGAGGAATATATATGAGAGGAATATATATGAGCCCTTGGCAGTAAAAAATAGTTAAAAGTAGGCTGCAAAGCAAAATTCCATTAAAAAAAATTAAGATTCCTACAGAATTTTACTTCTTCTTCTTCTTTGCATTCGTTCTTTACGAGCAATTTTAATCACTCTTTGTGATATGTTTGATCTTTGCCAAGAACGTGTATACGTTGCACATTGGTTTGGCAGGCCCTAAATGCATAGATTTCTACACGTTTAGGACATGTGCATCCGATTTCAGCCAAACCTCCTTAGTCGCCTCTACGACATGCGTGACAGGTAACAGTGGTTCTATTCTTTACACCCCAAATTTGAGCACCGGTAATCACTCGGACGTTTTACTTCTTCTTCTTCACCCTTCGCCTCTAGGGAAGCATAGGTGCGCAACCAAGGCCTTCCAAGCCTGCCTATCCAAGGCCATCGTTTCCAGATCTATCCACTTTCTCCCCATTTTCTTGCATTACGTCTCAAACTCCCGTCTCCAGGTGTTCCTGGGTCTTCCTCTACTGCCCTTGGGGTTCCATCGGAGAGCCTGTCTTGTGATGCTGTTAGGGGTTTCATCAGTGTGTGTCCTATCCATCGCCACCTTCTGCTCCTTATCTCTTGTTCCACCTGTCGTTGTCCTGTTCTATCCCAGAGTACAGAATTTTATCCTCTTCAAAATTACATTGGGGAACCGCCCGTGTGGTGCCGGGGCCCGCAAGGGAAGCAAAGAATAGTATCACTGCAATCTACAATGCATGTCATAAGAGGCAACTGATGTAAGCCCAGGGATGCTACCCTAGTAAATAAAAAGCAACGCAGAAATCGGATGTGCTGGCCTACTAGTGGATGCATAATTGGCACAATGTACAATCACTCTTAGGCTCAGATCACATACAAATCACAGAGTGGTTGACAAGTGGTCGATGGGAGCTTGTCGAAGAAGAAGAAGACATTGGGGACCCTCGCCTGTGCTACAGAGTTCGTGCACTGCAGTTGAGGTCTTCCTGTGTAAGAAAAAGAACGAAGCACACATGGTTATTCACCAAAGTGTGATGATGATAAGTCGTATCAATCAATTAAGTCTTGTATGCTCCATTTCGTTCAGCAACAACCCTAGATTACCGCAGCAAGATTTCTCACCACGACCGAAGACATTGGAACAATGACACAACAAGATATTCTTAATCAAACAGCTGTAACAAATAATATGCTGGTCTTCTTCGCTCCCTACTATGAATTCATGCGTAGTCAGGGTGCCTGGCATGGCAATACTGACTGATTTTTGCGTAAAGGTCAGCTATCTTTAATATCAATGTTACCCCCAGGTGTGCCTTCTCCGACTTCAGAGGTACTATACTAATAATGAGCCAGCCTGCCAGCGTGTTTGTAGCGCGTTGGATGCCGGGTGACAAGCCCTTGTGAGTGAGGTTCAATTCCTTGGGCTGGCAGAAAAGCCATAGGTTCTACAGATCAATGGTGTTCATGGCACCAAACTGAAAGGTTACGATGTCCATGGCACCGAGCCGAAAGCTCAAGTGCTTCTGGATCGAAAATAAAGATACTAGTAATGAACGTTCATAATAATGGTTCATTCCTACCTGTGTGGATCCAGTAGTTTGCCCATTGATCTCGATCATGATATGCACAAGACTGGGCAAGTTCATTTTCATGATGAGGGAAGGCCAGATCTTCTCCACCTGTGTGTATGTCAAAGTTAGCGCCAAAGATACTGCTGATAAACAGAATTTTAAAAAATATATATTACTCAAAACAATTATGTAGATTATTGTATCCTCAGTATGTATATCTTCTTCTGCACCCTCCGCCCCTAGGGAGGCATAGCTCCGCAACCAAGGCCTTTCAAGCCCGCCTTTCAAAGTCTATCTTTTCCAGATATCTCCTTTCTCTTGCCATTTTCTTGCATTCCGTCTCCAACTCCCATCTGCTCGCTATGGTCCTTCTTCTTACTCGGATGGCGAGCTATGAATTTTCTTGGTTGTGATAAGCAGAGAACATAAAGATATCAACATACAAATAAATGACCAAAAGCTAAAGCAGGTGAGAGAATTCAAATACCTTGGAAGTATCTTCACATCTGATAGTAGACTGGACAGAGAGATCGAAACTAGAATCCAGCAAGCCAACAACATTACATACCAGCTTACCCTAATTTTGAAACACCCAGCTATTCCAGTAGTGACTAAAAGACAGATTATAAATTCAATCTTTATACCAACATTGTGCTACCAGAGCCAAACATGGGCACTGACAAAAGAACAAGAAAGGAAAATTACCACATGCGAAATGAGATGCCTGAGGAAAGCAGTAAATAAAACAAGAAGAGACCATATAAGAAATGAGGAAATTAGAAGAACAGTCGGAACAACACCTGCTATTAGATTTATTGAAAAACAGAGACTCAAATAGTTTGGCCACTTGGTCAGAATGAACCCGAATACACCAGTTGCAAGAGCGTACAACCTGAAAATGGAATCATCAAGAGGAAAGGGCAGACCAAGAAAAAGATGGGTTGATGAAGTTACAGACATCTTAAAACTCCACAATACCACAGCATATCAAGCGACCGAGCGTGCATTATCTCGAAAACCGATCATCAGTTAAACCTGCTACACCTAGCGGCAAAAAGCAGAGAAGGACAAAAGAAAGAAGATTTCTGTAGTTATGTTGTAGGGGGCTCTGTTGTTGCTGCTCTGGATTATAGTGGTTCCGTAGTAGTAGTACTATGCGATGGTACTATACACAAATTATAAATCTGAAGACGTTCTTGTATGTTTCATGTATGTTTTGTTGATGTTTCTACATATTTAGAGAAAACACGTCTGCCTCTGTCCACTGTTTATGTTCGTCTTCTCATGTTGTCACTACGTCGCTAAGCAGTACTTATAATAGCCGTCCATCGCAAGCGATGATGACAACAATCTCAGACGTGTACTGTTGCACCTCTCTGGTGTGTGCGGAGGTGACTGTAGAGTCCAATCCTAGAACAGAATCCCCGACCACAGGTGGGGCATACATGATCAAGGTTAGACATGTGGTTTTGTGTGTTCTGTCTTTTCGCGCTGCTCGTTTTCTCTGTGACTCAACAATACGATGATTCTCAGCTATTCGGGTTCCTCTTTTGTTGTTACAGCGCCTCATTTGGCGATCTTGCGCAAGGGATTCCCAGCACGTATTGTCTATATCGAAGCATTTCAGAGACACTTTAAGAGTGTCTTTAAAGCGTTTTTCTGTCCACCAGCTAAACGTCTGCCCCTTCAAGCTCGCCATACATCAACTGTTTTGGGATGCGTTTATCAGGCATTCGAGCAACGTGACCGACCATCTCAGTTGGGCCTTCTGCAACAGGGTGTTGACGCTTGGGATCTTTGCTCTTGTGAGGACTTCGCTGTCTGGAATTTTGTCCTGCCAGTTTATTTTTAGTATTCTGCGTAGACAGCTTGTGTGGAAATGGTTTAATTTTCTTCCGTGTCTGCTATACACTGTCCATGTCCGCTTGCACAGCAGCGTGGTTAGCACTATGGCCTGGTAAACTAAGCAGTACTAACTAATCTACGTCAAACTAGTCTTGTTCTAGTGCTGCTATTACGCTCATAGTGTGCAGCTTTGGTGTGCAACCTCTACAGTCTCTACCTACCTTATGTCCCTTATACTATCTATCTATAAACTACCTGTCTAGTCTGGTAGCTACTACCTTGGAGTTGGGGCACGGTCATACCAGGACCAGTTGTCGGGATACAGGTCCTAGTACAGCTATCTAGTGTATTTTACGGGGTGGGGTAGCTAGCCCCATGCCCAACCTTCTTATTCGCCTCTTGCGTCATGCGTGGCAGGCAGCAGTGATTCTTTCTCTCTCTTGCGATCACCACCCAGACCAATGTACCAGACTTCCACATAAATTCTATTCATGTGAAAATCTGATTCATGCAGCCTTAGCATTGGTGTATTTTACGTCACATCTTCAGCACCATTTCGAGCACTGGTGCTTATCCTTCAGCGATGTGTCCGGTTTCAGCCAGCGTTTACTTGGTTCGCTCTCCATTCTGTAGCCATCTAGTGTTTTGTTACGGTGTGGGGTAGCTAGCCCCACGCCCAACCTTCTTATTTGCCTCTGGCAACTTGCATGGCAGGTAACAGTGGTTCTATTCTTTACACCCATAATTTGAGCCAGGTAACCACTTGGGTGCAGTATGTAAATCGTCTTTAATTATTTTACTATTATATTTCGCTTGTACTGTTATACGTTACCTAGGGCCTGCAAGCAATTTCTCCCAACCGCTGCATCCTGGGCAACTCGCTCAGTCTCTTCTAAGGAATTGAGTTCAATATTTCCCGCCTCTTTCAGCAAATTTAGTTTCAGGGTTTCACTCTCGGTTGATGCTTTGGAAGATCCAGAATGGCAGGTTGCGGTATGAGTGGATGTCGTCTATAGAGGTTTCCGGCAACTCGAGACTCACGTGGGCAACTTGTCCTTCAGATTGAGTTTCATTCGCAAAATTGAGGTTCATGAGCTTAGATCGAATGGGGTTGTTGGGGAGTTGGATAGGGGAATCGTTCTTCGGTGTCTCCGGTATCCTAATGTTGGATGAGGCACTAAAATAAAACTTGTCAACAAATTTAAGGAGTTTGGGAAGTACTGGAGGTTGGGCAGAGAGGACGTAGAGGTTTCAACTCGAGCTCACAGAACCATGCATTATTTAGCAAAAGAGTCTTTCCTCTTGGGGTTGAGGGGTGCGGCGTGCCATTTGAGAGGCAAGGATTTGAGTTGATTACTGATGCTTCGGGCTTCCCGCCCTCATTTAGTCTTCCTCTGGGCCGCATAGGAGAGGTCATATCTTGTGGTTCGCTATCTGTTTTAGGTCTTTAATGTTTGCTAGGCCCATCGTTGAGCCTTCTCTGATGATGGTTCTACGCAGAGTCTCTCTTGGTCTTCCTCGTTTACTTTTTCCCTCTGGTGTCCATATGAGGGATTGGTAAGGGAGTCTTCTCTCATCCATTCTAAGTGTGTGGCGGATGTAGTTCCAGCGGCGCTTTCTTATAAAATTTGATACATTTTCTTGCTTGGTCTCTTGTCTTATTTGTGTATTAGGTCTGAAATCTGACCATTTGAGGTTCAGTATTCTTCTAAGACATTTATTCTCAAAGTTATCTAATTTTCTTTCTAGAGCTTTTGTTGCTTTCAAACTCTCGCATCCATAAGTTAATACTGGAATCACATAAGAGTTAAAGATCTTTACTTTTAAATGCTTGCTGAGTGAATTGGACTTCCATATATTTGACAATTTGTTAAAAGCACTTGATGCCAATGCGATTCTGTATGGAATTTCTGGCGCTGTATCCCCGTAGATGTCATCATACTACCTAGGTATGTAAAACTTTTGACTTTTTCAAGAGTGTAGTTTTTAGTTGGATATTTTCTGGACTGCTGGTAAGGTCAACAATTTTTGTTTTTGTGGTGTTGATTTGGAGACCAATTTGTCCTGAGATATTTTGGAGAAGGTTTGTTTTCATTTGAATATCTTTGAATATCATTATTTACACTCTTCTAAATCTGTTAGGGGAGACTGTGCATTTATGGATCTGCTCCGAATGCAATGACATCAGTTCAGTAACAAATAACCAGTGTCCCTAAGGAGTCAACACTTTCTTGAACTGCTTGCCTACTAATTCAAACTTCAATCTCTGCTTTGGTATTCTTTGATCATTTATTCTAAGGAGTATAATAATAATAATAATTCCTCTCGTCACTGTTATCGTTACATAAGGCCTGCAAGTAATTTCTCCATACCGCTCTATCCTGGGCAACTCGTTCAATCTCCTCCATGGAACTGAGACCGATATTTCCTGTCTCTCTCAGCAAAGTTCGTTCAGGGTCTCCTTAGGTCGACCTCTCTTTCTTGAACCCTTTGCATCCCACTTCAATGTCTGCTTTGATATTCGTTGATCATTTCTCCTCAAGGTGTGCCCAACATATCTCCATCTTCTCTTTCTTATAACAGTTGTCACTAGTGGTTGACCAGACATGTCTCTGATTTCATCACTTCTCCTGAATTCTTCCATTTTATATTCATTATTTTTCGCAGACATCTATTTTCAAATGCATTCAACTTTCTATATCTTTAGTCATTTTCCAACTCTCGCTAGCATATGTTAGGATTGATACAACATTTGAATTGAAAATTCGTAATTTAGTTTTAATACTATATAACTTGCAGTTCTATATTTTATTTAGACTTTTAAAAGCTGATGTTGCTTTGCCAACTCGTATCATAATTTCTTTTTAACATTTCCTGTGCAATCAAAATTGCTACTTAAATAGGTGAACTGCTCTGTTATTTTTATCATTTTAGATTCCAGTGTGATATCTGCATTACTTGCCATAAGTGTCTTCATTATATTCTAAGTATGCCCAACATATTTCTTTTGTTCATTATAATTGTCTCCATCAACCTTCTGCAATGTCCCTATTATACATATATAATGTCCCCATTTAAAATAATTTAAGATAATTGGGAGCGGCTGGCCAGAAACTGGCAGGCATCGTAAGCAGCAGTGAGGAATGACTCAAAAGAGAAATGTCATCGCATTGGAGACAAAGAGAGTGCGGAGTTAAGAGATCATCCTCCAGATGTGCTCATGTCATCAGTTTAACCTGCAGCAACTGTGGCAAAGATTACAACTCCAGAATAGACCACTATCGAAACAGCAGATGATGTGACTCAGCATAGAGCACACTCATCAAATAGCTTGTCCTGAGCAGAAGTTTGCCACCCTAACAGTCTTTCTGAATTTCTCTCTCATAGGATAGATGTCCTGCCTCTGCAGCCGTCATGTTGAAACCATCAGTTACATCCTGAATCCATCTTCTCGGTGGTCTTCCTCTTTCCTCCTTCCATGATGGTCTTCTTAAACCCTTCAAGTCTTTTTATATGTTCAAAATACTTCAAATTTCTCTTTCTTATTTGTAGCGTCAACCAGTTTTCTTTGATTTTGAGTTCTTTCTGGATAGATCTGTTTGTTCTATTCTCTGTCCATGATATACGGAAGACTCTTCTGTAACACTTATATTCTTCTTCTTGAAGCTCTGTATCGACCACTTGTCAACCACTCTGTGTATTTGTATGTGATCTGAGACTAAGAGCGATTGTACATTGTGCCAGTTATGCGCCTACAAGTGAGCCAGCACATCCGATTTCTGCGATGCTTTTTATTTACTAGGGTAGCATCCTAGGGCTTACATCAGTCGCCTCTTGACATGCATTGTAGGTCGAGTGGTACTATTCTTTGTTTCGGGACACATAACCACACAGGCAGTAACACTTATATTCAAAAGCAGATACATGTTTTTCCACTGCCTTGTTAAATACACAAACAAGACTACAGAAGAGAAGACGATTAACAAGGAAGCTTGAACAAAAGGACAGGAATGATCTCACACAGCCAGAAAGGACGTAAAGTGTAGACATACTCTTTGGCACAGATCATAAAGGCCAAATACTCAACCTAAAATGATCATTAACCCTTTAGCTGCTAAGGACGTGTATATACATTTTCCCCATTCACTGCTAAAGACGCATAAATACGTCTGTTATTATCTCTCCTCTGTGGGCTAAAGACGTGTTAACACATTATACATTTCTACTGTCACTGCTATAGGCATACATTCACGTTTGTGACCTAGAAACAAAGAGTAGCTATTTTTAGCTCCATCTTCAGAAAGTATGTAGCAGTGAAAGGGTTAAAGAGCACTGAGCATATGAAGGAAGGGAAAGTATGAGAGTCTGACTGCTAGCGAACGAACTCAAACATTTCCTGTAGGCCGAAAATTTTAGGGTGGGCCTGTCCTACACGTGCAGGGGGCCTATGAACAGAGGCGCAATGTATAGTCGTTCTTGGCTCAGGCCAAATATGTCACAAAGAGTGATTAATCTGGTCGTAAAGAACAAACAACAAACACACAATGACGACAAACAATATTAAAGAATCATTCAATACCTGGCCATTGCTGAACACTCGATATGCCAGCCTGGTCTACCTCTTCCCCAGGAAGACTCCCAGGAAGGCTCTCCTGGCTTGCTGGGTTTCCACAAAACAAAGTCTTGTATGGCTTTTTTCTCAACATCTACCTCTGTGGATGGATCAGTTTCATTAACCTCATCATCATCAAGGTGCGTATCCTTTATAGGATGTTGCTCTCTTTGCAGTACATCTGAAATTCACTCTGTCTCTAGTTCACCCACTTCGTCGATGGTCATATTCATGGTTTCTTTAATATCTTGTAGCCATCTTCTTCTTGGTCTGCCTCTGCATCCTGGGACCCTGCCCTCTAATATTGTTCTTTTCAGGCCATCATGACGCTTAATGTGACCAAAGTATTTAATTTTTCTGTATAGTATGTTGTTTATCAGCCAATTCTCTTTAACATTTAGTTCTTTCAGGACATCAGTGTTCTTTCTTTTTCTGTCCATGGTATTCGTAGGATCTTTCTGTAACATTTGGCTTCGAAGGACTGGATTTTCATTCTTGTTTGTTGTGTAATGGTCCATGATTCATAACCATAAGTAGCCACTGGAAAAATGCATGTTCTCAATATTTAAAAAATAATATTTTGCTGGTGCTTTGCCACATGTTCTTCATTGCGTTTAACTTCTTGATTGCTATTGCTAATCTTCTTGAGATCTTTTATTAACCTATTCAAATTAATTATGGCCTGGTTTAAGATTACATTAATTACCTGGTTGAGTCTAATTACTCAACTTATCTTCTTTTTCTTCTAACGCTCCATATCGACCACTAGCTAAACCACATTGTGATTTGTATGTAATCTGAGTTTAAGAGCGATTGTACGTTGCACCAATTATGCGCCTACAAGTAGGTCAGCACATCTGATTTCTGTGACACTTTTTATTTACTAGGGTAGCTTTCCTAGGCCCCTACCTCAGTCGCCTCTTACGACATGCCATGTAGGTGCAGTATTCTATTCTTTGCTCTTCTTAGGGCCCCGGTAGTACACAGATGCGAAGCTTTTATTATTCTCTCAATCTTCTTGTTAGTTGTTCACATTTCCACTCCATGCAACAATGATCTTCTTCTTCTTCACCCAACATAGGTTCGCAACCAAGGTTTCCAAGCCCGCCTGTCCAAGGCCATCCTTTCCAGATCTCTCCACTCTCTTCCCATTTTCTTGCATTCCGTCTCCAACTCCCAACTCCAGGTGTTCCTGGGTCTTCCCCTACCTCTATTGCCCTGGGGTTCCATCGGAGAGCTTGTCTTGTGATGCTGTTAGGGGTTTCCTCAGTGTGTGTCCTATCCATCGCCACCTTCTGCTCCTTATCTCTTGTTCCCCCTGTCGTTGTCCTGTTCTATCCCAGAGTTCCCTGTTTGTAGTCCTGTCATACCATCGCAGATGGAGTATCCAGCGCAGGCATCTATTGATGAATGTCTGCAACTTTTGGTGTTCACCTTAGTTGTTCTCCATGTCTCCGCTCCATATAGAAGGACAGACTTGACATTTGAGTTAAATATCATTATGTTAGTTTTATTCCTGATCATTCTTGAACTCCATATGTTCTTCAGAATGCAAAGGCTGATCTTGCCTTTTGTATTCTAACCCTAACATCTTCATCTGTGCCACCTTGAATGTTGATAACACCTCCCAGATATGTAAATGTGTTCGCCTCCTTCATGGTAATCCTCTCCAGTACGATCCGGGTCTCTGGAATTAGCATTTAATACAACAATGATGAATATGTAATATGGCCTTTTTCCGTCTTTACAGGCGGTTGATTTACAAGTGTTTTACTGTGACAACTCCTGAGTTTGTGTTTGACTCTCTGCCTTTCAGCTCATCCCTAAGTCTCTTATCAAAAGAATCTGCACCCTTTGTAATGGTGTTCCTGGCAACACGTGCGGAAAAACTTGGTAAAACCAGAGCCAACTATAAACTTAATGGGCCTGAGGACTCAGGTAAGAATTATGGGAAATTAGACCACAACTAAACCACATGACCTCGCATTGCTGTATATAGATGAATTCATTTTAAAATCAACACAAAATGCTAACTCGAAGTTATATTATGCAACAAATTAAGTTTAACAATAAGGAATATCAACATTACAATATTTTTCACCAATAAATAAACATAGACTCACAGAATTGAGTAAAATTGCTAAAAACTTGCAGTGTTCTATCAAACATATACATATATTCCAGCCCCCAACTTAAACTAGGTTAGGCGTTTCTCCGCCAGTTACCAGGCCCAGTTAGAGTTGGCTGTGGTAAAACACAATGAAACTAATAATTGTGAAAGTAAGTTTTGGTACCTGATGCTCTACCCTGTGGAATGTTGGAGAACATTCCATACTTCTGATATTGGGTAATATCAAAGTAAATACTACCTGTGGGAGAAGAAGATTGATATATTGTAAGAATTCACAAGTGTGTCATTATCACAACAAAGGGGAGATTATTATCACAACAAGGGAGATTATTATCACAATCGAGGGAGATTATTATTACAACCAAGGGAGATTATTATCACAACCAAGGGAGATTATTATCACAACCAGAAGGGAGATTATTATCAACAGGAAGAATTTATTCTGATATCAGGAGTTATTATTGCAATCAAGGACATTATTATCACAACCAAGGGAGATTATTATCACAACAAAGGGGATATTATTATCAACAGGCAAAGGGAATTGATTCTGATATCCAGGGGAGGTTATTATTATTGCAATCAAGGGGACATTATTATCACAACCAAGGGGAGCTTATAATGGGAAGATTATTAACACAATCATTAGATATCTCTCGCTCTTATTTTCCCCAATTCAAATATAACATAGAACTGTAACTAAATAGGATCAAACGCGCAGATTGACTTCATTGCACTGGCTTTCCATAATATGACCCTGTCCCTGTCGCCAGAAATCTGTTGAAAACTCTGTAGTTCCAGAAACAATTCTGGGATCTCATGACAAAATTGCACATGTGACTTGGTCCGGATTCGAACCCGCAACCTTCACAACGACAGGCAAACGTCTTAACCACTTCATCATAGAAACCCCCCCTCAACTTATTACTAATATTTATATCAGTTTTTCAATTCAGAGTTCTTAATAAAACATTGCGAGTATCTGTAGCTTTAGCAGTAGTGAGCTCGATCACAACCCAAGAATACCTGGATCAAAATGCACGGCAGGAAGTTTGGAAGTAAATTCGTTTCCGTGGCATTTTTACAAACAGTGAAAATAGACTTCACCATTCAGAAACAATGGCAAACTACTGAACGTATAAGTGGTGCCTAGAAAATTCAACGACTCGTTTACTGTGATTGATGTCTAAGTCCTGTAATGGATATGCCATGATTTTCATTTAATTTCAATCAAACATTTACTATTTTCAAATTTTTTTTTTTCTTCAAGATTTACAATTTTAAAATCCTAATTTATTTAGAGAACAATAATCACGTTTCTCATCGCAGAGAACTACTACTGTCTTGTAGTTTGATTGGCGACAATCAAAGGCTAGTGGAGTAAACTGTACACAAAAACTGGACAGCAGGCAAATCAAGTAGTCCAAAAAAAGACTGGTAACCTGGGCAGATGACGTCCAACATCCTGGGAGGGAAGGTTGTCTAAGTGTAGCTACCCTAAAAGAAAATAGCAACCTGCTGCCTTGCAGGTCGGTTGTGGACAGCCAAAGGCTGACGGAGAGCGAACCCACTAAACGCTGGCTTAAAACCGGACACATTCCCAAAGGATAAGCACCAGAGCTCCAAATGGCGCTGAAGATGTGATGAAACCCACCACTACTAAAGGCTGCATGAATCAGATTTCCACATGAATCAGATTTATGGGGAAATCTGGTACATCAGTCTAAGGGTGATCGTGCGCGAGAGAGAAACTCTAATTTGACATATATTTTCTATAATATATACAATTTTTCAATACCAAATTTGCTATTTTTGTCTTCCCCAAGGTTTACTATTTTAAATTCATATAATAACTTGGATTTTCCTAAAGGAATTAATTCTTATTTTTTAAGTTTGTTGACCTATGCACTCTGATATAAATAATTCATTGTTCATTTGAGGATCATCTTCATCGCACATGGCCATATTGCTCTGATCTCCTTCCAAGCATGTATCTCAGTGTGTTTAGGCTAACAACTCCCATTCTGTGTTGACTGATGTATCTACTGGGTTTTCTCTCTTGGTTTTCCCATCTTGCCGCACCTATCGGTATGCACAACTTGCGCAACTGAGATAAAGAATACCCTTTATCTTCTTCGTTGAAATCTTCAGAGCATATGTTTTCTCTGAGAGTGTTGATGATGTTGCTTTTTGTCCATAGAAGACCCATTCTCAATCGCAGCACTGTCCACCAGCGCATCTGCCCATTCATTGCCCTTCACCACAGCATGACCTGGGACAAAAGGTGAAGATAAGTGTCTGGATTATCAAGTTTTGTATTAATTGCATCCATTGCCTTCGTACATAACCGGCAATGATCTTCTGTATCATGCTCATAGAGTCGTTGATATAACTAAACCAAGGTTCGTCCGTAGGTTGACAAGCAGGTGTCTCAGCTTAAAGAGAAAGAGATTTAATCCCATATATAACAAACAGGAAACAAATAATTTTAAATACCAAATTCTGGCTAAGGAGGAGGGAACAAAACTTATACAACACAAACACCCAGTGTCACTACCAGAAATCGCCAGAGTGGTTACCGGTGCCCAAATTTGGGGTGTAAAGAATGGAATCACTGTTACCTGCCACGCATGTCGTAAGAGGCGACTAAGGAGGTTTGGCTGAAATCTGATGCACTTTTCCTAAACGTGTAGAATTCTATGCGTTTAAGGGCCTACCAAACAAATGTGCAACATATACACGTTCTTGGCAAAGATCAAACCTATCACAAAGAGGGATTAAAATTGATCGTAAAGAACGAACGTGAAGAAGAAGACTACCAGAAATCAAGACACATATCAAACGAAAATATAAAGAGTTGTGGAGGCAACAAACCAACAGCAAACACCTACAAGATCCCATCAGCATACTAAACAGAAAACAGCACACAACAATCTTCTGCCTAAGAACAGGTCTAGTTAAGAACAAGATTAGTTTTTTCTGCAATATTTTCAATTTTTCAATTCCACAATTACAATTTTTTTTTCATTTTCAAGACCTACTATTTTCAAATTCCAAATTTGCTATCTTGATTCTTCTAAGATTGCTATAAGATTCACGATCATTGGTATCCCTGACATGCTATCTTATGTATTTTATTATGTATTATACATTTAATACAAAGCAAAAGGCAGGCCATGCAAATGGTGACCTCAGAGATAACAGATGCGACGAAAGACACTGTTTATGAAGCGCACACAAAAGCCCGTTCTAGAAGTTTCTTCTTATCCTGAAGCTGTGAGGCAAATCAGGACCGGAGAAAAGAAAGAAATAGATCACTAATATTTTCAATAACAGAAACATTTTTATAACAATACATACCATCCGTTACTTTATAAGTCAAAGATTTTTTCTCTATCCCTGCAATGAAATCAATGATATGAGGAACGTGGTCTGTGACACGGACGATCACGTTAGGAGGTAACACATTCATTTTGGCCAAACTTGTAAAAAACTCTGACTCGTAGAATTTCGTAAGCTCATTCATAGTTTGTCCCGTCTAGAAAATAAATGTTTTATGTAAGAAATTAAATTGTTTGTAAGGAAACAAGTGGAATATGACATATAATTCTTCTTCTTCACCCTTCGTCCCTAGGGAGGCATAAGTCCGCAACCAAGGCCTTTCAAACCCGCCTATCCAAGGCCATCCTTCCCAGATCTCTCCACTCTCTCCCCATTTTCTTGCAATCCATCTCCAGGTGTTCCTGGGTCTTCTCTTTCCTCTATTGCCCTGGGGGTTCCATTGGAGAGCCTATCTCATGATGCTGTTAGGGGGTTTTCTCAGTGTGTGTCGTATCAATTGCCACCTTCTGTTCCTTATCTCTTGTTCCACCTGCCATTGTTTCTTCAATCCACAGTTCCCTGTTTGTGGTCCTGTCATACCATCGCAGATGGAGTATCCTGAGGCATTGATGAATGTCTGCAACTTTTAGTGTTCCCTTAGTTATTTTCCATGTATGACATATAATTATCCCACAAAAATAGAATAGTTCAGAATATAAATCCCTCCACATTAGCCTTCCTTATTGTGTTTGGAGGATTTGCATGTCTTTATGATCCTTCAGGCTATGTCAGTGGGAGTCTAACTTCTGGCATTTCTAACCAAACCAAACAGACTGAAGGTGAAAGGCCAGACTAAAGGGCAGAAAGCAGGATGGGGCCCCACAAGGTGACAGCACAGAACCCACCGGCGAGTGGTAAATGTTCTGGCTGCAACTAACCCATCTCCCAGCTATGGGACAAATAGCAGTTGTTCTCTCTCTCCCTTCAGGAGGACATCCTATACTTTGATGACACTTTACTCCAAGTATATAGGGATTAAACTATATCATCTAGTGAGCACATCCTGCATAAAAGCCTGGTTTGGTGAGCCTGTCAGCAGAGGTCTGAAGTCATCTAAAGTAGGATGACTCCAGACAAACCCGGGAAGACAGATCTAGCCACGCCTGAGTGGTTACCAGGGCCCAAATGTGGGGTGCAAAGAATAGAACCACTGTTACCTGCCACACATGTCATAAGAGGTGACTAAGGAGGTTTGGCTGAAATCGGATGCACATGTCCTAAACGTGTAGAAGTCTATGCGTTTAGGGGCCTACCAAACCAATGTGCAACGTATACACGTTCTTGACAAAGATCAAACATATCACAAACAGTGATTAAAATTGGTTGTAAAGAACGAACGCAAAGAAGAAGAAGTAAAATTCTGTAGGTATCTTAATTTTTTTTAAAGGAATTTTGCTTTGCAAAGGCGGACAGTGTGATGTTGACCACATATCCCATCGTGTGCAGACGGTCAATGAAAAATACAGGCTTACCCTATACACAGTATTACCCTATATACCACATGGTATAACAAGGGTTTCTAAGAAGAAGAATATCTTTTTTTTCCCCCGATCCAGAAGCACTTGAGCTCTTCGGCCCGGTGCCATGAACATCGTAAACCTTCGGTTCGATGCCACGAACACCGTGAATCTGGGGAACCTGTGGCTTTTCTGCCAGCCTGCGGAATTGAACCCGCACACACAGAGGGCTAGTCACCCGCAGTCCAACGCGCTACGAACACGCTGGGCAGGCGGGCAAGAATATCTTTAAAGAGGGCTCTACATGTTTTGCTTGTTGCCCATTATTTCAGTTACTCCTCTTTTGTTTCTTCTTATTATCTGTTTTTGAGGGGTTTTAAAGCCGAAGGATTGACTTAATTGCACCGGGTTTTACCCCATATGGCTCGGTCCCTCTCCACAGAAATGGCACGCCACCAGCCGAGAGTATTGCACAAAGCATGAACTCCGTAGCTCCAGTAAAAATCCTAGGAGTCTGGAAAAAACTGTACTCATAAACAGAACTGCGCGGTCCGGATTCGAACACATGACTCACAAGGCAAAGGGCTTAACCACTTAGCGACAGAAACCCGTTTAGCAGTCTGTGGTGTTATAGGTTTGTCATGTTCTTGACTATTTGCTCCTGCTTTTGCATGGGAGTCTGATCTTTCATTTCCCTGCATGTTGCTGTGTCCTGGTATCTACTGTAGGGTAAGCTTGACGGCAAAGGCATTGATGAATGAACTGAAAGATAGTGCCAGGAACAGGCATACAGAGCTCTTTGGCTTTGGCTAATGACACATGCATCATGATTGCAGACACATCAATAAATTCTTTGATGTAGATTTCCAAAAGTGAATAATTGACTTAATTGCACCAGGTTTTACCCCATATGGCTCGGCCCTGTCCCAGAAATGACACGAGAAATGAAACTCTGTCTAAAGTATTGCCAAAAACACAAACTCCTGCAGCAATCCTAGGAGACTGAAAAAAATACTAGTGAACAAAACAGCATGGTCTGGATTTAAACCCATGACATTCGAAGCAAGGCGCGGCTTAACCACTTAGTCACAGAGACTCAACCTATGTCAGCTACCGAACTAAAAAACAAGTTGTCACTGTAACAAGTTAATTAAATTAAGGTTATATTATCCCATTGCGGGTGTATGTACAAATTCCCTACAGTTTTCTTAATTATTAACAGATTTTACGAGTAATTTATCATTTTGTAGATAAATGAATTTTCTTTAATTCTTTCACTTCATAATTTTGTATACATCCGGACGCATTTATATTTCAATTTATACTGAATTAGCCAGTATACTGGCGTTGCATCCCATTACAAAGTATCATGAGCCAGTATATTTATCATTTTGTAGATAAATGAATTTTCGTTAACTCTTTCACTTCATAATTTTGTATACATCCGGACGCATTTATATTGCTATTTATACTGAATTAGCCAGTATACTGGTGTTGCGTCCCATTACAAAGTATCATGAGTCAGTATATCTGCTCAGAAGGTGGAAGGGGTTAAGATCAGTCTAAAACAAATAAATAGCTGCGCTCCTAGTGGCTTACAGGAGCTAATCAGTTCTTCTTCTTCTCTTCCATGATTTACTTCTTTATAGAAGTGTTAAGGGAGAAACATGGTGATCTTGATCTTGAGTGTGCTTGTTTTAAGGCACTTTGTAAGCTGATATTAATTTTCATAAGGCTGTTCTTGATGCCGTCGCTCCATCTTTTGCGTGGTCCCGGAGTGCAATGACGTCAGTTTAGTAACCAATAACAATAACTCATTATACTTTTTCTGTGTGGTTCTCTGTGGTAGGCGATACCAGGGCATTCTTGTCAGGTGTCCAAACCATTTAATCTGTTGTTCTTTTATGAATTGCATGACTGGTTTCACATCCAGTATTCTTCTGATTTCTTTATTTCTAATTTTGTCTCTTATTGTCACACCTGTAGCTCTTCTAAGACACCTCATCTCTGTCGTTATGATTTTCCGCTCATTAGCTGCTGTTATTGGCCATGTTTGACACTGGTAACATAGTGTTGGCCAGACTTACTGTCACACCTGCAGCTCTTCTAAGACACCTCATCTCTGTCGTTATGATTTTCCGCTCATTAGCTGCTGTTATTGGTCATGCTAATCAGTTAAGAGTCAAAAATGAAGAAAGTGATGACTATACAAAGTTGATGCAAATAAAAAAATGTTAATTAAAAACAAAACAGAAACACTCACCTGCTGAGTTTTTAAAATTATTTTATCATCGATATCTGTTATCCCCATAACTAGAGTAGTATCAATGTTAAATATATTGTTTAATATTCGACGTATAGTATCCAAACGTACATATGAACTTGCATGACCAATATGTGTGCTGTCATACACAGTGGGCCCACATGTGTACCTTCATTATGAAGAGAAAATAAGAGATTGATTATAACTTATGACAGGACTAGGAAAATGTTTGACCCACAAGATTATTTTCTGTGGTCCGCAAGCAGTTAAAGAATATTATCATTAAATAAAATTATTGATTGATTGACAGGACCATCATCATTGCACTTCGGTGAGTAACCATGTGTGCTCCGATGATCTCTTTCTTACACAGGAAGATCTCAGCGGAGAGGGTCCCATAAACAAAATAATTGATTGATTGGAACATCGTCATTGCACTTCAGTGAGTAACCATCTGTGCTGTGATCTCTTTCTTACACAGGAAGATCTCAGCAGCAGTGCACGAACTCCGTAGCACTGGTGAGGGTCCCATAAACAAAATCAAAGATAACAGAAATATAATGTCTATGGTTCTCATTTGATTCCTAAAATTTTGAGTTTGTACTTGTTTTTGTGCTCAAAGTTAACAAGACATTGGAAAAACATATATGTGCTTTTGAATATAAGTGTTACAGAAGAATCCACCTCATATCATGGACAAAGAATCTCTTCTTTGTGTATTTCTAGGATGCTCTCTCTCTTTTGCTTTCCCTGTGGGCTCCGAGAAAGAGTCCTTCTTGTTATAGTCCCCTCGCATTTTCTCAAGGTGAGTACTATCCAGCGCCAGCGTTTTTTCACCAAGGAGACGAAATATGGTTGCAGTTCCATGTTCCTATTTGAGTTTTTTTTTTTTTCCCCGATCCAGAAGCACTTGAGCTTTTAGCTCTTCGCTCGGTGCCATGGACATCGTAACCCTTCGGTTCAGTGCCACGAACACCGTAAATCTGGCGAATCTGTGGCTTTTCTGCCAGTCCGAGGAATTGAACCCGCACACACAGAGGGATAGTCACCCGTAGTCCAACGCTACGAACACGCTGGGCAGACGGGCTCCTATTTGAGTTAAAAATAAAATACATGCTGGTGATTAAATCATAAATTATCCCTATAATTTTAACACTAAATATCAGATCCTTCCTTCCATTCATTTACTTGAAATATTGTCCATATATTCAATGCTGTCTTTTGTAGCTCACACAGAGGTCTATGCAGTTTTTTAGTGCTGTTTTACTAGGCCAGTGAGTTTGTCCCAATATATCATATTCAAGGCAGTCTTGAAGCATATGTTTGTAGTCTGGAAGGCGTATCTACTTGTACACATGGCTAAAATAACAATCTTGAATTTTGTATACATGTAGCTAAGGAAGGGATTGTGTTCTGTTATAAGGTGCAAAATGACAATTTTAGTTTCAGTTTGGAATATCTTCACTGCACTTCAAACACGCCCATAGGCGCTCTGATCTCCTTCGTAATATCTTCAACAGCATTAAGTGACTAACCGTACCAGTTCAATGTTGATTTATGAGCCTACTCATATACCTGTTATGCTGTTCTTTTCTGGCCACTTCAATCTTCAATACAAGCTCTGGCAATCTAGCAGTGGACGTGGATTGGTTTAGATGAAAATCCTCCTTGCAGTCACACTCTATGAGAGCATTCAGAATGTCATCTCTAACCATTGCTGACCCACTGATGTGGTGGCAGAGCCAGCCAGCCTGTCTGCTCTCATTGCCATTGACACCAATCTGCCCCAAAACAAAGATGAGTGTAATTCTGCAAATTGTTGATGCTTGCAGTGATTAAGTTTATCGCCTGCGCACCGAACCAGCCTCCACTTTTCAGATCATACTCAATGAAAACTTGTTCTGTGTTACTATTGGTGGCTTTCTGATTGACTTAATACTAAATGTCTGATGAGATTTTAGATGTGATGCAGCTCGGCCTGCTAGCTGTGAGACGCCTCATAGCTCGGGTTCGAACCTACTGTCCGGCATTTGTTCGAGTCCCTGGTCTTACTCAGGACGATAACGTGGTACCTCTGAAGTCGGAGAAAATCTGCCTGTATGGCGAGGAATACTAATTACGAGTACATTGAGCACACGGCTGCCAGTGTAAAGTAATTTACAATGTGCACCTGCTGCCATTGTAAGAAATTGGAAAAACGGATTTTCACGTAAAAATCAGTTTCAGAGATGAAACTTCGTCTGAGTTGAAAGCGGACGAAAGAAAGAAAAAAGAAAAAAAGAAAAAAAAAAAGAAGAAGAAAAAAGATGTGATGCTTTTTCAAGTGACAACTTACCACTGCACAAGCTTTTCTTGTAGAAGAATCAGAGGTACCTTTTCTTTCAGAAGTGGATGATAGATCATTATCTTTGAGTCATATCCTAGGGCTTCTCCACTTGGTTGTCTGTGAATTCTGTGTTGAATGGGCACGCACTGAGTCAATCATCAATAAAGGGATTCTTGTGAAATGACTTCTCAGTTCCTCAGTTACAGACATCATATGTCCATAGTTCAGGCTTAAGATCTGGTGGTGATAATACTTGTATCGAGACCATGTTCCATAGATTCTGGAAGCCAGAAGTGGCATGATGGCATGTGCAAGACAAGGTTTTCCCAAATATGGCACACCAAGATATCTAAAATGAAAAAGAAAACAGAGTACATAATTTAATAGTCATGATGACAATAGTTTGTTTGAAATAATCAATATTCTTCTTCTTCGTTCGCTCTACATCAGCTCCTTGTTAACACGTTAGCTGCCACTGACGACAAAAGTTGGCGAAATACCAAGTCCCTTTTGCTGCCATCGTTGACTTTTATCGTTCAACATGTGTCGCCGACGATGTCTTTTTAAACGGGGAGTATCACTAGCGGAAAAGGAGGGTCCAGTGACGCATTACTTCCATATTGTTCTGAGATCTCCAAAATGGCGGATCTAGCATAAGTGTGTCAAACATATTGTAAGTCCGATTTTGAACGATTTTTAAATTTTCGTAAGTAAACAAATTTTTCGAAATGGGCGATGTAGCTGATGAATAGTGATGTTCAAAATGACTCTTATTCAGACTTTTAGCCAGTGATAGTGATAAAATGGACTCTGAATGTGATACAAATTTGAACTTTGATTCATGTGACGATGTTTATAGACCGATAGCAGATATTCTCAGGGGTACAGGAGTAGATGATAGACAACCATCTTGAAAACGGGGGCATATTATACTGTGGATAGGTATGGGGAGCGACGCCAATATCAGTTACAACAATAGCTTGTGGATTATGAAGAATATATTCTACATATAGACAGATCAGTAGCTCATTAATATATGAACACTATTCCATAGTTTAAAAGTTTATTAGTTTATTTTTAATGATTTTTTAAAATTGTCACCCTGAAAACTGATCATGCCCACAAAATAGCGTGACAGTGAGCCAGACTTGGTTGAAAAGTAAGTGGCAGCGAAAGTGTTAAACCACTCTTTGTGGTCTGTATGTAATTTGCGCCTTATAGCATGAGTTTGTTGCGTCAGTTAGGCACCTACAGACAAAGGCCAGCACATCTGGTTACTGCAAGCTTTTTTGTTCGGGTTTGTCTCCTGTGTAAAAGGAGAAATAAGATTTAAAAACAAGACTATTAGAGACTTGGTAGGAACAACACCAGTGCTAGAGTATATTAAGAAACAACACCAGTGCTAGAGTATATTAAGAAACAACATCAGTGCTAGAGTATATTAAGAAACAACACCAGTACTAGAGTATATTAAGAAACAACATCAGTGCTAGAGTATATTAAGAAACAACATCAGTGCTAGAGTATATTAAGAAACAACATCAGTGCTAGAGTATATTAAGAAACAACATCAGTGCTAGAGTATATTAAGAAACAACATCAGTACTAGAGTATATTAAGAAACAACATCAGTGCTAGAGTATATTAAGAAACAACATCAGTGCTAGAGTATATTAAGAAACAACATCAGTACTAGAGTATATTAAGAAACAACATCAGTACTAGAGTATATTAAGAAACAACACCAGTGCTAGAGCATATTAAGAAACAACACCAGTGCTAGAGTATATTAAGAAACAACAAACCAAATAGTTTGGCCATATAACACAATTACCGTCCAAGAACACCTATTCAGGTACAAAGGTTTCAAGTCAAAAAGTCGCCCACAAAAATGATGGACTTCAGAAATAGCAGAGGCGATAGAAAACACCATATACGAGGCACACTCGAAGGCACTTGTCAAAACTCTTCGCATACTCTGAACGCTGAAAGGCATGACAGGTATAGACAATATATAGATAACCTCTCTTGGCAGTTCATAAGTATGGTTCCAACTTCACTGCAATGGGTCACCCCATAATTGCTCCGTTCCTGTGTCAATGAAAATCACACGAAAGGCTAACAACTGTGAAATGTTTCCTGTGTGAACTAATTCCAGAATGAAACAGCCGTGTACCACCACAAAAAGCAACCTGCTCCGCATAAAATGCATATGGCTGTCGCTAATGTAGCAACACAAAACTGTTCATCACTTGAATTGCAATTCTTGTCGAAGGGAACATCAATCATGACAAAATCCAGCTTTCTGCACTGCAATATAACTGCATACGGCAGGTTGAGTACCAAAAAACCCGACCTAGGGGAAAACTATACCTCTAGGCAAGCCAGAGCTCAGCCTTGGAGCTCACAATCAAAGTTTCCCAGTCTATACAATTAGGAGATGGGGTTGGCTATGCGGTCTACAGGTCATCAGCAGGCTACTAATTTTCCCTTGTGCAACGACATGCTGAAACTAACAGGCTTTCAAAGTTTCTACAACAGAGATTATTTGCTCATTTGTTTTATTAAAAGACAGTTGAAAAGCAGCAATTAAAAAAAAAGAAATCATCGTAGAGTATTACTAAAAAGTTGCACATGAATTTAATTAAATAAATAAGATAAATTACTTGAACATATAGGTTTCAATATTTATATATTAGGTTGTCTATGGTGTCTTTATAACGAATAAACTGGAAATGTTCATTAACTTCTTTGCGATCACTATTTTGATGATTATACTGTTTAGAAGCGTTCTTTAATAAAGTCGACTGTTGTCTGGAGCTCATCTCTGATGCCATGTAGTTTTGAATGTAGTGTTGTATGGCATTCCTTTCTTCTTCTTTCTTCTTCTGCGTTCTCACTAGATTGGGATTTCGATTCTCTAATAAAGGCAGCCGTCTGTCTCAGATTATCAGCCACGCATACAGTTTGTCTTGGACGCTAGTGTAAGTGGGCCACCTCTTTCTTCTCAAGTCTGCATACTGGGGCAGTTCTGTGGGATATAATTCATATGATTTCTGCTTCCCGTTTGTGCCGACCTCTTCCCACAGTAAGTTTTGGCCATCCTTGTGATGGTAGGTCTGACATTCATACTGCGTGGCTAAATCTCCGAGGCAGATTGGCAACCGTAGAATCCGTTTTCCCATTCCTCATTGTGAGGGGTCGTTGCAGCATGTTATGTGCCTTACGGCCTGGTGCATCCATTTTCTGCAAGCATTTGTTTGGGTTAGCATTCCCTAGCGGACACGTGCATCCGATTTCAGCCAGACCTCCTTAGTCACCTCTTACGACACGCGAGGCAGGTAACAGTGGTTCTATTCTTTACACCCCAAATTTGGGCCCGGTAACCACTCGGCGGGGCATTTCTTTCTATGGAAGACATACAGGGGACAGTCTTGCAGGACATGTTCTGTGGTTGGATCAACAGTGTTACAGGGACACAGAGGGGATAGGAACAATTGTAGCCTGTGCGCTTGTTCAGTCTGTTATGTCCTGTCCGTCGAGTGTATGGTAGTCATTGTTGGACAATTTAGGTTCTTTTCTAATGACAGTTTTTTTTTCAAAGTATGATTTTATTTTCTGCCTGTTCACATTCGGCTCCCTTTTTTTGCAAGTTTTCTGCCTTCTCGTTACCTGGCACTCCACCATGTGATGGAAACAACTGGAGTATTTATTAACTGATGTTAGAGGGACCAAGATGTATAAGGTCACAAATGATTAGCTTATGGAGAGAGCGAGACAGATCCCATCTTGAAAAAACCCAAGGGGAATATAGCAAGAAGGGCTCTTTCCTGGAGCCTGCAGGGAAAAAGAGAGAAGCTTAGAGATACATGAAGATTTTCAGGCAAAGATTTTCGGAATAGACGAAAAAATGGGATCGAGAGACAAAAGCAGTTGCTAAAGATAGGAAGACGTGACACAAGTTAGTTGACGGTATATGCCCTAATCGTGGTTAAGAAGTCACAACAGAAAGAGAGAGATGGTGTCTTTAATATAAGTTTTACGTTAAATACGTATGTAACATTTCAGCAAAGATGACTGACAGTTGACAGTATGAGACGAGTATGTATACATCTTCAACATCTTGTGCAATTAGTGTGATTATATTTGCACTGTACTAGGCTAGCTATCTTCAATTCTCCGACCACCGTTGCACTTGATTCAAACCTGTCTGCTCTCTCATTGTCGCGAACATCTGCATATCCAGAATCCAGGAAAGTAAGTGAGTAGGTCCACGTAAACTCTTAGAGGTTGGAATAAATAATTATAAATAACTACGGCGGTTAAACTCGATTTTAAATGACTTGCATATCAATAATTGCTGAAGAAAAATAACACACTTTTGTCAATTTGATTGCTCAAGATAGCACAGGCTGAAAGAAAATGTAAATAAAAATGAAATTTAGTCTTTGACAGACATAATTCATCAATAATACACTACTGGTCTTGACAAAGTGATTATAGAATTAGTTTACAAATAATATTTGACAGATGGTAAATAATGAATGAAAAAATAAATAAGCGTTATCTCCCTTAGTTTCGTAAAAATATCTGAACTTTGTGAGTGTATAAGCAACAGAACAAATAAAATGTTGCATGTTTTTTTAAAATAACAATATCAAGTTTAAGATGGTTATGTTATGTTATGCGATATACGTCATGGCAATTGGACATTCCCGTTCGTGCTCTGTACTCCGCTGCAGCAGCCATCCCAAAGTCCATTTGCTCACCGTACCCATGAGAAGTTGATTAGTATATCTTCTCACTCTACTACGAAGATGAAACTGTCTGGCATGTCCAAACGTATCTCCTAATTCTCTGACTTGTTCCAGTGTCTGAGACTTGCCCACGTCACATAATTGAGAGTGTACAGCATTGATGATATCGGCTCTGTCCATATTTCTGCCCGCTTGAGTCGGGCATTGTTTGCAAGAAAGTCAGCACGCTCGTTTGGCTGAAATCGGATGCACGTGTCCTAAACATGTACAAGTCTATGCGTTTAGCGGCCCACTAAACCAATGTTCAACGTATACACGTTCTTGGCAACGATCAAACATATCACAAATAGAGATTTAAATTGATCGTAAAGAACGAACGCAAAGAAGAAGAAGAAGAAGCACGCTCGTTACCCTGCACGATGGTTATTGTGTGTGACTGAACTGATGTCATAAAAGTCCCGACAGACCCCTAGGTGCTCAATCTCCCCAGCAGATGTTGAAACACGTTAAAAAACAAAGTCATCATCATCAGGTGCCGTGCCGGTTGGCGTAGGCAATCATGGATCTCCACAAATCGCTGTCGTTCTTTCTTTCTTTCTTTCTTTCTTTCTTTCTCGAATCCTGTTTGCCTCACAGCGTCAGGTCAAGTATCAGGTCACAGCGTCAGGTCAGTACTGTATCTTTTCCTTTAGCCACGTTTGTTATTGAAGATGGTTTCACATGCGAGTCCCGTAATCTTATCTATGCCATTATCTGTAAGCGGTGTTACAAGGCTTATATCGGCGAGACAGGCAAGAGGCTCAGTGACCGATTCACCCAACACTTGCGCGACATACACCAATGCTCTGTGACCCTGTAGCCCCCATTTCAATAATACTGCCATTTAGGAGCTCCGATGTCCAGGTCACAGCCATCCGATCATGTTCTTCGGATGATCGCAGTCGATTTGCTCTTTAGAATCGGTTGATTTCGTTGTATGGTACCTTGCGACTTCATGGACTCAACGCTCTACATTCCTATGCTTCTTAGTACTTTCCCTTCTCATGTATTGTAATCTATATGTTGCATGTATTCAAGATGTTGCATATATTTACTTGATGTGTTATTGTTTCTCTCCTTTTCTATTTCTAGTTTTTATGTGTGTTTCTTGTGTTACTATTTATTTCGTTATTCGTTTTTATTCCCAGATTTTCATTATAAACGTTTGAATGTCTCCGTATGTTGTTGTCCATATGTTGTTTTTAAAAATTTGTCACTCCTGATCTTCGTTTGCTTGATAAAGGCCTTGTTGGTCGAAACGTTGCTGTATATTGTCATTGTTTTGTAATTTGTAAAACTACAGTACTTTGTGATTACGTGTTTCGCCAATCAAATAGTTTTACTGCAGTCTCATCTATATTGTGGCTTAATCCGGCACTGTATACATCAATACTATATTCCTCGTTCGCGACATAAGTGCAAGTCTATTGCTTTTCCAAAATACCAGAAACAGTGACTATTGCAACAGAAGGCCTGATGTTCTGATTACCAAAGGCCTTTATCAAAATACGAAACGATTGCATATTCGCAGTCTTCGTTCCCGTTTGACATATTTAATGCTGATTAGTACTCATTGCCTTTCCCCTTAGTGTGAATGAGGGAGTTACTTTCCACTCACTGACGTTAAACGGGAGGTGGTGGAGAGCTTTTCAATTTGAAGGTTCCAGGACTAGGATGTGTCGTACGGCCTTTGGATTGTGAAATTATGTTCTGTTTTATTTAGTATAGTCATTGATATTGGACAGTCTCAAACTTTTCTTTTGGTCTTCCGTTGGCTGAATTGTATCCACTGCTTCGTACATAACCTGTCTTGATATCTGTATCATGATCATAAAGTAGCTGAGCATGCATGCATGAGTGAATGTTTGCGTCTTTAGCCACTATAGGGATTTTGTTAACCGCTATGACCTCCATAATCGTGCCTTATTTTCCCGGGGTATACGTCTCTACTTTGTGGTTTGGGAAAATCCAAAGCCGTCTAAAATTAGTAATATCACGATTTACATCCACAGATAACTAAAATAACAAAGTCCTGCTAGTTATTTGTAAACTTCACTAGGGGATTGGTTAATGTACAATTCTTGAACAATGAGAATGCATGTTCAAGTTCCGACAAGGAAATTGCAAATAAAAACAAAAACATTTGAGGGTTAAATTTATACAAACTTCAAATTTGGAAAAAATATGGTGACGTCGGATATATTTCTCAACCAAAAATAATTCCACTTAAGACTAGATTAGTTCACTGGATGGATAGTCGAGCTTGGTCAACATCAGGTTACCTCTGGGATAAGAAGTCAGCTGTTTAACCTCTTCATCATCATCAATTAGATTGTTCTGAGCAGAACTTTGCCACCCCAACAGTTCTCCGGAATTTTCTCTCTCATAGGCCAGATGTCCTGTCTCTGCAGCCGTCGTGTTCAAACCATCAGAAACATCCCGAATTCATCTTCTCCGTGGTCTTTCTCTTCTTCTCTTAACCGGTATGCCTCCTTCCATGATGGTCTTCTCCATCCCTTCGTGTCTTTTATCTTCTTCTTCTTTTGTCGTCACACTGCTACCGGGTTGTCGCTCAGTGTCGTGGTTTTCTGTTTTTGTCTTGCGCTGTTCTGGTGGCTTGTGTGATTGTTATCTTTGTTCTTCCACAGGATTCTGCTACGCCATCTAACCATCTTTTCCGTGGTCTTCCTCTTGCCTTCTTTCCCGATGTTCTGTTGTAGAAGACTCTGTATACTGTGGAGTTTGGATGCATTCTTATTAAGTGGCCAAACCACTTCATTCTTTGTTTATCTATGTAATTCAAGCACTAACTTTTTATATGTCCAAAATACCTAAATTTTCTGATTTTTATTTGTAACATCAGTCAGTTTTCTTTGATTTTGAGTTCTTTCTGAATATATCTATTTGTTATCTTCTCTGTCCAAGATATACGAAGGATTCTTCTATAACACTTATATTCGAAACCACATATATGTTTTCCACTACCTTATTAAATGTTCATGCTTCACACCCCTACGTTGCCAATGGAAATATGCGTGCTTTTAGTATTCTGATCTTTGTTTTCATATCAGTTCCGTTTCATACTAGTTTTAGTTGTTTAACTTCTTAGCCAAGGTTATTTCCCAGAAGCCAACTAAGTACTATGTGACGTACTTCACTGCCGTCTATCTATTCTCTATCCCTCTTTTGATTTTCGACGTCAGGTCGAAAAAAGAGGAACCTGGAGCAAGCCTCTTTATGCGCTTTGTACACTGTGGAATTTAGGATCTTGGATAATACGTCGAGCCATCGTTTACGTGGCCGTTCTCTGGGTCTGTTGCCGTTGTATCTGAGTGCTAGTGTTCTTTGTGGGGGACTGTCTTGTGGTAACCTTGATACGTCTCCGAACCATTTGACATATTGTTTCTTAATATAATGTAGCATCGACAAGGATCCTACTTTTTAATGATTTCGTTGTTTCTGATTTTAATCTCTTTTTGTTACATTTAGAATTCGTTGTAAGCAGTGGCGGCTCGTGATCATTTTTGTTGGTGGGGCCAGACAAAATTTTCGGAAAAATCATGGTTTCGATTAGGATATATTTTAATGTATCAAATAATAAATACACGTTACACCTTATTTTTGGCGGGCCCGGCTACACTGGTCCTTAATGGCGAGTCGCCACTGGTCGTAAGCACTTCATCTCTGTCGTTTGGACTCTTCTTTTCTCATTTATTGTCAGTGTTCACACCAGTAACAGCAGATAATGGACTAGAAGAAGTATTTATTGTTAGATCTGTTGTCTTCTTACAGTTAAAGCCAGTATCTATCTTTTAGAATCACTGGTGACGTATTAGTCATTGGTCAGATATGACAGGAGGCGCCATAATATAAACTGATGTTACTTAACTCTTAGTGAAACCCGGGTAAAAGCCATGTTTATAATAGCCATTTGTATTTAGAATTAAAAAAACGTCCTTATTGGGGCTCCTGGTAAAACAGTATCCGACCCAAAGCCACGTAGTGTGACGTTTAGTCCTGAAGGAGTTAAACTAAATGTCGCATTATAAGCTTATGTTACTTAAACTAAATGTTGCATTAGCATGTTATTAAACTAAATGTCGCATTATACTTGTACATAAACTAAATGTCGCATTATAAACATGTACTTAAACTAAATGTCCTTATAAACATGTTTAAACTAAACGTCGCATTATACATGTTACTTAAACTAAATGTCATTATAAACATGTTACTTAAACTAAATGTCGCATTATAAACATTACTTAAACTAAATGTCGCATTATAACATGTCTTAAACTAAATGTCCATTATCTATTATAAACTAAATGTCGCATTATAAACTTATGTTACTTAAACTAAATGTCGCATTATAACATGTTCTAAACTAAATGTCGCATTATAAACATGTACTTAAACTAAATGTCGCATTATAAACATGTTACTTAAAATAAACGTCGCATTATAAACATGTTACTAAACTAAATGTCGCATTATAAACTTATGTTACTAAACTAAATGTCCATTATAACATGTTAACTAAATGTCGCATTATAAACTTATGTTACTTAAACTAAATGTCGCATTATAAACTTATGTTACATAAACTAAATGTCGCATTATAAACTTATGTTACTTAAACTAAATGTCGCATTATAAGCATTCTTAAACTAATGTCGCATTATAACATGTTACATAAACTAAATGTCGCATTATAAACTTATGTTACATAAACTAAATGTCGCATTATAAACTTATATTACTTAAACTAAATGTCGCATTATAAACTTATGTTACTTAAACTAAATGTCGCATTATAAACTTATGTTACTTATGCTACGAACGTCCATATCCCAATGTCCCATTTATAGTCTGGAAAGTTTGTGCATCCATAATTATCCAGCAACGCATGGCAGTGTTCTGAAACGACGGACAAAGTGACCCCACCCTCGAGTCCAAGACGTGACAACCTATATACATAAACTATGTGGTCAGGCCAGTACCTACTTAAGAAGCATGCGTCATTCTTCTAGCACTTGTCCTCATCTCTCGCCGCGAATCTCGAGATTCTAAGAGTTCCCACGCGTCATCAGTTCCTCACTTTTACTAGTACCAGAACCACTACTACTAACATAACAGCTACCACAACTACTGCATATTTTGTTAAGGGGATATAGTTCACAATTTATCAGACTGTGGACGACATAATTTACTATAGTGTGCTTATTTACAGATGCACATATCAGACAGGTATGTGGTGTATCGTGTTCAACTGTTTGCGACACGCATGTTTCTTTCATCCTTCACGGATTAATTCCGACGTCTGCACAATTTATTTCGTGTGTTGTGTGTTTGATAACGACATTCTGGTTCAAACTTCAATCTTGTTTACTGAGGTAATTTACAAAACTGTCTTCGTATTTTTATTATTTCGCTTTATTGTTTTGTGTATCGCCAATGTTGTCGCCTGTGTGGTGGTGCCGGGGCAGCAAAGAATAGTGGCAGTGTGACCTACAAAGCTTGTCGTAAGAGGAGACTGAGGTAGGGGCCTAGGGAAGCTACACTAGTAAATAAAAATCATAGCAGAAATCGGATGTGCTGGCATACTTGTAGGCGCATACTCGCGCAATGTACAATCGCTCTTAGGCTAAGATCAGATATAAATCACAAAGAATGGGTAACAGTTGGTCAATATGAAGCGTTTGAAGAAGAAGAAGACAGGAAGAGAATATGACCAACCTGGACTTCCAAACTGGAGGTGCTCTATGGGCGATCTGAAGCTAATCTTACTGTTCATTAAAGTTACTGGTGCTATCATTATTGATGGCTGAGAGAATACAGAAGAAAAGATCCCGTTCTGAAAAGTAGTGTACAGTATAATAACTGAACTTGCATGGCAGTTGCAGCTTAAAATAGCGTATGTGCTGGAGAAAAAGAAAATTCTCTTGTCACCTAACAGTCGTTCAAAGTTTCTCTTTCTCATGGTCTCTCCATTCGTCATGCTTATATCATCAGTGACATCTTGAATCCATCTTCTCCTTGGTCTTCATCTTATCCTCTTCGCCGGGATTTCACCTTCCATAATGGTTTTGTTCAGATCTTGGAGTATTTTTATATGTCCAAAACACTTCAATTTTCTCATTCTTATTTATAGCATCAGCCAGTTAAAAAAACATATGTTGCAGTCCTTCTAGATAGATCTATTTGTTATCTTTTATGTCCCTGGTATATGGAGGACTCTTCTGTAACATTTATATCCGAAAACGCAAATATGTTTTTTCAGACTTGCTAATTTCCATGTTTCACAACCTCACGTTGCCACTTGGAATATTGTTATGTGATCACGTCATGCAAATTGGTCATTCCATGTGTCCCTGTCATCCGCTGCAGCAGACATCCTAAAGTCATTTTCTCACTGTACCCAGAGAAGTTGATTAGTATACCTTCTCTCTCTACCACGAAGACGACACAGTCTGGCATATCCAAACTTAACGCCTAATTCTCGAACTCGTTCCTGTGTCTGAGACTCGCACATATTACATAAATGAGAGCGTACCGCATTGATGACATCGGTTCTGTCCATATTTCTGCCCGCTTGAATTGGGGCATTGTTTGCAAGAAACTCTTCACGTTCGTTACCCTGCACTCCAGCATGTCCAGGTGTGTACAGCCAAGTCATTTTCTTGAGATTTGATCTCTGAATGCTGTCCACCCCTTCCACGCGCAAATTTCCAGATTCAATCATTTGAAGCAAATTTATCGAGTCTGATATGATAATCGTATGGGTTACCTGTTGCTCAGCCACCATGAGATCCATGGAGGCAGCGGTGATCTCCATAGTCATGTTCGATGTTGTTGTCTCAAAAGCGCCACAGTCCTCATGAAGTGTGCTACCGTTTCGTTGTTCTGAATAAGCCCACGATGATCTGGTTCCGCGTCCACATCGGTGTAAATAATGATATCACCTGGATGGGAGTGCTGATCCACGAGTACAGTTTGGAATGTGCATGAGCTTATCACTCTATCTTTGTTTTCCAAATCCCACGCACGATTTTGATAGGAATTGAAAACACCAACCAATTTTTCTTTAAATACATCACTGACATAAGTCGTACTATTATCACATGTTGAGAGGGTCAATATATGGACACAAGTTACAAAGATATATTAGTTATCAGCTTTGATAACATCGCAGCAACACGAAACCGTAACTACACAGTCATTGCGATATAGTCATCAACTGGTAGGTCACTACACACATGCTGACGAGGTCAACACACCAAACAAAACACAAACTATAAGTTTGCAGTTGAAAGAAGCAGAAGTCGTATATACTAAATCTTTTTGGGGTCTCTGTGGATGAGTGATCAAACCCTTTGCCTTGCGAGTCGAAGGTCGTGGGTTCGAATCCAGACCGCGGCCTTCTGTTCACGAGTGCAGTTTTTCCAGAGACCTCTAGGATTGTTGCTGGATCTACGGAGTTCGTGCTTTGTGCAATACTCTCGGCAGGTGGTGTGCCATTTCTGCCGAGAGGGACCGAGCCGTCTGGGGTAAAACCCTGTGCAATAAAGTCAATCTTTCGGCTGTTAAACCCTTTTAAACTAAATCTTTCTTTCTTTCTTTCTCGAATCCTGTATGCCTCACAGCGTCAGGTCAGGAAGAGATTTCTAAAACGGGCCCTAGTATGCGCTTCGTAGATAGTCTCTTTCGTCGCCTCTGTTATCTCTGAGGTCCATCTTTTGCGTGGCCGGCCTTTTGCTTTGTACCCATTGTATCGGAGCAGCATTGCTCTTTGGGGTGCACTGTCTGATGGTAATCTGCTTACGTGACCGAACCTTTTAATTTGTTGTTTCTGGATGTAATTTCTAGGGACTGATGGTAAAACCCATTCTTTTCGCTGATTAAACCTTTCTAAACTAATCTTTTTGTAAATGGAACGACCTCCATTAGAGCAGATCATGGAAATAAAAAATCGGACACCTATTAGCGAAACAATATTGTCCAAAAATTCACCATATGGACGAACTATTATAACTTGTATGTATTTTTAGTGTGATATGTAAAGATATGATTCTTTTCTTCCTTCTCTTCTTGATACTTTCTTACTTACTTTCAATCGTTCGGGTGTTACATTTCCCAGTATTTTCTCATCTCATTTACTCAGTGTGTTATATGTGTGTGCTCGTAGGGTGTTTGTTGGGTTATGTGTGTTGTTTTCTGGTCATATCTGTGCTTGAAACGTTCTGCGTTGTATCATTGTTGTTCATGTTATGTTATGTTATGCGATCGACGTCACGGCACATTGAGCACTCCCATGCATGCTCTGTCCACCGCTGAAGCAGCCATCATAACGTCCATTTGCTCATCGTACCCATGAGAAGTTGATTACTATATCTTCTCTCTACCACGAAGACGACACTGTCTGGCATGTCCAAACTTAACGCCTTAATTCTCGAACTCGTTCCAGTGTCTGAGACTTGCCCATGTCACATAATTGTTTGCCAATGAGAGAGCAGACAGACTTGCTGGCTCTGCCGCTATATCAGAGGGCCAGCCAATGGATAGAGCTGACATCGTGAACGCCCTCATAGAGCGTGGCCGCAGAGAAGACCTTCATCTAAACCAATCCACGTCAACTACTAGATTGCGAGAACTGGGTTTGAAGATTGGTGTGGCAAGAAAAGAACGGTACAACAGGTATACGAGCCGGCTCATCAATCAAAATAGAACTGGTACGGTCAGTCGCTGTACGCTGTTGGAGATATTGCGAAGGAGATCGGAGCACCTATGGACATGTCCGGAGTACAATGAAGATAATCCAAACTGAAACTGAAACATAATTGTTGTTCATGTTTTGCTGTGTTTCTGTATAGCCGTAAGAGGTATCTAAATTCCGCTTGCATTTTGAGGTTTCTTTTCTGCCTCGAACGCTCCATATCGACGACTTGTTAACCACTCTTTTTTTAAATTTGTATTGATCTGAGACTAAGAGTGACTGTACCTGTTTTGCGACTACAAGTAGGCCAGCACATACGATTTCTGTGACCACGTTTTTTATTGACTATTTTTTTTTTTTTTCCAGAAGCACTTGAGCTTTTCAGCTCTTCGGCTCGGTGCCATGGACATCGTAACCCTTCGGTTCGGTGCCACGAACACCGTAAATCTGGGGAATCTGTGGCTTTTTCTGTCATACCGGGGAATTGAACCCGCACACACAGAGGGATAGTCACCCGTAGTCCAACGCGCTTCGAACACGCTGGGCAGAGGGCAAACTATTTTTAATAGGGTAGTTTCCTAGGCCCCTACCTCAGTCGCCTCTTACGGCTTGCCTTGAAGGTCGCAGTGTTACTATTCCTTGTTTCAATTGCTAGCCCCGGCAACATACGGGTAATTTGTTTTCTGTGAACTTCTGTATGTATACAGGATTGCGTTCAGCAAGATTGCTTTGGAAATATTTACTTTTTTTATTTCTTGTGTTAAAGTTTATTATGTGTTGCAATATTTTTAGTGCTATCGACAGGGGCGGCTCATCATTAAGGGTCAGTGGGGCCCGGACCCACCAATAATCGAAAGGGGGAATAACATCCCCGAATAGACAAATATTTCAAAATCCATGATTTTTCCGAAAATTTGTGTCTGGCCCCACCAAGAAAAGTAACCACGAGCCGCCACTGGCTATCGATATTGTGATGTAGTGGAAGAAAGTGTAATCTTCTGTTTCTTGTTTGGTTTGTCTGTAAACTGTGCATCTGCTTTGTTGTGATTTGCGTGTTCTGCTATATGTGACTGGTGTGAAGAATAATCTGTTTATGACTTGCTTTGTTTGATGTTTGTGTCTTGTTCATTGATGACTTGATATGACCAGTAGCGGCTCGTCATTAAGGGCCAGTGGGGCCGTGCCTGTCTGGCCTCACCAAAAAGTGATACAGCCGCCACTGGATATGACTCATCATCATTGCACTTCGCTAAGTAACCATGTGTTCCGGTCTCTTTCTACACAGGAAGATCTCATCTGCATGCATGAACTCTCTTAGCCCGCGAGCAGGTCTCCGATGTTTTTGAAAAGGGTGAAGATATTTTTGTAGGGAATTTAAGTTTTTAAAAATCTTTTTAAATGAATTTTGTAGGCAGGCTTATTTTCAGCCTGCTTTTTCGATTTGAACTGCCAATTTTCTTTCGTGCCTCAAATTCAACAGGGGACCTACGTTTTATCGACCGTCTCCGATAGGACTAGGAACTTGATCTCACATACACTGAGATCGGATCTCTGGAAACATATCCAGATGGCTTCACAAGGAAGCGAACCTGGTACGTTTGACACGAGAGACGAGTACCTAACCTCTACGACACATAGATCCCTTGTGTTTTGTGCAGGTTTCTCACTCTCGCGATCACCGCCTAGACCGATGTACCAAATTTTCCCAGAAATTCCATTCATGTGGAAATCCGATTCATGCAGGCTTAGCATTAGTGTGTTTTACGTTACATCTTCAGCACCATTTAGAGCTCTGGTGTTTATCCTTCGGCGATGTGTCCTGTTTCAGCCAGTGTTTACTCGGTTCGCTCTCCGTTCTGTAGCCATCTAGTGTTTTTTACAGTGTGGGGTAGCTAGCCCTACGTCTAACCTCCTTAGTCGCCTCTTACGACATACGTGGCAGGTAACAGTGGTTCTATTCTTTACACTCCAATTTGGGCTCCTGTAACCACTCGGGCGTGTGTAGGTTTCTAATAAGTTGTTAGTAGTTTCTTAGGAAGTGAGTGTAGTCTCGTTTGATTATGTGGTGTAATGGCGGCTCTTGTCTTGTGACAAGGTGTCTGTGCATGGTTTTAGTATGGTTGAGTATTAGTATAAAGTTAAAGACTTTACATAGCAAGGGATCATTTTGTCAGCAAATGAAAGAATAACTTGAGAAATCCGGCATAGATGCAATAAAGCAAATCAA
Source organism: Arion vulgaris (assembly GCA_020796225.1). Taxonomy (NCBI): domain Eukaryota; kingdom Metazoa; phylum Mollusca; class Gastropoda; order Stylommatophora; family Arionidae; genus Arion; species Arion vulgaris. The sequence continues at coordinate 21,654,068 of CM036776.1, forward strand.
ATCATAGAGCAAATGACACCAATTTTGAAATGCAAACATGTCACCATGAACACAAAAAGAGCATCGTTCAACACAGTCTTTCTCCCAACATTATGATATTAGTGCCAAACCTGGACGCTGGCATCAAATGATAGAAGAAAAACAGCCACGATAGAGATGAAGTGTCTACGCAGAATGCTGTGATTATCAAAAAGAGTCTGGTTTCGAAATGAAGACATCAGGGGAAAAAAAGTGGGTACACAATCAGTACTGAACTTCATCAAGAAACAACAAATTAAAAGGTTCGGCCACATAAGCAGATTACCAACATACAGTGCGCCTCAAAGAGCAATGCTACTCCGATACAATGGATACAGAGATAAAGGCCGTCCACGCAATATAGATATATTAGACAAGGATGCGTATGATCACCTGACATGTTCTCATTGAATAGTGAAAACGTTTTTAAGTTTATAAACGAGATTGCTGGAATAGCAGTGGGAAGACAATAAATAACCTGAGATACGCTGACGATAGTGTCTTAACTCCTCTTTGATCAAACGTCCCACTACGTGGTTTTGGGTTGGACACCTTTTTACCAGGAGCCACACTAAAGGGAGTTTTTTTAATTCTAAACACGAATGGCTTGTAAAAACATGGCTATTCCATTTTCCACTAGGAGTTCCAATAGCAATAAATGAAATAGAGCTCCAGAAACTAGATGCTAATATTGTGACAGAAAGTCGGAACAAAAGACTGAGCCTGAATATTAAAATAAAGGACTGAGCCTGAATATTAAGGTATCAGTATCAGCAGAGAATGGGTGCCATTAGTAAATAAATCATAAAAATTCAATTTTAAAGATATAGATCCCACATTTTCACACGTACTAAACAAATGATCAAGCAATCTAAAACAGTGATTGACAATGTAGTTCAGTATAGACAAGTAGGTAAGTGAGATTTTTTACAAGAAAAAAATATTTTAGTCATGTGCAAAATATAGGTGTAACTTGTTACACAATTTTACGACTGTAATTTTGCATGCATGTTAACATTAGGACTGCCTATAGCGTATACTAGGATAATTCCAATATCTTGAGTATAATTTTTTTAATGATTTTTCAAAGATGACAATTTTAACCCAAAAAGACAATTTTCAGGAGGCAACAAAATAAAATCTATTCAGTGTATACTATTTATCCTAGTACTTGCCAAAATCACACAATCTGTGTATATGATGTTTAATTTTGAATGAATTTGACTGTACTATTTCATTAAAATTTTGTAATAAGTGACACCTATATTTTGCACATGACTAAAATAATTTTTCTTGTCAAAAATCTCACTTACCTACTTGTCTATACTGAACTACATTGCCAATCACTGTTTTAGATTGCTTTATAATTTGTTTAGTACGTGTGAAAATGTGGGATCTATATCTTTAAAATTGAATTTTTATGATTTATTTACTAATGGCACCCATTCTCTGCTGATACTGATACCTTAAAACAAAGGACTGAGCATGAAATATTAAAACACAAGACAGAGCCTGAATATTAAAATAAAGGACTGAGCCTGAATATTAAAACAAAGGACTGAGCCTGAATATTAAAACACAAGACTGAGCCTGAATATTAAAACAAAGGATTGAGCCTGAATATTAAAACAAAGGACTGAACCTGAATATTAAAATGACAGAAGTTATGATTATCTCATATTATGAGATCTCAAGTTATGAGGTCAGAATGAGAGTTATACAGTGCTACATAGAGCCAATACTTACTTACGGATGTGAGTCATGGAAGGTAAACAAACAGACATAAAAATCTCTGGGGGCCACAGAGATATTGTTTTACAGAAGAATGATGAGAATCTAATGGACAGCTAAAATTACGAATGTGGAGGTGTTGAATGAGATCAAGACACAGAGAAAGCGTATCATCAATATAAGAAAGAGGCATTCATCATTTTTCGGACGGACATGTAATGAGAATGGGAGGCGTAGAACACATTGTGACAACCGTTACAATCGAGGGAATTTTGCCTAGCTTGACTTCATGGCACGGAAGAGCGTCAACATCTGAGACGACAGCAAACACAATGGACAGAGATTTGTTGAGATCCATGATCACCCACGCCAGCCGACACGACAGTTGATGATGATAATATATAAAAATAATCTATATATTGATATGTCTCAGGAAAGTATTTTGCATAAGAATTTGGGAAATATTTTTTAAAAATCCACACCACCCCCGCCTAAATCTATTTGACGAACCATTCCGACATTCACGCAAAACCATATCTAGATTAATGGTTCTCAACCTTTATCTCGCAGATGCAAAGTTGTTTTTCTAAAACCTCTGATGCGTGTCGCTGGCACACTGGTGTGTTGTCAGCTCCACTGAAGCGTGTAAAAGCAAAGATGTCAATAATATACAAAATACTAGAGAAACGAAATTAAATATTGACGTTGATCGCATTCTTGAAAATCTTCGGTCACTCGCGCATCGCCACAACAAACTGAATGAAAAGCGCTGTTGTTAAATATAGGTCACCACAGTGTAAATACACAGATAAACCTTTACAGAGATTTATAACACAGCCACATTTGGACTGTTCTTCAAGGGACTGGGGTTCTACTGTACTTGCTGATTGCATTGAGTTTTCAGCTCTACCAAGTAACCGACCACTGAGTATGTTACAGCTGATTTGACATGAATTTCATCCATTTGTACTGACTGATGAGGTGTCTTAGAAGAGCTGCAGGTGTGACAATAAGAGACAAAATTAGAAATGAAGAAATCAGAAGGAGACTGGATGTGAAACCAGTTATGCAATTCATAAAAGAACAACAGATTAAATGGTTTGGACACCTGACCAGAATGCCTTGGTATCGCCTACCACAGAGAGCCACACAGAAAAAGTATAATGAGTACAAGGCAAGAGGAAGACCACGCAAAAGATGGAGAGACAGCATCAAGAACAGCCTTACGAACATGAATATCAGCTTACAAAGTGCCTTAAAAAAGCACACACAAGATCACTACGTTTCACCCCAACACTTCCATAAAGAAGTAAATGGTGGAAGAGAAGAAGAAGTACTGACTGCCAAAATATTTTCCAACTGAGAAAGATATTTTGTCCTGGGCAGAACTTTGGGAGTCTCTGTGGTCTAGAGGCTAGGTGCTCGTTGTGTGGAACGAAAGATGTGAACCATAAACAAACAGATGGAGAGAAGAATTGAAATCTTGTGAAATATGGATTTATGGAAGATTTCAAGAACATGATGAATGTCATAGACAGAGAAGGAAAACTAATTCAAGCAAGGCTAATGTCTTCAACAAATAGGAATGAAAAGAGAACTGCTCAATGAGATGGAAATTAGACGACATGCCAGATAGTGTTGTCTTGCTGTAGAGAGAGAAGGTATACTAATCAACTTCTCATGGGTACGGTGAGCAAATGGATTTTGGGATGGCTGCTGCAGTGGAGGACAGAGCACCCATGGGAATGCCCAATGTGCTATGACGTCGATCGAATTACATAACATAACATCATGGAAAATAAGGTAGACGTCAGGATTTTAAGGGGAAGACAGAGATACAATTGGTAGGTAAACATCGGGAGGCGGACAGGCAAATGTCTGACAAAATGTTTCTCGCTCTAGACCGTGTTTAGGGTAGCAACATATACACACCATTTTTCTCTATTCTTGGTCGTCCTGTATATTGTGTTCTAGCTGTGATTCATTTCTGTCATTTTTATTCTACTGTCCTCCTTCAGGTCTTTTTGGGTCTTCCTCGTGTCCATCAGTCGTTTTCATGACAGAGCCTGTCTCCATGGTATCCATGCCTGATCATCTCAGTCCTTTTGATGACATGCTCATTCTCTTGTTGACACTATGCAAGCAGTTCTTGGTTAGAGAAAGTATTTGGCCAGAACACGTGTAAGATCTTTCGTAGACAAGTTGTATGTATGTTGGAGAGTGTGAACATTCTTTTATTTTATCATGTTCTGTCACTCTTCAGTATTCTGAGGCTTAGTGTACCGTCAGGGCAAAGGCCCGAACTTGTTTAAGAGCCATTACTACCAACCTTCGATGAGAAGACGGCATATGGTTAAGCTTTTTAATAAAATAATCTTTAAAATAACATTGGCACAGACAGAATAAATCGAACAGGAACAAAATAACATTGCACAGAAGAAATAAACCATAAAACCAAAACTAAACATCAAATATGGTTGATTGGCTATTAAAAAGTTAGTATTATCGATATAAGAGAAGACTGCAGTAAAACTATGTAACAATGGCGAAATACGTACTTAACCCTTTAGCTGCTAAGGACGTATATATACGTTTTCCCATTCACTTCTAAAGACGCATTAACACGTCTGTTATTATTTCTCCTTTGTGGGCTAAAGACGTGTTAACACGTTATACAATGCTACTGTCACTGCTATATGCGTACATTCACATTTGTGACCTAAAAACAAAGAGTAGCTATTTTTAGCTCAGCCTTCGGAAAGTATGTAGCAGCGAAAGGGTTAAGAGTCATCATCATCAAGGTACGTATCCTTTATAGGTCGTTGATCTCTTTGCAGCACATCTGAAATTCACTCTGTCTCTAGCTAGTTCACCTACTTCGTCGATGGTCATATTCATGGTTTCTTTAATATCTTGTAGCCATCACTGTCTCTAGCCAGTTCACCTACTTCGTCGATGGTCATATTCATGGTTTCTTTAATATCTTGTAGCCATCACTCTGTCTCTAGCCAGTTCACCCACTTCGTCGATGGTCATATTCATGGTTTCTTTAATATCTTGTAGCCATCACTGTCTCTAGCCAGTTCACCCACTTCGTCGATGGTCATATTCATGGTTTCTTTAATATCTTGTAGCCATCACTCTGTCTCTAGCCAGTTCACCACTTCGTCGATGGTCATATTCATGGTTTCTTTAATATCTTGTAGCCATCACTCTGTCTCTAGCCAGTTCACCCACTTCGTCGATGGTCATATTCATGGTTTCTTTAATATCTTGTAGCCATACTCTGTTCTAGCCAGTTCACCTACTTCGTCGATGGTCATATTCATGGTTTCTTTAATATCTTGTAGCCATCACCTGTCTCTAGCCAGTTCACCCACTTCGTCGATGGTCATATTCATGGTTTCTTAATATCTTGTAGCCAAGCTTGCAGTACAACTTGTCATGGTCATATAGTTAACCTTTACTAGCTGAGCTATATTACGTTTCTGCCATTCACTTCTAAAGACGCATTAACACGTCTTTATATTTTGCTCACTCTTTCTAGCCGTTACCACTTGTCATGGTCTATGTCATGCTTATACTGTACCATCATTTGTGCCTAGAACAAGAGTAGCTATTTAGCTCAGGGTTTCGGAAAGTATGTAGACAGCCTAAAAGGGTTAAGAGTCATCATCATCAAGGTACGTATCCTTTATAGGTCGTTGCTCTTTTTGCAGCACATCTGAAATTTACTCTGTCTCTAGCCAGTTCACCCACTTCGTCGATGGTCATATTCATGGTTTCTTTAATATTTTGTAGTCATCTTCTTCTTGGTCTGTCTCTTGTGACCTATCCTCTAATATTATTCTCTCCAGGCCATCGGAACGCTTGATGTGACAAAAGTTTCTAATTTTTATGTATAGTATATTGTTTATCAGCCAATTGTCTTTAACATTCAATACTTTCAGGACATCAGTGTTCCTTCTTTTTTCTGTCTATGGTATTCGTAGAATCTTTCTGTAGCATTTTCGTTTCGAAGGACTGGATTTTCGTTCTTGTTGTTTGTGTAATGGTCCATGATTCACAACCATAAGTAGCCACTGGAAAAATGTATGTTCTCAATATTTTTAATTTGAATATTTTGCTGGTGATTTTTCCACATCTTCTTTATAGTGTTTAACTTCCAAGAGTACCTGGTTCAAACACCGCGGTGGGCAGTTTGGAGTCAAATTTGTCCCCTGGATTTTACAAACAGTCTTTTGGTCGAAACTTCCGTGTAATGCCATTGTTTTGTACTTTGTGAAACTACAGCACTTTATTTTTACGTTTTTCGCAATTAAAAAAATATAAAACAAGGAAGTGAAATATCTAGGTCACGTAATATGTAAGTATCATGTAAACTTGTAGAAAACAATTCCGGACAAGTGCATACCAGGAAAGAGAAATATGGAAAAGCCAAAGGATCCTAAATTGCGTATACAACGAGTTGAAAGAGAAGAGACCACAAGGACAGAACAAGTAAACTATGGAGAGATAATATTGAACTTGGTCTAGAAATACTAGGAGTCAATAATAGGAAAGAGAAGGATACGAACAGAGATGTTTAAAGGTGGGTGATATCTGCAGGTTCGGAAATCTAAAGAAGAAGTATAATTATTTCGGTTAAAGTTTGTTTTCAACTTGATAGTAAATGTATTATTCCTACCCCCAATCCTCCATCCCCCAATGTTTCTTTTTTGCGATCCAGAAGCACTTGAGCTTTCAGCTCTTCGGCTCGGTGCCATCGACATCGGAACCTCGGAACCCTTCGGTTCGGTGCCACGAACACCGTAAATCTGGAAAATATGTGGCTTTTCTGCCAGCCTGTGGAATTGAACCGCACTCACAGGGGGCTTGTCACCCGTCGTCCAACGCGCTAACGGACGCTAGGCAGGCGGGCCCAACGTTTCTTTAAAGAAGTCTATCTATCTATTGAAATCTATTCTCGAATCCTGTTGTGTCTTTCAGCATCAGGTAAAAAAAAGGAGACATCTGGAGCGAGCCTATCTATGCGCCTTGTCTTGTTTTCTTTTCTCCAGTCCTGATTTGCCTTACATTTTGTTTGTTTTGGTTTTGTTGGTTAAGTAGAGGATTAAAGCCTCTTTAAGCCGAGGCACGAACCTTTCAACCTAAGGCGAACCTTTCATTAGTTATATCAGAGCATGTAGGCCAACAAACATGAAAAATAAGAATGATCTCCTTTCGGAAAGTCCATGTAGTTAGTAAATTAACCTTCACAGCTTCGGTGTAAGAAGAGATTTATAGAACTGGCTTTTGTGTGCGCTTCGTAAACAGTGTGTTTTGTCGCCTCTATTATATCTGAGGTCCATCTTTTGCGTGGACACAGCCCCATATACTGTGTTGTTGTATCTCTCGTGGTCAGTGCAGATATTATTGTAGATTTCATTCCTGGAACGCGTTCCCCTATCTCAGGAGGGCCATACGTGTTTGGGGTTGAAAATGTGTGTGTTTTGTCTTTTCGCGCAGCTATTCTTCTGTACGTCTCAGCAGTACAACGCTTCTCAGTTTTGCGAGTTCCTCTTACGTTCTTTCTTTCAGCGCCACATTTAGTGATCTTGCGCAAGTGATTCCCAGTATGTGGTATATCTGTTGAAGCATTTTAAAGACACCGTAAGAGTCTTTTTTATCGGTCCACCAATCAGTTGTGCTTAATGACTCCCAAATGGGATTCAGGAAGAGCAAAAGCTGTAATAATAATAATTCCTCTCGTATCGTTATACGTTACATAGGGCCTGCAAGTAATTTCTCCATACCGCTCTATCCTGGGGAACTTGCTCAATCTCCTCCATGGAACTGAGACCGATATTTCCTGCCTCTTTCAGCAAAGTTCGTTTCAGGGTCTCCTTAGGTCGACCTCTCTTTCTTGAACCCTTTACATCCCACTTCAATGCCTGCTTTGATATTCGTTGATCATTTCTCCTCAAGGTGTGCCCAACATATCTCCATCTTCTCTTCTTATAACAGTTGTCACTAGTGGTTGACCAGACATGTCTCTGATTTCATCCCTTCTCCTGAATTCGTTCCATTTTATATTTATTATTTTTCGCAGACATCTATTTTCAAATGCATTTAACTTGCTTTCTATATCTTTAGTCATTTTCCAACTCTCGCTAGCATATGTTAGAATTGATACAACATTTGAATTGAAAATTCGTAATTTAGCAAAAGCTGTACAGACGCAATATTCGCCCTCAGGCAGTTAATAGAAAGGACTGTCGAATCCGACAAACACCTACACGTTGCATTTATAGATCAGGAAAAAGTCAATGTGCGATTAGAACAAACACAGGACTATCAGAAAAGTTTCACGTAGGGTAAGGAGTAAGACAAGGATGAGTACTATCCCCGCTGCTGTTCATCACGTACATTGACCACATCTGCAAAATAGCGAATGAAACAACCTCGGAGAACTCTTAAACGAATGTCTTTTTGCAGATATCAGGCAATCATATCAACAACAGAAGAACAGCTACAACAACACATTAACAGACTCCAGTTAGCATGTAACGAATGCAACATGAGAATAAACATCAACAAAACAGAAGTAATGACATTCGCCAGAGAGGAAAGCACTACCAAACGGAAGAATAACTAATGAAATTCAACACAGATGCAATAAAGCAAATCAAATGATAGGACAAATGGCATCAATTTTTAAATGCAAACATGTCACCATGAACACAAAAAGAGCAATGTTCAACACAATCTTTCTCCCACATTATGTTACCAGTGCCAAACCTGGTCACTGACAACACATGATAGAAGAAAACTAGCCACGACAGAGATGAAGTGTCTACGCAGAATGATGTGTGTATCAAGAAGAGACCGGTTGAGAAATGAAGACATCAGGAAAAAAATGAGTACAACATCAGTACTAGACTTCATCAAGAAACAACAAATTAAATGGTTCGGCCACGTAAGCAGATTACCAACAGACAGTGCACCTAAAAGAAGAGCAATGCTGCTCCGATACAATGGGTACAAAGCAAAAGGCCGGCCACGCAAAATGTGGACCTCAGAGATAACAGAGGCGACGAAAGACACTATCTACGAAGCGCATACAAGGGCCCGTTTTAGAAATCTCTTCTTGGCCTGACGCTGTGAGGCAAACAGGATTCGAGAAAAGAAAAAGAAAGAAAGGCCAATCAGTTGCTTGCCCCAATCTAGATCGCCATGCACTAGTTATTTATCAGGCATCCTCATAACGTGACCAACCCATTTCATTTTGATATGTGTGTAGAATGTGTATTTTTGAAATGTTGGCTCTCAGACACGACTTCAGTACCTCAAAGTTTTTTCTGCTATTTTATTTTGATAAATCGATTGTGATTTTATTCTTGTCACGAAGACAGCTCGGGTGGAAGTGGTTTGGTTTCCTTGCCTGTCTGTTATGCACTTCAATAAAATTAGTAAGAATGCACATTGAAGCGAATCATGAGAACTAAATAAACAACAGTTCTTGTGTCGGTAAAGATGTAATTTTACAGAAGAACAATGACAATCCAATGAACTGTTAAAATGTCTAATGTTGACATTCTGAAAGATGTACAGAGAAATCGCATTAGCAATTATAAGAAAGAGGCAATCATATTTGTTCGAATATGTCGTGAGAATGGGAGGTTGGTAACAGAAGTTGACACTACATCAGAAGTCGGAGAAGGCACAATTGTATTACAGGGGACATTGATAAAAAGGAAAGCAGGCTTTCCTCTCAAAAACCAGTCAGAAGCGCCATACCAGGTGCCATGGCTACGTCAGAAGCGCCATACCAGGTGCCATGGCTACGTCAGAAGCGCCATACCAGGTGCCATGGCTACGTCAGAAGCGCCATACCAGGTGCCATGGCTACGTCAGAAGCGCCATACCAGGTGCCATGGCTACGTCAGAAGCGCCATACCAGGTGCCATGGCTACGTCAGAAGCGCCATACCAGGTGTCATGGCTACGCATGAATTCATAACGAGCGAACGTAAGCAGATGAAGTTAAAAGTTAGTTAATTGCACATCCTTTACAGAACTTTGCGAATCAACCCCAGCTTTTTAACGCTGTTTGTGATTTTTCTAGGCATTATTACGTTCAGTAGTTTGCCATTGCTTTCTGAACTGGTGGTGTCATCGTCCTTTTGTAAAAATCCACACAAAACAATTTGCAACCAAACTGTCCGCAGCGTGATTCGAACTCCTAACGTCGGGGTTAATAAACCGTCATTATCCCATCAGCCATAGTGAAGTTAACACCTGCAAAATTAATGCGGAGGCGATACATAACAGAGAGACAGTTTCGTGACACGAAAAATGTGAACATAAAGGGTTTTAAATGTGAAACATCCTAACCGTTAGTCGGCACTCAGGACGGACGTTTGTGAAGATCTTTGATCGCCTAAGATAACCAATATGGCACATGATGATGAGATGGTGTATGCAAGTACATTTCGTATTGTCATCTTCCACCCCGACCTATAAGCGATACAATGCCATTACATTCAGCACACATATATATTTCATTTGCATATCTTTGACTATTTAATTGAATGCATTGCTTTGTCAACAACTTTCTACAGCTTACACACAAAAACAATTTTTACGGCGGTACCGCGGTTAGCTCGACATGTGTAGTTGTGACGTCACGAAACGAATACGAGGCTAGTCAAACGTTACCATCGTCCACAACTTTTATGGTTGTTGTTCGTTACCCGTGTTGTTATCATTTCGTTTGGAAATATATTTCACTTACAAACTTAACATGTTTCAGTCATCAGAACTCAAATGAATGAACAGAAGAAAGGCTGCAACTAAGATGACAAACATTGTACATGCCGGATGGATGACAAAGTCGCCACCAGAAAGAAAACTTCGTAAACATTTTAAGATATTTCGATCGGTAAGTGTACCTCCAATTTTACATAAGAAAGTTTGAAACACCTGTACCTCTGTGACTGTACACACCCTGTGTCGTGTTCTTAGCTAGACTTAATAAGTTAGTAAAGTACTCGTAATGAATGTAGTGTATGCAATACAGAATAAATACTTTTAATAAATTAAATCAACAAGATACTGCAGTGTTGTTTTTAACTCAACTATCTATCTTACTTAAGACGTTACTATCTACATAATTGATTTGTTTCTGATGTTGAGAAATATAATAATTCTGAAAGTTTGTTTGTTGCAGCACGAGCATACGTTAGTATGAGGACGAACCTTGTGTTAATTTGTTTTGGTTATATCAGAGCGTGTAGGCACACACAAAAAAAACACATTAAGAATAAGAGACTACTTTCGGAGAATCCAAGTTATAAAATAATTCTGAAAGATTAATAGATTATTATTAGTAGTAGTAGTTGCAGTAGATGTAGCAGTGTTATAAGGTAATAGTAGTATAAGCGATAGCAATATTAGTTGCAGAAGCAGTATAAGCAGTAATAGTAGAGTGTACTTTTGTTTTGTGTGACTGAAAGTGTTTAATTTTAGCTGCTAGGCTAGTGCGTTGTATATTTTTACTTTACCCACTTACGTATAAATAATAATGTAGAATGTAGGTAATACCACTGATTCAAGACTGTCATTTTCATTTTGTAATATATTTGTGAAAGTTGCTGTATTATATATTAACTAAGAATATTATATATTAACTAAATATTATATTATCTCCTTTCTATGAAGGTTATTTGTATAAAACTTGTAATTTTGTCACATTTTACAGACGGTCACTTTAGACTCTTAGAGTACTTGAATGAGACAGTTTCTTTCGTTGACTTTTCTATTCTTTACTACATTCATTGTTTATAATATAAACATTAACATAACAAGTTTATATTATCATCTAATCTTCTGTAACTAACAATTCACTTTGACGTTGTTGTTAAAAAATATTAAATGTAGTAACTGGAGAGATCTAATTTTGAATTATTTTTTTGGGCGTTGTTTCTCACATTCTTTACCTCATTACATTAATTATTGATTGCTGTTAGTGGGACTATTTATCTTCTTCATCAGACGCTCCAGATGATGTCAGATCAGTCTGTGTATCTAAGCGTAAGAGTGATTTACATTTGCCAGTTATGCGCCTAAAGTAGGCCAGCACATCCGATGTCTGCGCTGCTTTTTATTCACTAGGGTAGCATCCCTAGATCCTACATCAGTCACATCTTACGACATGCCTTGTAGATCGCAGTGGTACTATTCTTTGCTTCCCTTGCAGGCCCGGCACACAGGCGGACCATTTATATAAATAACAACGGCTAGTAAAGACACCATGTGTATGAAGTGGACATATATAATTCTAGAAATCTCTTCTTATCCTGATGTTGTAAAGTAAAACAGAATTAGAGAAGAAAAAAAGAAGATTGCTGTTGTATCATATTTGAACATTTTAAACTTTTTTTTTTACCTTCGTTGTTAACAATATTAAATGTAGTAACTTAAGATCCATTTCATTAATTTTTTTTTCTTCTAAGATTTATTATTCATGGCTTTATATTCATATTATAAATGACAATTTATTGTTTGTGATCTGTCCATTTTTTTCGTGGTCTTCCTCTCGCTTTCTTACTTGATGTTCTGTTAAAGAAGTCTGTATATAGTGGAGTTTGAGTTTGGTGAAAGAAAGTTGTGACAGAACGTGCGGTAATTACATCGGAAGCAAAGAATGAAGTGGCTCGGCAGCAATAAGAATGCAACCTAACCTCATTATAAACAGAACATCAGGAAAGAGACTAGAAAAGATGGATAGATTGTAGTACAATCCTGTCAAAGCAAAATACCCATTATCCCGCTACTAAACGAGACAAACATAAAACCACCCTTGGCAACAACCAGGTAACAGTGTGGCAACAACCAGGTAACAGTGTGACAACAACCAGGTAACAGTGTGACAACAACCAGATAACAGTGTGGCAACAAAGGAAGAATAAGATAGAAATGATGCTAATTAAATCATTATTGTCAAGTGAACTTATCAGCTCTGATCTGTAAGACCTGTTGTCAAGGCTGGTGCTACTGTTTGGCTAACTAGGCAGCAACTCAGGGCGTAGACAACAGAGAGGAATAAAGTATCAGTGTGTTAAGAGAGTGTAAAGTGGGAAAACCAAAATAATGAGTGGAAATATGAGACAAACTTGACTAGGGTGTAAATGAGCAGGGGTCTCTGTGGCTAAGTGGTTAAGCCCTCACCTCACGCTCCAAATGTCATGGGTTCAAATCTGGACTGCAGCGTTTTGTTCATGAGTGTATTTTGTTCCTAGAATTCCGAGACCCCTAGAATTGTTTGCAGGAGTTACTGAGTTTGTGCTTTGTGCAATACTCTCGGTAGGTGGCGTGCCATTTCTGCGGAGAGCAACCGAGCCATCTGGGGTAAAACACGGTGCTAGGAAGTCAATCCTTCGGCTTTAAACCCCTTTAGCACCAGCCATGTCTGTGACGCATAGTATCAAATATCTTCAGATACTTTTATAACCTTAGTGTTCTTTAGCCTTTTCTTGCCTGTGTGTTGCCGTGGCTCGCAAGGGAGCAAAGAGTAACAACATTGCGACCTACAAGGCATGTCTTAAAGGCGACTGAGGTAGGGGTCTAGGAAGCTGTCCTAGTAAATAAAAGTGTTGCGGAAATCTGATGTGCTGGCCTACTTGTAGGGGCAAAACTGGCACAACGTACAATCGCTCTTAGGCTCGGATCACATACAAATCACAAAGTGTGGTTTACAATTGGTCATATGGAGCGTTCAAAGAAGAATCGTTTGTCTGTCCCTAGTCTGCCTGTAATGCAACATATGTATTTGGCTGCCACTAGTCTGCCTGCTAGGTTACATATGTATTTGGCTATTCCTAGTCTGCCTACAAGGCTACATATGTATTTGGTTGTCCCGAAGTTGCTTCTCACAGCTTGACTTTCAATCCTTCTCCCCATTCATTACAGAACACCAATTCTTGTAGATGGAGCACATTAATTATAGAACATATTACTCAAGTATTTTGACTATACATTCTTCTTCTTTGAACGCTTCATATCGACGACTCGTTAACCACTCTGTGATTTGTATGTGATCTGAGTCTAAGAGCAATTGTACGTTGTGCCAATTATGCGCCTACAAGTAGGCCAGCACATCCGATTTCTGCGATGCTTTTTATTTACTAAGGTAGCTTCTCTAGGTCCTACATTAGTCGCCTCTTATGACATGCCTTGTATGTCGCAGTGGTACTATTCTTTGCTTCCATTGCGGGCCCCGGCACCACAAGGGCGTTGACTATACAGAAAAGGTAGGAAGAGAATATGACCGAAACAGTAAATATCCAAACCCGAGGGGGCTCCGTAAATGACCTGAAGCAAATCGTACTGTTTCATTGAAGGTACTTGTGCTATGACCTGGTCAGTGAACCATAAACAGGGAAGTCGAAATGAAATCGTGATATATACATATATATAATATATTTCAGACTTGTGATATCAGTGGACTTACCCTGATATCCAAGATCCAGACCCCAGCTATGGGCAAATAGCCCCACTGCCTTGTGGGAACCTCGGGAGAGGCAAAGGCTATGGGAGTAAACCCAAACAGAAAATTCGGAGCTGAGCCCCTAAGGCGGACATGCATCAAGTGATGTCCTACTGTATGGTAGTGAGACATGGACCACATATGCTAGACAAGAACATCGCCTCAACACCTTCCACATGCGCTGTCTCAGGCGAATATACAACATCCGATGGCAAGATCACATCTCCAATATAGAAGTCCTGAACAGTGCTGGCATTCCAAGCATGCACACTTTACTGAGTCAGCGACGTCTCAGATGGCTGGGACACGTGTGCCGTATGAGCGATGATAGAATCCCAAAGAACATTCTATATGGTCAACTCGCATCTGGTGCTAGACAGCATGGGCGCCCATTATTACGCTTCATTGACACATGCAAGTGTGATCTAACTTCATGCGGCATAGACAAAAACACTGGGAGCGGCTGGCCAAAGACAAGCAAGCATAGCGAGCGGCAGTGAGGGGCGGCTCAAAAGAAAGAAGAAAACAACATCACATGTGGAGGCAAAGGAGCACAGAGAGCAGAGAACATCACATGCATCGGCTCTAGTCTCCAGTTTTACCTGCAGCAACTGTGGCAAGGATTGCCACTCCAGAATAGGCCATTACAGCCACATGAAACGTTGTGATTCAGCACAGAACATACTACGTGACGCAACACCTATTGTCTCCTGAGACAAAGAGGCCGATGATGATGATGATAATATATTTATATATGTCAGTTAAACCTGTGACGTCTAACGGCAAAAAGCAGAGGACAAACGAAAGAAGCGTTGTGATCGGTCGCTACAACTGGAGTTCGCTATTTCCTTACACATTGCAAGAATTGCAATTCAAGTGATGAACAGTTTTGTGTTGCTACATTAGCGACGGCCATATGCATTTTATGCGGTGCATGTTGTTTTTGTGGCGGTACGCGGCTGTTTCATTCTGGAATTAGTTCACACAGGAAACATTTCACAGTTGTTAGCATTTCGTGTGATTTTCATTGGCACAGGAACGGAGCAATTATGGGGTGACCCGTTGCAGTGAAGTTGGAACCGTACTTATGAACTATGAACTATTTCCTTACACATGTTTGCAAGAAGCAATATGAAACAATTACGTAAGAAAACACCGATCATATGGAGCATGCATATTTTATATTCGTCTAGAGTCCCATTGTGTGTTTCAACGTTTCCAAACTCAAAGCCCGCACGTGTGGTGCCGGGACCCGCAAGGCAAGCAAAGAATAGTACCACTGCGATCTACAAGACTGATGTAGGACCTACGCATGTTGTGTTGCGGAAAGAGAGCAACGTCCTATAAAGGATACGCACCTTGATGATGATGGTTAGGCAATGGGGCGTAAGAAATAAAATACAACTAGCTATTTCGTCTGTATGGCTAGGCAATGGGGCGTAAGAAATAAAACACAACTAGCTATTTCGTCTGTATGGCTAGGTAATTGCCACGCGTAAGAAATACAGGTTTGTGGTTAGAATTCTGTGTTTGGTAATTTGTTTTTTTATGAAAGCCTCTAATACTTGTTCACTGTCCAAAATATTAGTTGTCAAAATGGGGTTATGTTACTATCAGGTTTGAGAAACTCTGTTCCAGACTAACTCGTCTGCTCTACCCGGATGTGTATCAACACTACTTCCATCTTTGTAAGGTAGACAGGCTGTAAATTAGAAGCACAACGTACTTCCTCTTATTGTCTCAGATCACAACGAATGATGTATACATAGTTATTCGAAATCTAAACATATTTAGAAATAACAATAATTTACAGAATATTTTGAACTTTAATTTCACCCTTTCAGTAGGTAATCATGAACAATAACAGCAGCTAATGAGGGGAAAATCATAATGACGGAGATGAGGTGTCTTAGAAGAGCTGCAGGTGTGACAATAAGAGACTTGGCCAACACTATTTTAAACCAGTCATCAACATGGCAAAACAGCAATAATAAATAATCTAACCCCGACAAGAATGGGTCTTAGAAGAGCTGCAGGTGTGACAATAAGTCTGGCCAACACTATGTTACCATTGTCAAACATGACCAATAACAGCAACTAATGAGCGGAAAATCATAACGACAGAGATGAGGTGTCTTAGAAGAGCTGCAGGTGTGACAATAAGAGACAAAATTAGAAATGAAGAAATCAGAAGAAGACTGTATGTAAAACCAGTCATGCAATTCATAAAAGAACAACAGATTAAATAATTTGGACACCTGACAAGAATGCCCTGGTATCACCTACCACAGAGAACCACACAGAAAAAGTATAACGAGTACAGAACAAGAGGAAGACCACGCAAAAGGTGGAGCGACGGCATCAAGAACAGCCTTACGAAAATGAACAACAGCTTATAAAGTGCCTTAAAACAAGCAAACACAAGATCACTACAACCCCCTCCCTCCACAACACTTCTATAAAGAAGTAAATGGTGGAATAGAAGAAGAAGGAGTAAGTAATTCTTTTTTAACCCCTAGACGCACTTATATTGTGATGTTTTAAAACAGGAGCCCACAATAGCGTAGTTGTTAGTCAACTTGCTTCTTAGACTAGCGGTCCGGGTTCAGTTCCACAGTGGGCGGGATATTTTTTGTCCGACCGTAACATCTCTCAGGTCGACCCAGCCTCAGTTTGGTACCAGGAAAAACACTGGGAAGTAAAATGCGGCCAGCGTGATGTGATGTTGACCACATCCCCCATCGTGTGCCGACGGTCAATGAAAAATACGGACTAACACAATATTAACCTATATATATATTTTTTTTCTCGATCCAGAAGCAGTTGAGCTGAAAGTTCTTCGGCTCGGTGTCATGGACATCGTAACCCTTCGGCTCGGTGCCACGAACACCGTAAATCTGGGGAACCTGTAGCTTTTCTGCCAGTCCGCGGAGTTGAACCCGCACTTACAGAGGACTAGTCACCCGTAGTCCAACGCGCTACGAAAACGCTGGGCACGCGGGCCATTAACCTATATACCACGTGGCATCTTCTTCTGCGTTCTCACTAGATTGGGATTTTAGGTTCTCTAATAAAGGCAGCCGTCTGCCTCAGATTATCAGCCACGCCATACAGTTTGTCTTGGACGCTAGTGTAAGTGGGCCACCTCTTTCTTCACAAGTCTGCACACCGGGGGCAGTTCTGTAGGATATAATTCCTATGATTTCTGCTTCCCCGTTTGTGCCGACCTCTTCCCGCAGTAAGTTTTGGCCACCCCCGTGATGGTAGGTCTGACATTCTTACTCCGTGGCTAAATCTCCGAGGCAGATTGGCGACCGTAGAATCCGTTATCCCATTCCTCATTGTGAGGGTCGTTGCACCATGTTATGCGCCTTACGGCCTGGTACATCCGTTTTCTGCAAGCATTTGTTTCGGGTTAACATTCCTAGCGGATACATGCATCCGATTTCAGCTAAACCTCCTTAGTCGCCTCTTACGACATGCGTGGCAGGTAACAGTGGTTCTATTCTTTACACCCCAAATTTGGGCCCCAGTGACCACTCGGGAGATACCACGGGGTACAAAAAGAGTTCTAAGAATACTGTATTCGCTAGTATACGGTCTTTGCAGCATTTAAAAAAAAACCAGTGAGCCCCTGTATTGACACACAAAAGCGAATAGGTTAAGAATATCAGAAATATTCTTTCTTTCTTTCTCGAATCCTGCTTGCCTCACAGCGTCAGGTCAAGAAGAGATTTCTAAAACGGGCCCTTGTATGCGCTTCGTAGATAGTCTCTTTCGTCGCCTCTGTTATCTCTGAGGTCCATTTTTGCGTGGCCGGCCTTTTGCTTTGTACCCATTGTATCGGAGCAGCATTGCTCTTTGAGGTGCACTGTCTGTTGGTAATCTGCTTACGTGGCCGAACCATTTAATTTGTTGTTTCTTGATGAAGTCTAGTACTGATGTTGTACCCACTTTTTCCTGATGTCTTCATTTCTAATTCTCAACCGGTCTCTTCTTGTTACACCCAACATTCTGCGTAGACACGTCATCTCTGTCGTGACTAGTTTTCTTCTATCATTTGTTGTTTGTGTCCAGGTATAATCGGTATAATCCAATATGTGCTGGTAGAGTTATGAAGAAATACTTATTTGTTAAAAAAACAACCAAAACAATTATATTTACTTCTTGAACTTGTTCCGCCCGAGTGGTTACCGGGGCCCAAATTTGGGATGTAAAGAATAGAACCACTGTTACCTGCCATGCATGTCGTAAGAGACAACTAAGGAGGTTTGGCTGAAATCGGATGCATGTGTCCTAAGCGTGTAGCAGTCTATGCGTTTAGGGGCCTACCAAATCAATGTGCAACGTATACACGTTCTTGGCAAAGATCAAACATATCACAAAGAGTGATTAAAATTGATCGTAAGAACGAACGCAAAGAAGAAGAAGAAGAACTTGTTCTACTTGGGGAATGGTTCCTCTTGAAATTTAATGTTTTTTGTTGACATAAAACTATGAACAATTATTTGTTTCCTTTGATGGTGATTTATCATTCCGATATTTTCATATTCGTCGAGTTTATCAGTTATTTATGTATATCTTATTCGAACGGTCCATATCAACTACTTTTTAACATCTCTTTGTGATTTGTATGTGAGCCGAGCCTAAAAGCGTTTGTACGTTGTACCAGTTATGCGCCTGCAAGCAGGGCCAGCACATCCGATTTCTGCAAAGATTTTTATTTACTAGGTATCTTCCTAAGCCCCTACCTCAGTTGCCTCTTATAACACGACTTGTAGGTCGCAGTGTTACTATTCTTTGCTCCCATTGCAAGCCCCGGCAATAAACGGGCGATATATTATATTATATATATATGTATATCTTCTTCTTCTTTGCGTTCGTTCTTTACGACCAATTTTAATCCCTCTTTGTGATATGTTTGATCTTTGCCAAGAACGTGTATACGTTGCACATTGATTTGGTAGGCCCCTAAACGCATAGACTTCTACACATTTAGGACATGTGCATCCGATTTCAGTCAAACCTCCTTAGTCGCTTCTTACGACATGCGTGGCAGGTAACAGTGGTTCTATTCTTCACACCCTAAATTTGGGCCCCGGTAACCACTCGGGCGATATATGTATATAAATAGCCGTCCATCGCAAGCGATGATGACAACAGTCTCAGACGTGTGCTGTTGCACCTCTCTCTGGTGTGTGCAGAGGTGAATGTAGAGTCCAATCCTAGAACACAATCCCCTACCACAGGTGGGACATACACGAACAAGGTTAGACATGTGTGTGTTGTGTGTTCTGTCTTTTCGCGCAGCTCGTTTTCTCTGTGCCTCAATGGCATGATGATTCTCAGCTATGCTGGTTCCTCTTGTGTTATTACAGCGCCACATTTGGCGATCTTGCGTAAGGGATTCCCAGCACGTGGTGTCTATATCGAAGCATTTCAGAGACACTTTAAGAGTGTCTTTAAAGCGTTTTTCTGTCCACCAGCAGAACGTCTGTCTCCTTCAAGTTCGTCATACATCAACTGTTTGGGAATGCGTTTATCAGGCAACCGAGCAACGTGACCGGCCCATCTCACATGGGCCTTCTGCAACAGGGCGTTGCCCTTGCTATCTTTGCTCTTGTGAGGATTTCGGTTTCTGGAATTTTGTCCTGCCAGCTTATTTTTAGTATTCTGCGTAGACAGTTTGTGTGGAAGTGGTTTAGTTTTCTTGCGTGCCTGCTATACACTGTTCATGTCTTATATATATATATATATATATATATATATATATATATATATATATATATATATATAATATATTTCCCAATCCAGAAGCACGTGAGCTTTCAGCTCTCGGCTCAGTGCCATGGACATCGTAACCCTTCGGTTCGGTGCCAGGAACACCGTAAATCTGGAGAACCTGTGACTTTTCTGCCAGCCCGTGAAGTGACCGCACTCCAGGAGCTTGTCACCGTAGTCCACGCCTACGACACACTGGGCAGGCGGCATATATATATATATATATATATATATAGGACTATCATATCCTCTGTGTCTATGTGACATCTCTTATCAAACCACATAACATGTCCTGCAAGACTGTCCCCTGTATGTCCTACCTAGTCTAGGATGCTGGCCCTACAACACAACACTACATTCTTCTTCTTTGCGTTCGGTTTCGTATGCTCGTCTAAATCATGAGATGGGTTGCCTCTATGAAGCTGCATGTCAGTTGCAGTTCTTCGAGAGTTCCATAGCTTTAGTAGCTTGTCCATGAGCTTAGGTCTGTAAGCTTTGTTCATGAGGCCATGTTTCATTTCGTTGGTGTATGTATGATGGACATGACTGCAGGATGTGCTCTGGAGTCTGTGTTTCTGTCTGGCATGACATTGTGCAGTCTGAGCAGGCTTTATTCTGTGCATGTGGTGGTGAGCCTGCAGGACCTGTTCTTAGGCGAAAGATTGTTGTGTGCTGTTTTCTGTTTAGTCTGCTGATGGAATCTTGTGGGTGTTGCAAACTGCATGACACAGAGATGAGCTCAGATAACAGTCGACTTCATCAGAACTCGCCTGACGGTATAATCATCACAGAAGAAGAAGAGCTATCACCATAACACTCGGATATACCTATTTGTTGCTCCGATCCCCGCCTCAACAAATCCAGCTGCGTCCAGCACTCCATGTTGATATTGATTAACTAATATTTTTGCCTATTTGGTATGTCGTTCTATTTGGGCTGTACATCCATCTCGACACCCATCTCTCTCAATCTGGTCAACGAGTGGTATTCTCTCTCTCGCGATCACCGCCCAAACCAATGTACCAATCTCTCCATAAATTCTATTCATGTGGAAATCTGATTCATGCAGCCTTAGCATTGGTGTGTTTTACGTCACATCTTCAGCATCATTTGCAGCTCTGGTGCTTATCCTTCAGCGATGTGTTCGGTTTCAGCCAGCGTTTACTCGGTTCGCTCTCCGTTCTGTAGCCATCTAGTGTTTTTCAGTCAAACCTCCTTAGTCGCCTCTTACGACATGCATGCCAGGTAACAGTGGTTCTATTCTTTACACCCCAATTTGAGCCCCGGTAACCACTCGGGCGAGCGAGTGGTATTCGCAACCTTGAAACTCCTCTGTTCTGAAAGACTTTCTCAATGCATTAAGAATATCATTTCGATCAATTGCAATGCCGTCTAATATCGTAGCCATGTCAACCAATCTATCATTTGAGTTGTTAATTGATTTGAGTTGTTAATTGATTTGAGTTGTTAATTGATTTGAGTTGTTAATTGATTTGATTGATATGATCATCATCATTGCACTTGGATGAACGACCATGTGTCATCTCTTTCTTACATATGTAGATCTCAGCGACAGCTTTCTGAATGATTTAATCGCCCGAGTGGTTACCGGGCCCAAATTGAGGTGTAAAGAATAGAACCACTGTTACCTGCCACGCATGTCGTAAGAGGCGACTAAGGAGGTAGAGTGTGGGCTAGCTACCCCATCGTAAAAACAATAGATGGCTACAGAACGGAGAGCGAACCGAGCAAACGCTGGCTGAAACCGGACACATCGCCGATGTATAAGCACCAGAGCTCCAAATGGTGCTGAAGATGTGACGTAAAACACACCAATGTTAAAGCTGCATGAATCAGATTTCCACATGAATAGATTTTATGGGGAGATCTGGTACATCGGTCTGGGCGGTGATGACGAGAGAGAGAGAATGATTTAATCATCCTTTTCTTTTGGTGTAAGCTAACGGATACACCCTGGTCTCTCCTGCAGCCATTTTTTGACCAGTTGGTCTGCCGATTCATTTCCTAGTATTTCCCAGTTAGACGATATCCACGACATGACGACATTGCACTGGTTACAACCGGCCAGATAGTATGGCTTGTAGACCTGGAAATTTTGTGAACTTGAGTGCTTTGAGTGCAGATCTTGTATCTGTCAAGAACTCCACAGATCCTGAACCGAGATTAGGAGTTCGCTAGTTTCTCAGTTGAGCAGACTGTCATATCTGTTTATGCTGACATATTTTTGCTTTTTAGAGTTACACACTCCCGTGTGTTGTCGGGGCCTGGACAAAATAGTAACACTATAAGGCATGTCGAGAGGCGTAGACGCCTGTGCGACTCAAGGAAAAATAGTCACTGCGATCTATAAGGCATGTCGTAAGATGGGGCTAATGTAGGGGACCGCCGTGTGTGCCGGGACTCTCAAGGGAAACAAAATAGTAACACTGCGACCTACAAGGCATGTCGTAAGAGGCGATTAAGGTAGGGACCCGCCCGTGTTTTGCCGGGATTCTCAAGGGGAGCAACGAATAGTAACACTGCGATCTATAAGGCATGTCGTAAGAGGCGATTCAGACAGGGAAGGGCTCGCCCATGCGCGCTGCCGTGGCTCGAAAGGGGAGGAAAGGATAAGCTAAAAAACTTCAACAGACATGAAACGTACAATTGAAATAGTGGGAAAAGAGCTAAGGAAGAGACGCTAGCAATGGATAGGAAACACACTGAGAAAACCACGACCAGAAACATTGCAACACAGGCATTGATTTAGAACCCACATGGAAAGAGGAGTAGGGGAAAACCTAGAAATACCTGTAGAAGAGAGCTCGAGACGGATATTAGAAGGATAGGCAAACCACGGAAACGAATTTGATTCCAAACAACATGCCGCGGATTTTGACCCAGGTACGGTTGGATTGTGATCGAACTCATTGTCGTTTTAGCTACAGACATCAACGAACAAACAACTACGATAGGCAAAAATAACCCCCAGAATTTAAGGGAAAGAATTGGAAGGGATGGCTACCGGGGACCAAATTTGGAGTGTAAAGAATAGAACTACTGTTACCTGCCATGCATGTCGTAAGAGGCGATTAAGGAGGTTTGCCTGAAATCGGATGCATGTGTCCTAAACGTGTAGAAGTCTATGCGTTTAGGGGCCTACAAACCAATGTGCAACGTATACACGTTCTTGGCAAAGATCAAACATATCACAAAGAGTGATTAAAATTGGTCGTAAAGAACGAACGCAAAGAAGAGAAGGAAGGGATGGCAAGAGAGAGGAAGAGCTGGAAGAAGTTTGTTGAAGACTTCTCTGTTGAGTAATGAAAGATGAAGAAAACAGTTATACATGTGTTTTGTGTGTGTATGATTCATGTACGAAACACACATTGCCAACACAGTCTGTGTATACTCAGAATATATCGTTAACATGGGCTGGTAGTTAGTTAGCCCCACTTCAGTATAAGAACACTTGTAATATGAGTTTGCCAAGTCTAGTTATGTTTGTCAGTACTAATTAGGCAGTGGAAAAACATGTATGTGCTTTTGAATATACGTGTTACAGAAGAGTCCCTCGTATATCATGGACAGCGAAGAGAACAAATAGATCTATCCAGAAAGAAATCAAAATCAAAGAAAACTGACTACTTTCTTCTTCTTTTGTCGTCACACTGCTACCGGATTGTTTCCCAGTGTCGTGGTTTTGTTTTTGTCTTGCGCTGTTCTGGTGGCTTGTGTGATTGTTATTTTTGCTCTTTCACAGAATTCTGCTATGCCATTTAACCATCTTTTTCGTGGTCTTCCTCTCGCCTTCTTTCCTGATGTTCTGTTGTAGAAGACTATACTGGCTAATGCTACAAATAAGAAAGAGAAAATTGAGGTATTTTGGACATAAGACACGAAGGGCTGGAGAAGACCAACATGCATACCGGCAAAGAGAAGAAGAGGAAGACAACGGAGAAGAAGGATTCAGGATGTAACTGATGGTTTGAACATGACGGCTGCGGAGACGGGACATCTGACATATGAGAGAGAGAGAAATTCCGAAGGACTGTTGGGGTGGCAAGTTCTGCTCAGGACAAGTTATTTGATGATGACTAATTAGTCTTAACTGGCACATGTCGTTTGACTTGTTTGCCAGGATTAGCCAGACATCCAATCCATATTTATTAAACATTTTGTTTCTTCAAGATCTATGAGGTTTTAAGGCGAAGGATTGTCTTCATTGCACCGGGTTTCTACGACCCGTCCCTGCCGAATACGCCATCTACCAACTTGTCCACAAACCTGATCTCCCCTTAAGGATCTCAAGATGTCTGACCACAACATTGACTACCTCTTAACCACTTGAAATGGGTATGATGCTTGGGACTGTCCAAATGCTAGGACCTCTGTCTAAGCTGACTCCTGATCCAAGATGTTGCTCCTAAAATGTCCAAACTGACCTCTGTCAAGCTGACCTCTGCCAAGATGGCCTCTGCAAGCTGACTCTGTTAAGCTGACCTCTGCCAAGATGGTCCCAACTGATCTGCCAAACATGACCGCCGTGTCACAAGTCAGTAACTACTTGGAGTGTAGTAGAGTCTTGAGTCAACTTGGAGGTTAGTTGAGTCTTGGTCAACTTGGAGGTTGAGTAGAGTCTTGGTCAACTTGGAGGTTGAGTAGAGTCTTGGTCAACTTGGAGGTTGAGTAGAGTCTTGGTCAACTTGGAGGTTGAGTAGAGTCTTGGTCAACTTGGAGGTTGATTTGAGTCTTGGTCAACTTGGGGTTGAGTAGATCTTGGTCAACTTGAGGTTGAGTAGAGTCTTGGTCAACTTGGAGTTGAGTAGATCTTGGTCAACGTTGGAGAGCTTAGAGGTTAGAGAGTCTTGGTCAACTTGGAGGTTGAGTAGCGTCTTGGTCAACTTGAGGTTGAGTAGAGTCTTGGTCAACTTGGAGGTTGAGTAGAGTCTTGGTCAACTTGGAGGTTGAGAGCTGGTTACTTGGGGGTTAGTAGAGTCTTGGTCAACTTAGGGAAGTTGGAATTAGGGTAGTGAGTCTTGGTCAACTTGGAGGTTAGTAGAGTTTGTCAACTTGGAGTTGGAATGGAGCCTGGTCAACTTGGAGGTTGAGTAGAGTCTTGGTAAATTTGGAAGTGTAGCAGGAACCTGGTCTATTTGGTTTTGCTGACTTCCATTATTTTATTCACTGCGTTGTAGACCCCAATAGTTCTATATTTAGTAAACAGGATGTCAGGATCGAGAAATTGTTCATGCATTGAATCTGTGTATATTGTTTAGACAACCTGACAGAGCCATTCTTGAATTATGGAATTCTAAGCTATTAATTCACTTCCTTCTTGTATGCTGACACGCTTGCATACACACAAACATTCACACACGTATGTACATACACACACACACACACACACACACACATATGACATATAAATAGACAGTGTACAGGTATTAGGGCTTCGAAAAAATTATAAATTACCAAACACAGGATTTGAACCACTAACCCTTATTTCTTAGGGCACCAATTGTCTAGCCTACAACACAAGCGTTTTTAAGAACACTACCAGCTATCTCTCCAATAAAAGAGCTTTACCGAGGAGTGTCTTTCATAAACACTTCGTTTGTTGAACACAGAATAACGAGGTCAGATTCGATTGAACAGTGTTGGAAAGAACTATAAAAATCCTTAAACAGAGAATTGTGTGCTTCACAGTTCCAGCGACGCTATATTTATCTGTTGTGTGCATGCATGTATGTTCTACTTATATAAGAAGCTGCAGGATAGGTAGAGAAATATTATGGCACTGTCATTTACACAGTGCCGACCCTGATATGCAAGTGTATGGTAGTGTTTCTTTTTTACTCAGCACGTATTGTGCTTAAAACCTATGTACCATATTCTTGATTGTGATGAAGTGTAGACGATTATCATGCTTCTAACTTTTTCTTTTGTCCTTCTATAGAAGGCATGCAGCCAGTCCCTCAACCCCAGGTGGTACCAAATCTGCACGTTAATAGCAGATAGCAACACTAGAACGAGACATTTACGTAGTGAAACTAGTTGACGTAGAATTGTGTAGTGACTGCGTAGCAACGTTAGAAAACCTAGAGAGACCGATATACACAAGGAACATGGGCAGATGTGTTTTGTCTGTGCTTAAGTAACATCCATACAAATAAACGAATGTCACAACATGATGGTTGTTTTACTATATTGTAACCGTCCTGAAGATGTATTGTCCTGAACTAAACCACCAACATCATCATGCAGTCACTTATGATGTTCTTTGTGGTGATTGCATGATGATGTGGTGGTTTAGTTCAGGACAATACATCTTCAGGACGGTTACAATATAGTAAAACAACCATCATCATCATCATCATAAAACAACCATGCAATCACCACAAAGAACATCATAAGTGACTGCATCAAATACAAAAACTACAACACTTCTCTGCTTTTGCCGTTAGGTGTAACAGGTTTAACTGATGATCGGTTTCCGAGATAGTGCAAGCTTGGCCGCTTGATATGCTGTAGTATTGCGGAGTTTTAAGATGTTTGTAACTCCCATCAATTTATCTTTTTCTTGGTCTGCGACTTCCTCTTGATAATTCCATTTCAGGTTGTACACTTTTGCAACTGGTGTATTTGGGTTCATTCTCACCAATACTTCTACTTATTCTATTTAATTCATTGTTTTTTTGGTTATTTCATCTTACAGAAAGTTAAAATAATTTCAACATGACCTAATATGGAAATTGTAGCATATCCTAAAGGCGTAGCCATCAACCACAGCAAACTAGTCGTTGATTTTCTAGGCACCACTCATACGTTTAGTAGTTTGCCATTGCTTTCTGAGCGGTGAGGTCTATTTCTACCTTTTTATAAAATCCACGGAAACAGATTTTCTTCCAAACTTGCCCACTGTGGGGTTTGAACCAGGTACGCTTAGGTTCGTGATCGAGCTCACTACCACTTGAGCTATAGACGCTCACATATATATATATATATATATATATATATATAAAACCGCCAGTGGTTACGGTGCCCAAATTTGGGATGTAAAGAATAGAACCACTGTTACCTGCCATGCATGTCATAAGAGGCGACTAAGGAGATTTGGCTGAAATCGGATGCATGTGTCCTAAACGTGTAGAAGTCTATGCATTTAGGGCCTACCAAACCAATGTGCAAAGTATATACGTTCTTGGCAAAGATCAAACATATCACAAAGAGTGATTAAAATTGGTCGTAAAGAACGAACGCAAAGAAATATATATATAACAATTAAAAAAATGGCTCAATATTTTTTGAAGCAGCACCGCCATTAATTTTAGCTATAAGCCGCCACTTCACTTCTGGCTACATTTGCATTCATTGTTGTCTAAAATGTTTATTTCTCATTTCAGCAGTGGAAGAAGCGCTATTTTGTTTTACGTAAGCCATCCGGCAGTCTTCCAGACCAGTATGAGTTATATTATTACAAGGATCAGCGTTGTAATAACAAAAAGGGATCCATTGACTTGGAACAGTGTGAGCAGATTATTGAAGCTTTGGACTCGGATATTTTCCCCTACCTTCTTGCCATCAAAACCAGTTATAAAAACAAGGTGATTCTTCTTCTTCTTCTCTGCGTTCATTCTTTACGACCAATTGTAATCACTCTTTGTGATATGTTTGATCTTGCCAAGAACGTGTATACGTTGCATATTGGTTTGGTAGGCCCCTAAACACATAGACTTCTACACGTTTAGGTCATGTGCATTCGATTTCAGCCAAATCTCTTAGTCGCCTTTTACAACATGCGTGGCAGGTAACAGTGGTTCTATTCTTTACACCCCACATTTGGGCCCGGTAACCACTCGGGCGAGGTGATTTATTCATAGTTATACATTGTTCACCATCTTTATGAATTGATTTATTGATTGATAGGACCATCGTCATTACACTTTGGTGAGTAACTATGTGTGCTCGAATCTCTTTCTTACACAAGAAGATCGCAGCGGCAGTGCACAAACTCCATAGTACAGGGTTCCCAATGTCATTTTGAAGATGGTGAAAATATCTTATCTGAATTTTTTATTATTTAATTTTTCTAATAAATTTTGCCAGGGCAGCAGTATTCCAGCCCGCTATTCTTGATTTTGAACTGCCAATGGTTCTTTTACGTGCTCAACTTGAATACAGGACCTACGTTTTATCGCCTGTTTCCGATAGGACTAGGAACTCGATCTTACCTACACTGAGATCAGGAACTTTGAAAAATATCTGATGTCTCCACAGGAAGTGAACCGAGTACCTTTGTAATTAGCAAAGGTGATTTATCCACTGTCTTCTATTGTTCACCATCTTTATGAAATGACAGAGGTGATTTATCCACTCTTTTCCATTGATACAAATTGCCAGGTATGCGTCTCGGAGATTCTTAGACTATAGGGAAAACAAAACATTATCTCCTGGGACAAAGAGGAAGATTATGGCGATGATGAATTCGTTTTTAAAGCTGAAGGATTGAATTCATTGCACTGGGTTTTACCACATATGGCTCGGTACCTCTCCGCAGAAATGGACACCACCTGCCAAGAGTTTTGCATAAACTCCGTACCTCTGGCAAAAATCCTAGGGTTTTTCCCGATCCAGAAGCACTTGAGCTTTTCAGCTCTTCGGCTCAGTGCCATGGACATCGTAATCCTTCGGTTTGGTGCCACGAACACCGTAAATCTGGGAAATCTGTGGCTTTTTCTGCCATCCCGCGGAATTGAACCCGCACACACAGAGGGGTAGTCACCCGTAGTCCAAGCGCTCACTGAACACTCTGTGCAGACGGGCATCTGGATTAAAAATGCCTTAGACTCACAAGACAAAGGTGTAACTACTTAGCAACAGAGTTCCCCCTCCCAAATAAATTCGTACAATTTTTTCTAATTATGCTGCTGCAGTAAACCTTTAACTGATCTTCCGAAAAATTGTCTTTGGCGTTGGATATTTTTTCTTGTAAATATCTGTGTTGTGTGTTGGAGAGATAATTTGTTGTAATTTTGGTTTTGCTTTCCTGAAGGTACGCACATATTTCTTGGCTACTGACACAGAGAATGATATGAACAGCTGGGTTCGGTGGTTGTGTCATATCTGCGGACTCAGACCAGAGGATCAACGTAAGTCAACTTCTTCTATTTCTTCGAGTACTCCACATCGACCACTTGTTAACCAATTTTTGTGATTTGTGTGTGATCTGATCTGAGCCTAAGAGCGATTGTATGTTGTGCTAGTTATGCACCTACAAGTAGGGCAGCACATCCGATTTCTGCGACACTTTTTATTTGCTTGGGTAACTTCCCTTAGCCCCTACCTATATATGGGAAGACTGCAGTAAAACTATGCAGCAATGGTGAAACACGTAAAAACATAGTATTATAGTTTTACAAAATACAAAATGTATTGTTTCATATTTTGTAAAACTACAATACTTTATTTTTACGTGTTTCCATAGGCCCTACCTCCTTGCCTTTTACAACATGCCTAGTAAGGTCGCAGTGTTACTATTCTTTGCTCCCCTTGCTTGCCCCAGCAACACACATGCGAATGTAAGTCAACATTTTGTAGGTCATCTCTTTCAGATCGGATTATGTGTTATATCCGCAGTATGCAGACCTGAGAAGAAAGAGTGGCCACATACAACACCATCCAAGACAAACTGTATGGCATGGCTGACAATCTGAGACAGATGGTAGCCTTTATTAAAGAATCCGGAATCCCAGTCTAGACTTCGACTAAAATTTGGATTATACAAAATGAGTTAAATATTAATGTATTAATGTAAAAATTTAAAGTAATGCCGCAACACACGGTGAGACTACAACTAAACTAATAGCGGAGACCAGTAAAAAAATAAAATTGTGCTCATAAAGAATAATTTTGTAACGTCAGCTCTTTTGAAGAAGCATGTGTTATTATTTATTCTGACAGCTACAGACATACCTGATCTGAAACCTGACACTGCAACAGAAGCTGCAGAACTGGCAGGAGAACTACCTGGGAAACCAAACACAGTCAATGGTGTATCCAACAGTCTACAGCCACAGGCTAAAAAAGCAACACCAACACCATTGCCTACATCACCACAGCCGACATCATCACAGCCGACATCTCCACAGACAAAAGATGTTCACCAAGAAAGTCCCCCACTGCTTGCATCTACAGGTTTGAACATTTGTTTTTCAAGTTACATAGCTGTATGTATTAGCACTCATGTGGTTAAATGGTTAGAGTGCTGGTGTATGCAAGTGGTAATAGTGTTGGTGTAGTCAATTGGTTATAGTGCTGGTGTAATCAAGTAGTTAGAGTGCTTATGTAGTCAAGTGGTTTGGGTGCTGTATAGCTAAGTGGTTAGAGTGCTGGTGTAGTCGAGTGGTTTGGGTGCTGTATAGTTAAGTGGTTAGGGTGCTGGTGTAGTCAAGTGGTTTGGGTGCTGTATAGTTAAGTGGTTAGGGTGCTGGTGTAGTCAAGTGGTTTGGGTGCTGTATAGTT
The DNA here is from genome assembly GCA_020796225.1 of Arion vulgaris. Taxonomy (NCBI): domain Eukaryota; kingdom Metazoa; phylum Mollusca; class Gastropoda; order Stylommatophora; family Arionidae; genus Arion; species Arion vulgaris. Next base: position 21,684,650 of record CM036776.1, read on the forward strand.
AAGTGGTTAGAGTGCTGGTGTAGTTCAGTGGTTAGGGTGCTGGTGTAGTCGAGTGGTTTGGGTGCTGTATAGTTAAGTGGTTAGGGTGCTGTATAGTTAAGTGGTTAGAGTGCTTATGTAGTCAATTGGTTTGGGTGCTGTATAGTAGTGAGCGTCTGTAGCTCAAGCGGTAGTGAGCTTGATCACGAACTCAAGCGTACCTGGTTCAAACCCCATGGTGGGCAAGTTTGGAAGCAAATTCGTTTCCGTGGATTTTTACAAAAGGTAGAAATAGACCTCACCGTTCAGAAAGCAATGGCAAACTACTGAACGTATAAGTGGTGCCTAGAAAATCAATGACTCGTTTACTGTGGTTGATGGCTACGTCCTTTAGGATATGCCACGATTTTCATTTCATAGTTACGTGGTTAGAGTGCTGGTGCAGACAAGTGGTTTGGGTGCTGTATAGTTAAGTGGTTATAGTGCTGGTGTAGTTAAGTGGTTATAGTGCTGGTGTAGTCGAGTGGTTTGGGTGCTGTATGTTTAAGTGGTTATAGTGCTGGTGTAGTCAAATTGTTATAGTGCTGGTGTAGTTTAGTTGTTTGGGTGCTGTATAGTTAAGTAGTTAGAATGGTGGTGTGACTGATTGGTTAGAGTGTGTGTGTAGTTAATGAGCTAGAAGGCTGGTAGGGCTAAGGTGTTAGAGTACTGGTGTAGTCAAGTGGTTGACTGCTGTTTTAGTATTGTCAAATATCCTTGTTTTATTATTGTCAAATATTCTTGTTTTATTATTGTCAAATATCCTTGTTTTATTATTGTCAAATATCCATGTTTTATTATTGTCAAATATCTTTGTTTTATTATTGTCAAATATCTTTGTTTTATTATTGTCAAATATCCTTGTTTTATTATTGTCAAATATCTTTGTTTTATTATTGTCAAATATCTTTGTTTTATTATTGTCAAATATCCTTGTTTTATTATTGCAATATCCTTGTTTTATTATTGTCCAAATATCTTTGTTTTATTATTGTCAAATATCCATGTTTTATTATTGTCAAATATCTTTGTTTTATTATTGTCAAATATCTTTGTTTTATTATTGTCAAATATCTTTGTTTTATTATTGTGAAATATCCTTGTTGATTCATTTGAATACTTTATTTGATATTTGACTTTCTAGAAACGTCGGACAAAACAGCTGGTCAGTTGAGGATAATATTGATGTTGAGAATCGCCCAGACTCTGATGTCCCACCCTTACCTTTAAACGGCAACAATGAACAATGGCATGCTAAATAATGGAACCTTACACATAAAATGTATACGATCATCACCACTAACATAAACATTCTGGCCCATATCATGTTCCACTAATGTAGGTACACGAGACAGGAAAATTTCTTCAGAGGACACAGATAAAATCTCATTTACTGATGCGCAGTCCTATCAGACCCATAGCCCTAATACCAGTCTTCCTTCTCTGCCAGACTCGTGGAATTCAGATGTCATCACTGGCCAAACCAACACTTCCAAAGACAGCTACGATTATCCTCATCCTGACCGTGGGGGTTTACTCATCTCTTCAGACAGTGAGATTCTTCCAGAACGACCACCCAAACCGTTTCTTCCTTCCCCATATCAGAACCTACCACCTACAGAGAGAACAGTCTCCGTTATAGATTTGACAAACACAGTGCCTGCCCCTCCTAAATGTAACCAGTCTCTTCACATAAGTGGATATGATGTCCCTCGTCTGACGTCACAACGATCAGTTCATACACATCAGATGGAGTTGTCACTTGTTCCTACAGTTCCTCGGGAATCCAGTAACCTTCCATCAGCTAACTTCTCATCGCATACATACTTAAATACAACTAACACACCAGGGTCGTTTGAAATGCCTTTGGAAAATAAAAGTGGAGGCAGCGATATTAAGAGTTTTGATTATTTGGATACCGCAGCAAGTCCACCTGCTGTTCCTCCGCCGCGGACAGGATTTATCGGACAGCGACAAGATGACCGCTCTGTCAATTCCATTTATCAGCACCCTCCACCATCATCTGCTTCAGTGGTTTCTTCTGGGAGCCCAACCCGTCCGCATGTCCAGACGGCCTCTCAGAGTCCTAATGCCAGTCACAATGGCAATCCTACAAATAGTCAAGTTCAAGGTTAGTATATACATAATGCCTTCTGACCTCATTACTACCCAGGTCACATCTTAAATGTCATTAATATATTGAAATAAGAAATACATTTCCAGAATGTATTGTTAAATTATAATCTTCTTCTACACCCTTCTTCACCTAGGGTAACATAGGTCCGCAACCAACACAATCCAAGCCTTCCTTTTTAAGGCCATCTTTTCCAGATCTCTACACTCCCCATTTTCTTGCTTTCCATCTCCAGGTGTTCCTGACTCTTCCTTTACCACTATTACCTTGTGGGTTCCATCAGAGGCTGTGTCTCGTGATGCTAACAGATGGTCTCCTCAGTGTTTGTTCTATCCATCGCCACCTTCTGCCCCTTATCTCTTGTTCCACCTGTTGTTCTCCTGCTCTATCCCACAATTCCCTGTTTGTGGTTCTGTCATATCATCGTAGATGGAGTATCCTGCGCAGACTTCTATTGATGAATGTCTGCAATGTTTTGGTGTTCCCCTTATTTGTTCTCTGTGTCTCCGCTCCATATAGAAGGACAGCCTTGACATTTGAGTTAAATATTATTATCTTAGTTTTATTTCTGATCATTCTTGAACTCCATATGTTCTTCAGAATGGCAAATGCTGATCTTGCCTTTTGTATTCTAACCCTAACATCTTCATCTGAGTCACCTTGAATGTTGATAACACTTCCCAGATATGTAAATGTGTCCACCTCTTTTAATGGTGCTCCTATCAATATGATCTGGTCTCTAGAATTAACATTTAATCTCATGATCTTTGTTTTTTTCCTCATGAATAGTCAGACCCATTTGTTGTGAGATTGTTTCTAGTTTAGTTGTTTTCTCCTGCATCTGTTGTTGGCTGTGAGAGAGGAGTGCTAGATCATCTGCAAATTGTAATCTTCACTTGGCTTAATTCTTCTTGTTTCAGATGAAGCATAGGCCTGCAACTATTACTCTTTATTAGTTTATATTCTGGACGTTTTTCAGGATTTTGTACACCTGTGAAGTACAGTATCGCAAAATGGTGATTCAGAAAGGGTATCATTGGAAAAAGTCAAACTTCTATAATGTTCAACAAAATCTTGAAAACCAAGTGGTTAAATCTTAAAACAAAACTTAAAATATGTCGTTATGTTATGCTATCGACATCATGACACATTTGGCATTCCTATTTGTGCTCTGTCCTCTGCTGCAGCAGCCATCCTAAAGTCCATTTGCGCACCGTACCCATGAGAAGTTGATTACTATATCTTCTCTCTCTACCACAAAGACGACACTGTATGGCATGTCCAAACTTCACTTCTAATTCTCAAACTCGTTCCAGTGTCTGAGACTTGCCCATGTCACATAATTGAGAGTGTACCCATTGATATCGGCTCTGTCCATACCTTTGCCTGCTTGAGTCGAGGAATTAAAAACTTGAAATATGTAGATATGTATAGTGTCATAGGAGTGTTATTATACAGTAATGAGCGATGAAAAATAACCAACAACATCAAATACTTTTCTGTTTGAAAAGAATGAGAAACCATCTTACTATGGAATACCAGGAAAATAAACATCAGACCGAATGGTAAAGGAGGGTGATGCAGGAGAGCAACCGGATGCACCAGTTACCTACCACCAACAGAAAAGGATGATTAAATCAATCATAAATTCACCAATACCAACACAAGACAACTACCCAAAATATAAGCAGAATAGAACAAGTTGTCATTCTTCGTCTTAGAACAGGATACAATCAACTCCACAGCCACATGTATACAAAATTGGCAGTTTAGCCATGTGTACATAGGGACATACACAACAGACTGCAGAGCACATGCGGCTTCAAGACTGTTCCGAATAGAAAATACTCAGGTTAACTCACTGTCCCGGGCAGACACCACTGGCAAGAAAACTACACGAATCTCTGGGTGAGCTACAAAAGACAGGTCAATAAATAGTAAACAAGTATTTATGAAACTGCAAGTTATATAGTATTAAAAAGAAATTACGAATTTTCAAATGTTGTATCAATCCTAACATATGCCATGGAAGTTGGAAGATGACAAAAGATATAGAAAGCAAGTTGAAGGCATTTGAAAATAGATGTCTGTGAAAAATAATGACATAGAATGGAACAAATTCAGGAGAAGTGATGAAATCAGAGATATGTCTAGTCAAGCACTAGTAACAACTGTTATATGAAAGAGAAGATGGAGATATGTTAGATACACCTTGAGAAGAAATGATCAAAGAATATCAAAGCAGACATTGAAGTGGGTTGCAAAGGGTTCAAGAAAGAGAGGATGACCTAGGGAGACCCTGAAACGCTGAGAGAGGCAAAAAATATAGGTCTCAGTTCCATGAAGGAGATTGAGCGAGTTGCCCAGGATAGAGCGGTATGGTGAAATTGCTTGCAGGCCCTATGTAACGTATAACGATACGAGATGAATTATTATTATTATAAATAAGTATTTAGGGCCTCGAATAAAATCACCAAACACAGAATTCAAACCATAAACCTCAATTTTCCTAGATAAAACTTCATGTGCCATCTCCACACATTAACAATCGGTTATCAATGACAAAGAAGAATATGCTATTACTTACTGTGATTTACTTAAGTGTCAAACAACGGAGACACGATGAAAGAAATAAAATCTCGTATTGCTATAGCAGCTAGTGCCTTCACTAAATTAACGAATATCTGGCAATCTCAAGACCTTAGTATATGCACAAAAGTTAAATTATTTAGGTCATGTGTGATTCCTGTACTGACCTACGGTTGTGAAAGTTGAAATCAACAAAGAAAATTGATAAGAAACTGGACAGCTTTGAGAATAAATGTCTCCGAAAATTATTAAAAGTAAAATGGAGTGATTTCGTTTCTAACAACACAGTGAGAGATAGAACTCACCAACAACCCGTATCAAATATTATAAGGAAACGAAGGTGGAAATATTTAGGTCATGTTCTTAGATCAGACGAAAAGAGACTAAATCGACAAGTCCTTATGTGGTCACCAGTTGGGAAAAGAAAACGTGGAAGACCAAAGACCACTCTTCAAGAACCATCCAACAAGAAAGTAAACTATTGGGATGTAAAACCATACAAGATCTCCAACTGCTAGCAAAGAACCGTATCATATGGAGATCTAAAACCTCTGCCCTATGTGCCGCCTTTGGCACGAAAGGAACAAACTAACTACCGTGATTTATTTCATTAATTTGTTTCCATTTCTATCACAGATGAAAGCACCTTGGGTATCTTCAGTACCAAACGGACACGAAGCTTCAAGAGTCCTCACAGTTTGAAGAACCATTCTGTGAAAAGAAGGTTTGTACTGTCATATCGGTGGTCATTGAGTTGTTCGTATGTGTCGATTCCTTCCCGCCAATAATGGCTGACACATTCCGTTTCTGAGGACATCTTTTTTTGAGGTTGTTCTCTAGACAAGTCCTGCTGACGAGATCTGTCTTCCCGGTTTGTCTGGAGTCGTCCTACTCTGGATGACTTCAGCTTCTGTTTCGGGTTTCACCAACCCAGGCTTTTATGCAGGGTGTGCTCCCTGGACACTGTAGTTTAATCCCATATACTTACGGGAAAGTGTCATAGACGTAGAAGACAAGACAAGAAAAGAATGTCCCTCAAGAGAGAGAGAGACAAGTTGATATTTATCTCATAGTTGGGGATGGGTTGGTTGCAGCCAGAAATTTACCCCTCGCCGGTGGGTTCTGTGCTGTCACCTTATGAGGCCCCATCCTTCTCCCCGACTTTTGGTCTGGCCTTTCACCTTCAGTCTGTCGGCTTGGTTAGACCTGCCAGGAGTTAGACTCCTGCCAACATAGCCTGAAGGATCCTAAAGGCACACAAACCCTCCAACCACGATAAGGTAGGCTAATATGAAGGGACTGTCATATCATAGGCAGAAGAATGAATACAAATTTCTCCCCTTAGAAACTTATTGATTGAACAAATATATGGCCTCCGATAACATAAGGCCGGCGGGCTCAGGTAAACATTCTAGGAAATCAGACTACAATGTTCTCACATTGTGCGCATGATCTCACATTCCAGTATTATTGTATAAAGACAAATTCATTTTAAAAACAACACAACACGCTAAATCAAATGAGCAAATGAAAACGAGCAAATGAAAAATGGAGAACGAGCAAATTCAAAGTTGAATTTTCTCATAATTGTCTTTCTTGTATATTCAAGGGAGACTATAATGAAATATTTTATTAGGGGACATAATTTAGGATTATGATAACACACTGTGCTAGGTGCCATGTAAATTCTAGGGCTACTTCCAACTCTTCCTTATATTGTTAATCTTTGCTTCTTCTTCTTCGAACGCTCCATATCGACCACTTGTTAACCACTCTGTATGATTTGTATGCTATCTGAGCCTAAGAGTGATTGTACGCTGTGACAGCTATGCAGCTACAAGTAGGCCAGCACAGCCAATTTCTGCGATGCTTTTTATTTACTAGGGCAGTTTCCCTAGGTCCGTACCTCATTTGCCTCTTACGACATGCCTTGTAGATCGCAGTGGTACTATTCTTTGCTTCCTTGCGGGCACCGGCACCACACGGGCGAATATTTGCCTCTAAATCTCTTTTCCGTGTATTTCTAAACTTTCTCTTTTTTTAAATTTCTAAATTTACTTTTTCCTTTCATTGCGGTTCCTGGAAAGGACCCTTATTGTTATTTTCCTATCAAGTTTTCTCAAAGGGTGTCCTATCTAGCGCCAGCATTTTGTCTTCACTGCTTGGTTTACTGGAATCTGTCTTTTTCTCTCCATAAGCTCCATTTGTGACCCTATCATACCATCTCATTCCTTCTATTCTGCGCAGACACCAGATGAATGTTTGCAGCTTATTCGTTATTTTTTTAGTCATTTTTTCATGTTTCTGAATAATCACTTATTACTTAACACTTTCTCTCCATTAAGTCACTGACAGTGATGCAGAGGGTAGTTCTTCAAGCCAAAAAACCGATGACAGTAACCAATTTGGCTTGCCATATTAAAATTTTTAATCTTTAATACTTCGTCTTCAGCGATCTCTGGTCATTTTACTGTGGATCACAAACTGGGCAGTCTATTTCAGGTCTGTCAGGTTTCCTCAAAGCTTATTTTTTATTTCGACTGGGTGTGGCCACATGTTGCCTCTCAGCTCACCAAGGAGAGGACAATCTTCGTGTCTGTTCCTCCTGCTGACACTGGCAGAGAGCTGTTTGACTTATTCCTAGTCTACGTATGTGTTTGCGGTGTCTAGTACATAGGTGAAATATAATTACCTGGTCTGTTCTGCTTAGGTCTTTGAGCTGTGAGAAAGTCTTTTCAATAATCATATCTCGTTTATGTCTTCCAGTCTACTGCAGATTCTCTCTTCATGAGGGTTTTGATCTTCATTGTACTGGGAAATCTAAGAAATCAAATCTAGAACAAAAATTAGGATATTTAACTTTAATGTTAAAGCGGTTCTGCTGTATGGGTCAGAAACATGGAGAATGACTAAAATAATAATGCATAAATTGCAAACATTCATCAACTGGTTTCTGCGCAGAATAGAGGGACTGAGATGGTATGATAGGATCACAAATGAGGAACTTATGGAGAGAACAAGACAGATTCCAGTGAACCAAGAGGTTAAAAAAGACGCTGGCACTGGATAGGACACACTTTGAGAAAATCAGAGGGAAAAAACAAGAAGAGTCCTTTCCTGGAACCCACAGGGACAGCGAAAGAGGGGGCCTAGAAATATATGGGAGATGAAATTTGGAGACTTACTTACTTATACCTCTCCGCTCCTGTTGGAGCATAAGGTCTCCACAGTTGTTCATCACTTTTCTCAGTCTCTGGCTGTTTTCTTTATGGCCTCCCAGGATAGTCGAGCACTCTTCAGTTCCTCAAGAAGACTTCGTCTCCAGATCTGTTTAGGCATCTTTTTTTCATTTTTCTTGGGTTCCGCTCAAGTGCTCCATTAAGAGATAGAAAGACTTGGCATGAGTTGGTTGAGGGCCTATTCCCAATTAGGTTAAAAGGCTTGAAAGAGAGAGACTATTTTGACCTCTTGAAAAGACAGGGGTTGGTAAATTTGCCCTTTGGCACAGCCTTCCTTAGCCAAGACATGGGCACTCTCCTAAATAGGCAGAACCTGTTATGGGCAATCTATCACAAAGATTGCTGCTGTCCACAACAAAACTGTTTTATAACAAATTCTGTGTATTTTTAAAAACACTTTTCATTGTATAAAAAGGTTTGTTGTTTATATTTTATGTTTGCATGGCTTAGTGGTATTGTCATATTACTATCACCATGGTCACTAAAAGAGAATTGTTCAACACAATCTTTCTCCCAACATTAATGCTATCAGTGCCAAACTTGGACGCTGACATCAAATGATAGAAGAAAACTAGTCATGACAGAGATGAATTGTCTACGCAGAATGCTGGGAGTATCAAGAAGAGATCGGTTGAGAAATAAAGACAGCAGGAAGAAAAAAGTGGGTACAACATCAGCACTGAACTTTATCAAGAAACAACAAATTAAATGGTTCGGCCACATAAGCAGATTACCAACAGACAGTGCACCTCAAAAGCAATGCTACTGTGATACAGGGATACAAAGCAAAAGGACATCCACACAAAAGGTAGACCTCAGAAATAACAGAGGCAGTGAAAAACACTATGAAGCGCACATAAAAACCTGTTCTAGAAATCTCTTATTATCCTGATGATGTGGGGCAAAATAGGGTTCGAGAAAAAAAAAAGACACAATTTATGAAGTGCACATAATGCCCGAGTGGTTACCAGGACCCAAGTTTGGGGTGTAAAGAATAGAACCACTGTTACCTGCCAAGCATGTTGTAAGAGGCGACTCAGGAGGTTTGGCTGAAATCGGATGCACGTGTCCGCTAGGGAATGCTAACCCGAAACAAATGCTTGCAGAAAACGGATGCACCAGGCCGTTAGGCGCATAACATGGTGCAACGACCCTCACAATGAGGAATGGGATAACGGATTCTACGGTCGGCAATCTGCCTCGAGATTTAGCCACGCAGTACGAATGTCAGAACTACCATCACGAGGGTGGCCAAAACTTACTGCGGGAAGAGGTTGACACAAATGGGGAAGCAGAAATCATAGGAATTATATCCTACAGAACTGCCCCAATGTGCAGACTTGAGATGATAGAGGTGGCCCACTTACACTAGCGTCCAAGACAAACAGTATAGTGTGGCTTATAATCTGAGGCAGACGGCTTCCTTTATTAGAGAATCCGAAATCCCAATCTAGTGAGAACAAAGAAGAAGAAGCGCACATAAATGACCATTCTATAAATTTCTTATCCCAACGCTGGGATGCAAAACAGGATTACAGAAAAAAAAAGACTTGAGATTAGACCATAAATACTTTTCTCAAACTCTCTGGTATCTTAGCTAGAGGATAACTAAATGACATTAAACCAAAATAACATTGTCATTGCAGCCCAAAGACTAACACAGTAATCTTGTCAACCACCATACCTGCTCCAAGACCTGTGCTGCCTCCTAGACCAAAAGAGAAATCAACTTCAGAAGACGATGAAGACTTAGTATGTGATGTACTTTGATTTATCTGTGTGTAAAACTGTGCATACAAAGTTAATTATTTATAATTTATTTTGCCCCTTTGTTGCTGGGGCCGTGCAAGGGAAGCAAAGAATAGTAATACTGCGACCTACAAGGCGAAAAAGACAGGCGAATGAGGTAGGAGCCTAGGGAAGCTACCCTAGTAAATAAAAAGCGTAGAAGAAATCGGATGTGCTGGCCTACTTGTAGGCGCTTAACTGGCACAACGTACAATCGCTCTTAGGCTGAGATCAAATACAAATCACAAAGAATGGTTTAACTAGTGGTCGATATGGAGCATTCGAAGAAGAAGATAATTTATTTGCGGGTAAAACTGCATGAAAAGTGAATTATTTGTAAATTGTTTGCGTGTAAAATTGCATGGAAAGTGAATTATTTATAAATTGTTTGTGTGTAAAACTGCATGGAAAGTGAATTATCTATAAATTGTTTGCGTGTAAAACTGCATGTAAAGTGAATTATTTGTAAATTGTGTGTGTGTAAAATTGCATGTAAAGTGAATTATTTAAAAAAAATGTTGTGTGTAAAACTGCATGGAAAGTGAATTATCTATAAATTGTTTGTGTGTAAAATTGCATGAAAAGTGAATTATTTATAAATTGTTTGCGTGTAAAATTGCATGGAAAGTGAATTATTTATAAATTGTTTGTGTGTAAAACTGCATGGAAAGTGAATTATCTATAAATTGTTTGCATGTAAAACTGCATGTAAAGTGAATTATTTGTAAATTTGCATGTAAAGTGAATTATTTAAAAAAAATGTGTGTAAAACTGCATGGAAAGTGAATTATCTATAAATTCTTTGAATGTAAAACTGCATGAAAAGTGAATTATTTATAAATTCTTTGAATGTAAAACTGCATGGAAAGTGAATTATTTATAAATTGTTGGTGTGTAAAACTGCATGGAAAGTGAATTATTTATAAATTGTTTGCATGTAAAACTGCATGGAAAGTGAATTATTTATAAATTGATAAGTAAGTTCCTTACTGATAAGTAATTTGTTTCCATATTATTTTTTGTCTTGTTTAGCGAGCTCATGAACAAGAAGAAGAGGTAAGGTTTCTGTTTTTGTGATGATGCTTGCTGTGGTGTTTGTTTTTTTGTCATGGTGGTTATTCGTCACATGGTGGTTGGGAATGTTATGATGCTTGTTGTGGTGGCTTTGTATGTTGTACATGTGGTGGCTTTGTATGTTGTACATGTGGTGGCTTTGTACATGTGGTTTGTATTGTAATGTGGTGGCTTTGTATGTTGTACATGTGGTGGCTTTGTATGTTGTACATGTGGTGGCTTTGTATGTTGTACATGTGGTGGCTTTGTATGTTGTACATGTGGTGGCTTTGTATGTTGTACATGTGGTGGCTTTGTATGTTGTACATGTGGTGGCTTTGTATGTTGTACATGTGGTGGCTTTGTATGTTGTACATGTGGTGGCTTTGTATGTTGTACATGTGGTGGCTTTGTATGTTGTCATTGGTGGCTTTGTATTTGTACATGTGGTGGCTTTGTATGTTGTACATGTGGTGGCTTTGTATGTTGTACATGTGGTGGCTTTGTATGTTGTACATGTGGTGGCTTTGTATGTTGTACATGTGGTGGCTTTGTATGTTGTACATGTGGTGGCTTTGTATGTTGTACATGTGGTGGCTTTGTATGTTGTACATGTGGTGGCTTTGTATGTTGTACATGTGGTGGCTTTGTATGTTGTACATGTGGTGGCTTTGTATGTTGTACCTCTTCTTTTCTCCAGTCCTGTTTTGCCTCACAGCTTTAGGATTTATTTTTTTTTTGATCCAGAAGCACTTGAGCTTTCAGATCTTCGGCTCGGTGTCATGGACATCGTAACCCTTCGGTTCGTGCCACGAACACCGTAAATCTGGAGAAGCTGTGGCTTTTTCTGCCAGCCCGTGTAATTGAACCTGCACTCACAGAGGGCTTGTCACCCGTCGTCCAACGCGCTACAAACACGCTGGGCAGGCGGGCACAGCTTTAGGATAAGAAGAGGTTTTTAGAACATACTTTTGTGTGCAATTCATTAACAGTGTTTTTTATTGCCTCTGTTATCTCTGAGGTCCACCTTTTGCGAGGATGGAGTTTTGCTTTGTATCCATTACATTACTTGTTATAGGTGTCTTCATCGTATATGTCATTTAATAGCTTATCTGCAGTCCAACTTTTGATTCTATGGATGACAAGTTTTACTTTTCATATCTTGGTAATGTCCATGAATGTTTATTGTTAAATCTCTTCATTTGCTCTTTATTTCTGCCTCTATTTATATCTTTCATTATAATAAATTAAGAACACTAGTAATAGTAAAGAAAACTAGTCATGACAGAGATGAAGTGTGTACGTAGAATGCTAGGAATATCAAGAAGAGACCGGTTTAGAAAAGAAGACATCATAAGTGCAACATCAGTACTGAACTTCATCAAGAAGCAACAAATGAAATGATATAAGCAGATTACCAACAGACAGTGCACCTCAAAGAGCAATGCTACTCCGATATAGTAGATACAAAGTAAAAGGTTGTCCACTCAAAAGGTGGACTTCAGAGATAACAGAGGCGATGAAAAACACTGTTTATGAAGCGCACACATAAGGTCCGTTCTAGAAATCTCTTCTTATCCTGACGCTGTGAGGCAAAACAGGATTAGAGAAATGCCTGTGTGTTGCCGGGACTCGCAAGGGGAGCAAAGAGTAGTCACACTGCGACCGACAAGGCAAGTCGTAAAAGGCGACTGAGGTATGGGCCTAGGGAAGCTACCCTAGTAAATAAAAAGCATTGCAGAAATCGGATGTGCTGACCTACTTGTAGACGCATAACTGGCTTAACATACAATCACTCTTAGGCTCGGATCACATGCAACTCACAAAGAGTGGTTTAACAAGTGGCTGATATGGAGCGTTTGAAAATGAAGAAAGAAGAAAGATTAGAGAAGAGATTGGCTGAAATCGGATGCATGTGTCCTAAACGTGTAGAAGTCTATGCGTTTAGGGGCCTACCAAACCAATGTGCAACGTATACACGTTCTTGGCAAAGATCAAACATATCACAGAGTGATTAAAATTGGTCGTAAAGAACGAACACAAAGAAGAAGAAGAGAAAGAAAACAATAAATCTTGACAGTCTCTTTATGTCTGTATCTGTTTATCTCCTTAGACACATCATCCCATGAGCTTGCTGCGCTCTGTACCTGCGCCGACACCTGCGGCAACAGAAACAGACTGGGAGCTGAAGTATATTGATCTGGCCCGACCCGAGTCAAGTCAAGAAGCTCCACGTAGTTCTACCTCTCACGGACACGGACATTCGCATGGACATGGTCATGGTCATGCTCACAACCACACAGACCGTGGCAAAGAATCATTGACTGAGTATAGAGAGATTGACTTTGTGAAAACTCAGGCACTCAATGATACCAAACGAGTCAAAGAAAAACAGAGAAAAAATGATGATCAAACGTGAAGATGTGGAGAAGATTTTCTAGAGATATATATTTGTTTTTCTATGTTTGCCCCCGCTATGAATGTGCAGCGCTTGGCCAAATCGATTAGAGCACGGCTACCATGCGGAGATCCGGATTCAAACCGTGGTCAGGCTAAGGAGTTTTTTTATGTCGGAGGCATAAGATAAAGTCGTAACCTGAACAGTTTTGCAGCACGGCACTAACCATGTGACCTTTAAATTCCACCGGCACATGTTCCTTCCTGTCTTACACTGCCATATGTTCCTTCCTGTCTTACACCGCCACATGTTCCTTCCTGTCTTACACAGCCACATGTTCCTTTCTGTCTTACACTGCCACATGTTCCTTCCTGTCTTACACCACCACATGTTCCTTCCTGTCTTACACCGTCACATGTTCCTTCCTGTCTTACACCACCACATGTTCCTTCCTGTCTTACACCACCACATGTTCCTTCCTGTCTTACACCGTCACATGTTCCTTCCTGTCTTACACCGCCCTAAAGAGCGGTATCACAGGCAGTAACGATATATTTTTTAGCCCGTTATTCTTCTTCTTCGACCGCTCCCTGTCGACCACTGGTTAAACACTCTTTGTTATTTGTATGTAATTCGATCCTAAGAGTGAGTGTGCATTGTGCCAGCTATACGCCTACATGTAGGCCAGTACATCTGATTTCTGCGACACTTTTTATTTACTAGGGTAGCTTCCTAGGCCCCTACCTCAGTCGCCTCTTACGACATGCCTTGTAAGTCGCAGTGTTACTATTCTTTACTCCTTGAGAGCCCGGCAAAAACATAGACATTATCCGCTATGAATTTAGGCATAGTCATGGCACATAATATCGTACCTCTGTCTGCTTTTTGCACGAAGGCTTGTTTTCCGTACCATCAGTGTCACTCACCATTCTGGTAACCTTACTTTGACTTCAGAGGTACGTGTAATTTACATCCTTAAGTAAAGGATCAGGGTCTCGTGTAGTCCAACCACGTACTGTACGCACACACTGAGAATTGTTTGTCCAAGCTGGCCTCGAACCTTGGAGCATCCACATGGTCACAAGTGCAGAGTGTTACCAACTTTGCTGTTGGAGACCTCTCCTTCTTCTTCTGTAATAACAGCATGTATCCTACACTAGACATTTCTGATGATCTGTAAGAGTTGGAGACCTCTCCTTCTTCTTCTGTAATAACAGCATGTATCCTACACTAGACATTTCTGATGGTCTACAAGAGAGCAGGTTTTTCTTTTACAATTAACCTATATTGTTTTTGAGTTTGATGATGGGCATTTGAGTTTGATGTATCAGTTTGATATATGACATTTGAGATTGATGTACCAGTATGATGTATGACATTTGAGATTGATGTATCAGTTTGATGTATGACATTTGAGATTGATGTACCAGTTTGATGTATGACATTTGAGATTGTTGTATGGCATTTGAGATTGATGTATCAGTTTGATGTATGACATTTGAGATTGATGTACCAGTTTGATGTATGACATTTGAGATTGATGTATCAGTTTGATGTATGACATTTGAAATTGATGTATCAGTTTGATGTATGACATTTGAAATTGATGTATCAGTTTGATGTATGGCATTTGAGATTGATGTATCAGTTTGATGTATGACATTTGAGATTGATGTATCAGTTTGATGTATCATCAGTTTGAAGATGTATTATTTATAACATATTATATTGAGGAAACTATAGCATTAAATTTGCACCAACAAATAAAAGTAAAACTTCTGAGTATATATATTTTGTCTACCCGTGGCAACTTATTGATGTACAACATGGACAATTACACAAGCATTAACTTCTTGTGGACCAAACGCTACACTATGTAGCTTTAGGTTGGATGCCTTTTTACCAGCAGCCACACTAGAGGGCGTTATTTATTCTAAAAACAAATGGCTTGTAAAATCGTGGCTTTTGCCGTAGTCCATTAAGAGTTAAGGAAGATAATCACATTTTTGTAAATAAAGTGTTACAGTGGACCAAGAAATGAAAAAAATATAGACTTTCTGTATAAAAATATAGAAAATTGAATATCGAGGAACAATGCTTCATAAACAATATCTTTTCTCGGAAACTGAAACACTTTGGACAGATTAAACACAACAAAGACAAAAAGTCGCATAAGAGGCTTTGAGGGAAGATGAATTATCAGAATTCGTGGTGACCAGAGAATACAAAATACTGAGATCACCCGCACCTGTACAACACACAGGTTGTTGCAAAGCAATACTGAGCATTATTTTGCAAAAACTAAAAGAACTAACTAACCTATGGAAGGGAACTGATATAAGAACAAAAATCACGTGTTTAAGAGCCTGCATTTTTCCTTGACAACATATCATTGTGAAACATGGAACATTGACAAAGCAGCGGAGAAGATCATTAATGCATTTGAATGCAAATGCTATAGAAGAGTACTTAGAATATCATGGACAGAGAAAAGAACAAATTCTTCTGTTCTGCAACAGCTTGATATTAAAGAGAGTTGACTATTAAAGAGCATAACATCAACGAAAATTAAATATTCCGGACACATCAAACGACATGAGTGCCTAGAGAAGATAATTTTGGAAGGAATGGTGCCTGGAAGAAGAATAAGAGGAAGACCTAGAAGACGATGGGTGCAAGATGTCATTGACGATCTGAAAATGACTGCTACTGATACCCGTCAAATTGCACAGAACAGAGAGTTTTTCAGGATTGTTGTCATGGGAGCCAAGTTCTGGAAGGGACACACTACTTGATAATGATGAAATAAAACATAGGAAATGGTAATGTTTGGATCAAATTTCAGAAAAAAGGTGGAGACTGCAGTAAAACTTGGAAAAATAGCTAAACACGTAAACACAAAGTATTACAGTTTTACAAAATACATAAACAGTGACGATAAACAGCAACGTTTCGACCAAAGGCCTTTATCAAGCAAATAATACAACAAGAATGACGAATTTCGAGGAACACTACAAATGGACGATTACATGTGGAAACATAAACCTATCTAATGAAAATCTGGGAATAAAAACGAACAACGAAATGAGTAGACACAAAAAACCGAAAGTGGAAAAGAAGAGAAACAATAAACAATATAGTGGATAAATGACACATATATGGAGCAAACACACATATAGATAACAAGGCACGAGATAAGACAGTACTAAGAAGCATAGGAATGTAATGCGTTGAGTCCAAGAGGTCGCAAGTGCCATAGAATGAAATAAAACGGTTCTCCAGGGCGACTCGACTGCGATCATCGGAGGAACATGATCGGATGGCTGTGACCTGGACATCGTCAACTCCTGAATGGCCAGTATCGTTGAAATGGGTAGCCACAGGAGTCGCAGAGCATTGGCGAATATCAAATTTCAGGGCTGAGGTAGAGACCCTCAGTGCAGTTGCAAAAATGGCACTACAAGATATGAACCAAATACATGGAAAAATAGTGCTCTTGACTGACGCATTGTCTGCTATCTCAGCACTGAAATCTGAAAAGAACACAGAACTAAGTGATCTCAGGTCAACCTTAGCCCAGTTATCCCATGATTCTGAGAGGGTAGTAATCCAGTGGATACCCTCACTCTGCAAGATCAAGGGGAATGAAGATGCTGACAGACTGGCTAAAGAGGAGCAGGAATGCCCCAAGATGACAACCTGGTTAGCTATGAAGAAGCAAAACCATCGCCAAAGGGCACTACAAAGCAAAATGGGATAAAGAACACCCAAAACACAACAAGAATAATGGATATTATCAACTGTCCAGAAGGGACCAGACAGCCATACTTCGCCTCCGGACGGATCACAACAGAATGAGACACCACCTGTACACTAAATTCAAGATAGGCACCAACGACTTGTGCCCCTGTGGCTTAGCAAGTATGACAACAGAACATATCCTACAGAACTGCCCCAGTATGCAGACCTGAGAAGAAAGAGGTGGCCCACTTACACCAGCGTCCAAGACCAACTGTATGGCGTGGCTGATAATCTGAGGCAGACGGCGGCCTTTATTAGAGAATCCGAAATCTCAGTCTAGTGAGAACACAGAAGAAGAAGAATTAATGTTTGGGTCAAACATTAATAATGCAGAAGACCAGACACCCACATGTGCCATTTATATTCAACATCACGTTTGTGTTTTTATGCTGGAGATTTATAAGATATATTTTCTGTCCAACACTATGTTACCAGTGCCAAACATGGCCAATAACATCAGCTAATGAGCATAATATCATAATGACAGAGATGATGTACCTTAGAAGAGCTGTCCCCTTATAAGAACTATTTTCTGACCAACACTATGTTACCAGTGCCAAATATGGTCAATAACTAACGAAAGAGGTGATGTGCCTTTGAAGAGATGTCCCCTTATAAGAAACATTTTCTGACCAACATTATGTTACCAGTGCTAAACATTGCCAATAAAATCAGCTACTGAGCAGAAAATCATAATGACGGAGATGATGTGCCTTAGAAGAGCTGTCCCCTTATATGAATGATTTTCTGACCAACACTATGTTACCAGTGTCAAATATGGTCAATAACTAACGACAGAGGTGATGTGCCTTTTGAAGAGATGTCCCCTTATAAGAAAAAAAATTCTGACCAACACTATGTTACCAGTGCTAAACATTGCCAATAACAGTGGCTAATGAGCAGAAAATCATAATGACAGAGATGGTGTGCCTTAGAAGAGCTGTCCCCTTACCAGAAAGATTTTCTGGCCAACACTATGTTACCAGTGATAAACATTGCCAATAACAGTGGCTAATGAGCAGAAAATCATAACGACAGAGATGGTGTGCCTTAGAAGAGCTGCATGTGTGACAATAAGAGTCGTAATCAGAATAAGATTGAATGTGAAACCAGTCATGCAATTCATAAAAGAACAACAGGTCTGGACACTTGACAAGAATGTCTTGGTATCAACTACCAAAGGTAACAGTTTCGTTCCATCATAGAACCATCTGGATATTTTACCAGAGATCCCTGATCTCAGTGTAGGTGAGATCGAGTTCCTAGTCTTATCAGAGACGGACAATAAAACATAGGTCATGTGTTCAATTTGAGCACAAAAAAACCCTTGGCAGTTCAAAATCAAGAAGAGCAGGCTGGAAAGCCGCTGACTGGAGCAAAGTTCATTAGAAAAGATTGAAAATAAAATCCTAAAAATATCATCACCATCTTCAAAATTACCTAGTAGTTTGTGCACTGCAGCTTCTTCTTCTTCTTTGCGATCACTTTTTTGATGATTATACCGTTAGATGCGTTCTTATGATGAAATCGACTGTTGTCTGGAGCTCATCTCTAGTGCCATGTAGTTTTGAATGTAGTGTTGTGTTGTAGGGCCAGCATTCCTTTCTTGGGAGGACATACAGGGGCAGTCTTGCAGGACATATTCTGTGGTTTGTTCAGCGGAGCCACAGGGGCACAGAGGGGTTGGGGACAATCGCAGCCTGTGTAGGTGTTTGTTCAGTCTGTTATGACCTATCCTAAGTCGGAAGATGATAGTCTGTCCTTGTCTGTCAAGTGTGTGGTAGTCATCGTTGGATGGTTTAGGTTCTTTTCTAATGTCCATGATGCACTGCAGCTGAGATCTTTCTGTATAAGAAAGAGTTCAAACCACACATGGTTTACTCACTGAAGTGCAATGATGATGGTCATATCAACCAATCAATCGTCTTGCATCCGAATGTTGCCACTGGGAATATGCGTTCTCTTAATACTCAGATATTTGTTGCCTTTTCTGAAGATATTGAAACTGTTCACTCCCTATCATTTCTTTCATTGATAAATAATTTTCTTGGCATGTTTATTTTATCATTATTATTGTTTTTTTGTATCGCATTGAGATATACATTTTTTGGGGGGTTAATTTTTTTTTGGAGCTGCGATTATTAATTTGTCAAATCCCATTTGTGTTGAAGATAATAGATTTATGTTGTCGATATATTTCTCAGTTCAGTTATAACTTTTTACTTTTTTATAAAAGATGAAATTGGTTATTTTTTTTTTACATTCCTTGTTATATTTATGATTTTGTATATTTATATATATATATTTATATATTTATATTTGTATATTTATATATTTATATATATATTTTCGTCTTCTTTGAATTCTCCATATCGACCATTTGTTAACCACTGTGGGATTTGTATGTGATCTGAGCCTAAGAGCGATTGTACGTTCTGCCAGTTATGCGCCTACAAGTAGGCCAGCACATCGATTTAACGAAGCTTTTATTTATTAGGTAGCTTTTCTACCTCTGTCACCTCTTACGACATGCCTTGTAGGTCACAGTGTTATTATGCTGTGCTCTGCCGTGGGCCTCGGCAACACACGGGCTGGTCCGGATTCGAACCACAACAATCAGAACAAGAAGAAAACCTCTTAATTAACCACTTCACCATAGAAGCCCTCCCCCCAGCCCCCACCTCCTGTAATCATGATTAGCTTGTAATCAAACGCAACACAACTAACTTGTATGTTGTTATATTTTCAGTCTTCTGTATATCATTTATTTATATTTTTCTACTGAAATCATGAAAGAATTGACCAAAATAAAAATATTAACAAACTGTACTGGTACAGATTATCTGTGCGATTAGCTTTCATTTGTTTTTTTAATTTAAAGTAAATTTTGATGTTATAATTTTAAATAAAAACTATCATTGCTGCCTGTAGTATCACTTTTTTATGGTGGTGCAGAACAGGGGGTGAGGGACAAGAGCTTGAGGAATTTAATGGCTAATGCAGTCGCCGCAAAGCTCTTCAGGTTAGGATTTTTTATTTATGTCCACAACAGAAAAAAATCCTTGGACTTACCGTGAATTGAACACGGGTCTTCTGTCATGTGAGCCGCGCTCTGATCCATTCTACCAGACGGTCACTTTCCGGTTAATGATCTATCTAGCTACATATTTTAAAGATATATCTACAGAGCACCTGGTAACATCAGATGGCAGATGCCGATCAGAAATAAAGAGCAGAATAGGACAAGCGAAAACATCATTCCTGAAAATGAGAAGATTTATCTGCAACAAGTCCTTGTCAATCCCGATCAGAATGCGAGTTATTCAGTGCTACATAGAACCAATACTGACATACGGATGTGAGTCATGGACAATGAAAACACAGATCGAAAAATCTATGAGGGCCACAGAAATGTTTTATAGAAGAATGATGAGAATCCCATGGACTGCTAAAATGACTAATGTTGAGGTGCTGAATGAGATCAAGACACAGAGAAAGCTTATTATCAATATAAAAAGAGGCAGTCATCATTTTTCGGGCATGTGATGAGGAGGGAGGTTTAGAACACATCGTGACAACCGGTAAAATCGAGGGTAGACGAGATAGGGGAAGACAGAGACAGACAATTTTAGATAGCCTGACTTCATGGCACGGTAGAGCGTCAACATCTGAGTTGATAGCAAACACCAACGACAGAGATTTGTGGAGATCCATGATCGCCTACGCCAGCCGGCACGACACCTGATGATGATCTACAGATTACCTGGAAAGAAGGTGAGAGGTAGACCATGAAAAAGATGCTTAGATGGCATAGCAGAATCCTGTCAAAAAGCAAAAATAACTACCTCTCAAGCCCAAGCCACTAGAGCAGCGTAAGACAAAAAACAGAAAACCACCCCCTTGGCAACAACCGTTTTTTTTCCCGATCCAGAAACACTTGAGCTTTTCAGCTCTTCGGCTCGGTGCCATGGACATCATAACCTTTCGGTTCGGTGCCACGAACACCGTAAATCTGGAGAAACTGGCTTTTTCTGCCAGCCCACGAAATTGAACCCGTACTCACAGAGGGCTTGTCACCCGCAGTCCAAAGCACCACGAACACGCTGTGCAGGCGGGCGCAAGAACCGTTTAACAGCGTGACAGCAAAAGAAGAAGAAAGATCTAAACACATGTGTAAACCTCCAGGGAGAGACGTTGAGCTACTGTCCCGGGCATGCGGATGTTTGCGGCAATGAGAGAGCGGGCAGGCGTGGATCAACACCATTAATTGTCAGGCAGTTGTTCCCGTGTGTTGTCGGGATCTCAAGGGGCAAAGAATAGTAACACTGCGACCTACAAGGCATGTCATAAGAGACGACTAAGGTAGGGACCCAGGAAGGCTAACCTACTAAATAAAAAGCGTCGCAGAAATCGGATGTGCTGAGCTACTTGTAGACGCATAATTGGCACAACGTACAATCGCTCTTAGGCTCACATCACATACAAATCACAAAGAGTGGTTAACAAGTTTTAAAGCCGAAGGATTGACTTCATTGCACCGGGTTTTACCCCATATGGCTCGGCCCTCTCCGCAGAAATGGCATGCCACCTGCCGACAGTATTGCACGAACTCCGTAGCTGCAGCAATAATCCTAGAGGTCTCTGAAAACGTTGCACTCGTGAACAGAACGGCGCGGTCCGGATTCGAACCCCGACCTTCGACTCACAAGGCAAAGGCTTAACCACTTAGAAGTGGTTCGATATGGAACGTTCATAGAAGAAGAAGAAGAACCAACTTTAAACAACAAGAAAATCGATAGCAAAAATAAGTGATTTTATTTTGCAATCAACATAAAGAACTCACTTTGACCAGGCGTCAATGCAATCTGTCATTCATTATTCCCAACGTCTGGTTTCCATTTTCAGGATATGGCTTCGTGTTTCATTAAACGCAAATGTTGTAAACATCGAAATGAGGGCAATGGACGTGCTTAGCAAACACACACCTCCCTTATCTTATCCTGGATAATTCTTATCTTGAAGATGTGAGGCAAAACAGGATTTGAGAAAAGAAAGAAGGAGTCATCATCATCAGGTGCCGGCGGCTGGCGTATGCGATCATGGATCTCACAATCTCTGTCGTTGGTGTTTTCTATAATCTCAGATGTTGACGCTCTTTCGTGCCATAAAGTCAGGCAATCCTTTCACATGTTACTGTTTTCTCTCTTTCTGTCTCGTCTCCCTGTTTCACCAGTTGTTACAATTGTTCAAATTTTCTCCTTCTCTGTCTTCCTCTGTCTCTGTCTCCCTCGATTTCACCAGTTGTTACAATGTGTTAAACCTCTCTTTTCTGTCTCGTCTCCTCGTTTCACCAGTGTTACAATGTGTTCAAACCTCTCTTTCTGTCTTCCCTGTCTCGTCTCCTCGTTTCACCAGTTGTTACAATGTGTTCCAAACCTCTCTTTCTCTGTCTTCCCCTGTCTCGTCCCCCTCGTTTCACCAGTTGTTACAATGTGTTCCAAACCTCTCTTTCTCTGTCTTCCCCTGTCTCGTCTCCCTCGGTTTCACCAGTTGTTACAATGTGTTCTAAACCTCTCTTTCTCTGTCTTCCCCTGTCTCGTCTCCCTCGGTTTCACCAGTTGTTACAATGTGTTCTAAACCTCTCTTTCTCATCATATGCTCGAACAAATGATGATTGTGATAAGCTTTCTCTGTGTCCTGACCTCATTCTCTCTCTCGCGATCGTTCTTAAGCCGTTTTTATAATTATATTGTGATATATAAACAGCCAAACATCAGAACGGGACGTACGTGCACAGCCTTCAGTACCAATTGGAGCTCAAGTGCTTATCCTTCGGTGGTGTGTTCGGCTTCAACCAGCGTTTGTGTACGGTTCGCTCTCCGCTCACCTTTTGCTGTCCCCAGCCCAAACCCACAAGGCAGCAGGTTTGACCTCATTCAGCACCTCCACATTAGTCATGATAGCAGTCCATGGGGAAGACGAAGACACACTTCTAATAATATTGAAAATCGCCCGAGTGGTTACCGGGGCCCAAATTTGGGATGTAAAGAATAGAACACTGTTACCTGCCACGCATGTTGTAAGAGGCGACTAAGGAGGTTTGGCTGAAATCGGATGCACATGTCCTAAACGTGTAGAAGTCTATGCGTTTAGGGGCCTACCAAACCAATGTCAACGTATACACGTTCTTGGCAAAGATCAAACATATCACAAAGAGTGATTAAAATTGATCGTAAAGAACGAACGCGAAGAAGAAGAAGAAGAAGAAGAAGAAGAGAAATCGTGACATATCCTTTACAGGACGTTACCATAAAGAACAGTCAACGGGTCGTAGATTTTCTAGGCACCATTTATACGTTCAGTAGTTTGCCATTGCTTTCTGAACGGTGAAGTCTGTTTTTATCTTTCCTAAAATTCCACGGAAACAAATTTGACCGAATATAATGAAAGAGAACAAATGCAGTGGTTCGGACATTTAATGAGAATGGAATACAACCAAACATCAATAACATCATACAATAAAAAGAGATCAGGTACTAGAGCTAAGGAAGACCAAGAAAAAGATGGATATACAATATCAATACCACACTAAATAAATGTAGGAGTCAGGGGTAATGAACGAGCTGACAGATTGGCTGGCATGACTAACGGTATCAGAAAGAGCTGCCATGGAGCGGAATGACGTTCTTAACGCACTGAGAGTCTTTTCGAACCGAAGAGTTTCGGGGTTGCGAGTCCCACACGCTGACCAGGTTGAGAGAGCTGGGTGTCCATATATAACAGGTTAACTGGTATAAGGTCCCAGAAATATAAAGAGAAAGAATATCCTAGGTCACGCTGCCAAAATCGTCTCTATAACAGACTATGATCACAAGTATAAGGAATTACAACAGATAACTGATTAGAAAATTCATAAGTATATTTAATCACTTGTAATATCAAGCTCTCTCTGTCTTGGAGAGTGAATAACAACAACAACAAAAATGACGCTTGTAACAGACTATGATCACGGGTATAAGGAATTACAACAGATAACTGATTAGCAAATTCATAAGTATATTTAACCACTTATAATATCAAGCTCTCTCTGTCTTGGAGAGTGAATAACAACAACATAAATATGACGCTTGTAACATTCAATTTTCCTGAATCCTTCTGAAACATTATGTCTTATCTTCTGTACTCTCCGGTCTATATTAATAAAGTTAGTTTTTCGCCGATGTCCCTATTTGGAATTCAGTCCACACTGTAAAATAGTTCATTAACTTATAACAGTTCATTACCTGGCGTTGATATTCGAGATACTATGGTCGTTCACAATTCCCTTCAATCTTAGGGAAAAATAGGATGCTTCTGGCACTTTACTGGTCTCGTCTTTGGTTGCGGAAAGCTAGTCTTCACAGTCAGCGGGTCGCTTACTCATCTGTTCCTATAGTCTTCAGGCATTAGTCTTCTGGTCGTCAGGCACGGTCATCGGTTCGTCTGGCATCGGTTCATCTAGGCGTCAGTTATCTGGTCGGCATCTCGTCGTCTTGGTTCACAGTACATATATATATAACCTCGCTGTTCCTCTCTGGTAAATGGCTGTTTATTGATGTGAACTAGTTATCAACTTCATGTTAGTTCCAATCAATTTAAAATCACACTTAAAGGCATTTTGGTTTTCTCTCTCAAATAAATCAAAGTAGTATCCGCTGGCTACTTAAACATTAGTATCCTCCGTTGTACTCAACTTCTCTAGTCAGTCTGTAATGTTGATCTCTCAATCCCAGCCGGCCCCTGTCCTGGTCTCGAGATTCCCGCCTATCTCAGGTCAGAACCCTTTTCATGAGTTTAACTCCCTACTGGTCAGCAACTGGACTGGTAAACAACTTAATACTAATAGTATTCAAGGACGCCCCGTGCAAAAATAAGGGTCGGGGTTTACCCCGACTGTACCCTAATTAGGATAACAGTGAAACTGTTACACATATTGTGCAGCTCGTAAAGAACGATATACCAAATATGCAAAGGAGACTGATTAATCAACATTGAACTAGCGTGGTTGGCCGCTGGGCGCTACTGGATTTGTTGAGGTGAAGATCGGAGCACCTATGGACATGTCCGAAGTGCTATGATGATAGTCCTCTGATAACTTAATAAACACGGAGAGAACACAACAAGGGCGACTCATCTGGCCCTGGAACGCAAATTAAAGCTTACACCCTTACGCTTAACGACAAAGGTGGACAACCAATTCCATCATTTACCTAGAGAAAGACAATAGACAAATTTGCTTCCAAACTGCCTGCCACTAAGTTTAAACCAGGTACAATTGGGTTATCATCAATCTCACTACCGCTTAAATTACATACGACCATCTAATCATATTATATAATTATATTTGTGTGTGTACTTAGCTACAGATGTCAACTCCTTGCGACACATAAACAAAGTAATTAAATAATAACATTTTAAAACAGTAAATATATCTACAGCCCATTTGACTTGAAATTCTTGCAGTCTGGTTAGTGTTGTAGATTCACCACATCCAACTCTAGATAACCAGGCCAGACAACTGACAAGGGTTCCTGACCTAGATCAGATAAGGGGACGGAAAATATAGATGTTTGATAGAGCACTGCAAGCTTTTTTGCAATTTTACTCAATTCTGTGAGTCTATGGTTATTTATTGGTGAAAATATTCATAATATTGATATTCCTTACTGTTAAACTTAATTTGTTGCATATTATAACTTCGATTTACCATTTCCTGTTAATATTAAAATGAATTGTCTCATATACACCAATACTGGAATGCGATGTCACGTGGTGTAGTTGTGGTCTGATTTCCCATAATTCTTACCTGAGTCCGAAGGTCCATACGTTTATAGTTGGCCCTGATTTACCCCTATTACACGAATCATGTACACGTTCTCTCTCCATTAGGGTATTTAGAATATCAGCATTTTCCATTGCTCCTCCGCTTTTAACAGCAACCATACACGCAAGCATCTCGGCGCGTTCATTTAACAGCAACCATACACGCAAGCATCTCGGCGCGTTCATTTAACAGCAACCATACACGCAAGCATCTCGGCGCGTTCATTTAACAGCAACCATACACGCAAGCATCTCGGCGCGTTCATTTAACAGCAACCATACACGCAAGCATCTCGGCGCGTTCATTTAACAGCAACCTAACACGCAAGCATCTCGGCGCGTTCATTTAACAGCAACCCTACACGCAAGCATCTCGGCGCGTTATTTAACAGCAACCATACACGCAAGCATCTCGGCGCGTTCATTTAACAGCAACCATACACGCAAGCATCTCGGCGCGTTCATTTAACAGCAACCATACACGCAAGCATCTCGGCGCGTTCATTTAACAGCAACCATACACGCAAGCATCTCGGCACGTTCATTTAACAGCAACCATACACGCAAGCATCTCGGCACGTTCATTTAACAGCAACCATACACGCAAGCATCTCGGCGCGTTCATTTCCCCTTAGACCTGCATGCCTTGGCACAAAAATGAAACTGATTTTTATCAACCTAGACCACATCATCATCATCATCATCAGGTGCCGTCTCCACATCGAAGGTTGGTCAATGAATCTCCAGCATCCTCTGTCTTTCGCCTTAGTGTTGCACACTGCCAGACTGTAACCTGTCCATTTCTTAAAGTTTCCTCCCACTTATCCTCGGTTTTCCCTTTCTTGCTCTTCTCCCTCAACTTTCCTCTCTAGTAAATGTTTGATCATGGTGTCATGCCTTTTTATGTGCCCAAAATACTTTACTTGTCTAAATTTTATTTCTCTTAATAATTGTTTCTTCATGCCTAGTTTTCATAAAACTTGTTTATTTGTCTGTTTTTCTGTCCATGAAACTCTGCCTATTCTTCTATATATCCACATCTCAAATGCATCAATTCTGTCTTCTAACTGCTTGTTCATTGTCCATTTTTCCGAGCCATACATTAATATAGGATATATATAGCAAGAAATGGGAGACCACATCATCGACTCAATATATTTTCTCATAGTCCAGCTTGTTTAGCCAATGTCAGACCCTCTCCATATTATCTTGTGCTTCCTTTGTGTGGCCTGCATGACTGACATACAGTCGCACAGGAAGACAGGTTTGTTGTTTTTGTTTGTTTGATAATAACATAATAAATAACCAAACGCTAAAGCAAGTGAGAGAATTCAAATACCTTGGAAGTATCTTCACATCTGATAGTAGACGACAGAGAGATCGAAACCAGAACCAGCAAGCCAACAACATTACATACCAGCTTACCCCAATTTTGAAACACCCAGCTATTCCAGTAGTGACTAAAGACAGATTATAAATTCAATCTTTATACCAACACTGTGCTACCAGAGCCAAACATGGGCACTGACAAAAGAACAAGAAAGGAAAATTACCACATGCGAAATAAGATGCTTGAGGAAAGCAGTAAATAAAACAAGAAGAGACCATATAAGAAATGAGGAATTAGAAGAACAGTCGGAACAACACCTGCTATTAGATTTATTGAAAAACAGAGACTCAAATGGTTTGGCCACTTGGTCAGAATGAACCTGAATACACCAGTTGTGAGAGCGTACAACCTGAAAAATGGAATCATCAAGAGGAAAGGGTAGACCAAGAAAAAAATGGGGTTTATGGAGTTACAGACATCTTAAAACCCACAATACCACACCATATCAAGCGACCGAGCGTGCATTTCTCGGAAACCGATCATCAGTTAAACCCCACGCCTATCGGCAAAAAAGCAGAGAAGGACAAAAGAAAAGAAAGAAAGATAATAACATCGATATGAACCCGCACCTTCAAGATTGCGAAACTGGTGTCTCTAACCGTTCGGTCACCCACACCTACCTCCATAACGTTTTATATACTTAACTTGAGAATGACAAAACACAAGACGATAACAATGTCGGCAGACGAGACAACACACTTGTGACGGAGACAGTACACTTATGACGACGAGATACTACAAGTATTGTGACACCTGCTACCACACGTGCTTCGCATAACTCGGTGTCGCTGACCCGAACCGACGTCTTAAATGAAAAACAACTGTCTATTTTAAAGTGCGACGTCGTTTTACAGCCGTAGTCTAGCTCTGCCTGTTACAGATCTAGAACACGGCGTGGTCAACAAGATATGTTCTGTGCCTGGCCAGAGCCAACTATAAACTACTGGGCCTTCGGGCTCAGGTAAGAATTGGGGGAAATCAGACCCCAACTTCACCACGTGAACTCGCATTCCAGTATTGGTGTATATAGACGAATTCATTTTAAAATCAAAACAAAATGCTAACTCGAAGTCATATTATCCAACAAGTTAAGTTTAACAATAAGGAATATCAATATAATGAATATGATTCACCAACAAATAACCATAGACTCACCGAATTGAGTAAAATTGCAAAAAGCGTGCAGTGTTCTATCAAACATCTGTATTTTCCAGATCCCTTTTCTTTTCTAGGTCAGGGAATACCCGGCCAGTTGTCTGGCCTGTGCTAGAGCCTGGCTGTGGCCTGGCCCTGCATCCAGTAGAGTTGGGGTCTCTGTGACGTAGCGGTTGGGTGTTCGCCCCTTGTTCCAAAAGTACTTGGTTTGCTCCTTCGTGGATTTGTTTTGTTGTTGTCGAACCCTAGGAATTATGAGTTTTCCCTCTTTTTCTTGAAGTGAATGGAGGAGAGTACCCGGCTTTCTTGTGAAGTGATGGAGGAGAGTACCCGGCTTTCTTGTAGTGAATGGGGAGAGTACCCGGCTTTCTTGTAGTGAATGGAGGAGAGTACCCGGCTTTCTTGTAGTGAATGGAGGAGAGTACCCGGCTTTCTTGTAGTGAATGGAGGAGAGTACCCGCTTTCTTGTAGTGAATGGAGGAGAGTACCCAGCTTTCTTGAAGTGAATGGAGGAGAGTACCCGGCTTTCTTGAAGTGAATGGAGGAGAGTACCCAGCTTTCTTGAAGTGAATGGAGGAGAGTACCAGGCTTTCTTGTAGTGAATGGAGGAGAGTACCCGGCTTTCTTGAAGTGAATGGAGGAGAGTACCCAGCTTTCTTGAAGTGAATGGAGGAGAGTACCCGGCTTTCTTGTAGTGAATGGAGGAGAGTACCCGGCTTTCTTGTAGTGAATGGGGAGATCCCGGCTTTCTTGTAGTGAATGGGGAGAGTACCCGGCTTTCTTGTAGTGAATGGAGGAGAGTACCAGGCTTTCTTGTAGTGAATGGAGGAGAGTACCAGGCTTTCTTGTAGTGAATGGGGAGAGTACCGGCTTTCTTGTAGTGAATGGAGGAGAGTACCCGGCTTTCTTGTAGTGAATGGAGGAGAGTACCCGGCTTTCTTGTAGTGAATGGAGGAGAGTACCCGGCTTTCTTGAAGTGAATGGGGGAGAGTACCCGGCTTTCTTGAAGTGAATGGAGGAGAGTACCAGGCTTTCTTGTAGTGAATGGGGAGAGTACCGACTTTCTTGAAGTGAATGGAGGAGAGTACCCGGCTTTCTTGTAGTGAATGGAGGAGAGTACCTGGCTTTCTTGAAGTGAATGGAGGAGAGTACCCGGCTTTCTTGAAGTGAATGGAGGAGAGTACCAGGCTTTCTTGAAGTGAATGGAGGAGAGTACGCTTCTTGATAATGGAGAGTACCGCTTTCTTGTAGTGAATGGGAGGTACGGCTTTGCTTAGTGAATGGAGGAGAGTACCGGCTTTGAAGTGAATGGGGAGAGAGTTCTTGAAGTGAGGAGAGTACCGGTTTTTGAGTGAATGGAGGAGTCCGCTTTCTTGAGGAATGGAGTGAGGAGGTACTCTTCTTGAAGTGAATGAGGAGAGTACGGCTTTTTGAGTGAATGGGGAGAGTCATGGCTTTCTTGAGTGAATGGAGAGATACCGTTTCTTG
The DNA here is from genome assembly GCA_020796225.1 of Arion vulgaris. Classification (NCBI taxonomy): domain Eukaryota; kingdom Metazoa; phylum Mollusca; class Gastropoda; order Stylommatophora; family Arionidae; genus Arion; species Arion vulgaris. The sequence goes on from CM036776.1 coordinate 21,714,565, forward strand.
AGTGAATGGAGAGAGCATCTAGGTTTCTTTGAAGTGAATGGGAGGACCGATTTCTTGTGTGATGAAGTGAAGGATGATTTTGTAGTGAATGGAGGAAGCTTTTCTTTGAATGAGGGGAGAGCCCGCTTTCTTGAGTGAATGGAGGAGAGTACCGCTTTCTTTGAATGGAGGAGTACGGCTTTCTTGAAGTGAATGGAGGAGAGTACCGGCTTTTTGAAGTGAATGGAGGAGAACCGGCTTTTTGAAGTGAATGGAGGAGAGACCAGTTTCTTAGTGAATGGGGAGAGTACGGCTTTTGAAGTGAATGGAGGAAGTACGGCTTTCTTGAAGTGAATGGAGGAGAGTCTAGGTCTTTCTTGAGGAATGGGGAGAGTACCGGCTTCTTTAGTGAATGGAGGAGAGTACGGCTTTCTTTAGTGAATGGAGGAGAGTACCGGCTTTCTTGAAGTGAATGGAGGAGAGTACCGCTTTCTTGAAGTGAATGGAGGAGAGTACCAGCTTTCTTGAAGTGAATGAGGAGAGTACCAGGTTTCTTGAGAGATCATGAGGAGAGTACCGCTTTCTTGAAGTAATGGAGGAAGTACCGGCTTTCTTGAAGTGAATGGAGGAGAGTACCAGGCTTTCTTGAGTGAATGGAGAGATACCGGCTTTCTTGAAGTGAATGGAGGAGAGTACCGGCTTTCTTGAAGTGAATGGAGGAGAGACCGGCTTTCTTGAAGGAATGAGGAGGAAGACCGGCTTTCTTGAGTGAATGGAGGAGACAGCTTTCTGAGTGAATGGGGAGAGTACCCGGCTTTCTTGTAGTGAATGGAGGAGAGACGCTTCTTGAGTGAATGGAGAGAATACCCGGCTTCTTGTGGTGAATGGGGAAGACCGCTTTCTTGAGTGATGGAGGAGACCGGCTTTTGTGTAATGAGGTCCGGCTTTCTTAGTGAATGGAACCGCTCTTAGGAATGGGGAGAGTACCGGCTTTCTTAGTGAATGGAGAGACCGGCTTTGAGGAATGGAGGAGAGTAGTCTTTTGAGTGAATGGAGGAGAGTACCCGCTTTCTTGAAGTGAATGGGGAGAGTACCCGGCTTTCTTGTAGTGAATGGGAGAGTACCCGGCTTTCTTGAAGTGAATGGAGGAGAGTACCAGGCTTTCTTGAAGTGAATGGAGGAGAGTACCAGGCTTTCTTGAAGTGAATGGAGGAGTACCAGGCTTCTTGAAGTGAATGGAGGAGAGTACAGCTTTCTTGAAGTGAATGGAGGAGAGTACCAGGCTTTCTTGAAGTGAATGGAGGAGAGTACCAGGCTTTCTTGAAGTGAATGGAGGAGAGTACCAGGCTTTCTTGAAGTGAATGGAGGAGAGTACCAGGCTTTCTTGAAGTGAATGGAGGAGAGTACCGGCTTTCTTGAGTGAATGGAGGAGAGTACCCGCTTTCTTGGTGAATGGAGGAGAGTACCGCTTTCTTGAGTGAATGGAGGAGAGTACCCGCTTTCTTGTAGTGAATGGAGGAGAGTACCCGGCTTTCTTGTAGTGAATGGAGAGAGTACCCGCTTTCTTGAAATGAATGGAGAGAGTACCCGGCTTTCTTAGTGAATGGAGGAGAGTACCGGCTTTCTTGAGTGAATGGAGGAGAGTACCGGCTTTCTTGTAGTGAATGGAGGAGATACCGGCTTCTTGAAGTGAATGGAGGAGAGTACCCGGCTTTCTTGAAGTGAATGGAGGAGAGTACCCGGCTTTCTTGTAGTGAATGGAGGAGAGTACCCTTTCTTGAGTGAATGGGGAGAGTACCGGCTTTCTTGAGTGAATGGGGAGAGTACCAGGCTTTCTTGAAGTGAATGGGGAGAGTACCGGCTTTTTGAGTGATGGGGAGACGCTTTTTGTGAATGGAGGAGAGTACCGGCTTTCTTGAGTGAATGGGGAGAGTACCAGCTTTCTTGAGTGAATGGAGAGAGTACCGGCTTCTTAGTGAATGGGGAAGTACCAGTTTCTTGAAGGAATGGAGGAAGTACCAGGCTTTTGAAGTGAATGAAATATGCTCTTGTGAATGGGGAGGTCTGCAGCTTTCTGAGTGAATAGGGTACAGCTCTTGTAGTGAATGGGGAGAGTACCGACTTTCTTGAGTGAATGGAGGAGGTACCAGGCTTTCTTGAGTGAATGGAGAGTACCGCTTTCTTGTAGTGAATGGAGGAGAGTACCCGGCTTTCTTGTAGTGAATGGAGGAGTACCGGCTTTCTTGAGTGAATGGAGGAGAGTACCCGGCTTTCTTGTAGTGAATGGAGGAGAGTACCCAGCTTTCTTGAAGTGAATGGAGGAGAGTACCCAGGCTTTCTTGAGTGAATGGAGGAGAGTACCCGGCTTTCTTGTAGTGAATGGAGGAAGTACCGGCTTTCTTGAGTGAATGGAGGAGAGTACCCGGCTTTCTTGTAGTGAATGGAGGAGAGTACCAGGCTTTCTTGAAGTGAATGGAGGAGAGTACCAGGCTTTCTTGTAGTGAATGGAGGAGGTACCGGCTTTCTTGAAGTGAATGGGGAGAGTACCCGGCTTTCTTGTAGTGAATGGAGGAGAGTACCGGCTTTCTTGATAGTGAATGGAGGAGAGTACCCGGCTTTCTTGAGTGAATGGAGGAGAGTACCGGCTTTCTTGTAGTGAATGGAGGAGAGTACCGGCTTTCTTGTAGTGAATGGAGGAGAGTACCAGGCTTTCTTGAAGTGAATGGAGGAGAGTACCCGGCTTTCTTGAAGTGAATGGGGAGAGTACCGGCTTTCTTGAAGTGAATGGGGAGAGTACCAGCTTTCTTGTAGTGAATGGGGAGAGTACCGCTTTCTTGAAGTGAATGGAGGAAGTACCCAGCTTTCTTGAAGTGAATGGAGGAAGTACCGCTTTCTGAGTGTGGAGATACCCGCTTTCTTGAAGTGAATGGAGGAGAGTACCAGGCTTTCTTGAAGTGAATAGGAGGGACCAGTTTCTAGTGAATGGAGGAGAGTACCAGCTTTCTTGAAGTGAATGAGGAGAGTACCCGGCTTTGTAGTGAATGGAGGAGAGTACCCGGCTTTCTTGAAGTGAATGGAGGAGAGTACCCAGCTTTCTTGTAGTGAATGGAGGAGAGTACCAGGCTTTCTTGAAGTGAATGGAGGAGAGTACCAGGCTTTCTTGAAGTGAATGGAGGAGAGTACCCAGCTTTCTTGAAGTGAATGGAGGAGAGTACCCGGCTTTCTTGAAGTGAATGGAGGAGAGTACCCCGCTTTCTTGAAGTGAATGGAGGAGAGTACCCGGCTTTCTTGAAGTGAATGGAGGAGAGTACCCGGCTTTCTTGTAGTGAATGGAGGGGAAGTACCGGCTTTCTTGAGTGAATGGAGGAGAGTACCAGCTTTCTTGAGTGAATGGAGGAGAGTACCCGGCTTTCTTGAGTGAATGGAGGAGAGTACCGGCTTTCTTGAAGTGAATGGAGGAGAGTACCAGGCTTTCTTGAGTGAATGGGGAGAGTACCGCTTTCTTGAGTGAATGGAGGAGAGTACCAGGCTTTCTTGGAAGTGAATGGGGAGAGTACCCGGCTTTCTTGAAGTGAATGGAGGAGAGTACCCGGCTTTCTTGAAGTGAATGGAGGAGAGTACCAGGCTTTCTTGAAGTGAATGGAGGAGAGTACCAGGCTTTCTTGAAGTGAATGGAGGAAGTACCCAGGCTTTCTTGAAGTGAATGGAGGAGAGTACCAGGCTTTCTTTGAAGTGAATGGAGGAGAGTCCACTTTCTTGAAGTGAATGGAGAGAGTACCCAGGCTTTCTTGAAGTGAATGGAGGAGAGTACCCGGCTTTCTTGTAGTGAATGGGGGAGAGTACCCAGCTTTCTTGTAGTGAATGGAGGAGAGTACCCGGCTTTCTTGAAGACCCAGAAACATCCAACAGCTCCAGGCGTGTAGTGTTATGCTTAATGCTGCGGAGGCCCGTCTGCCCAGCGTGTTCATAGCGCGTTGGACTACGGGTGACTATCCCCTGTGTGGAGGGTTCAATTCCGTGGGATGGCAGAAAAAGCCACAGATTCCCCAGATTTACGGTGTTCGTGGCACCGAACAGAAGGGTTACGATGTCCATGGCACCGAGCCGAAGAGCTGAAAAGCTCAAGTGCTTCTGGATCGGAAAAAATAAAATGCTGCGGAGACTCCTACTCAGGTAGAGTCTATATTGGTCCTCACTGCAGTATTCTCCCATTTCTAGCGTAGCAGAAGCTCTAAAAAACATCACCTATTGGTCACAGTGGATCTACGTGATTATAGTCCAGAGAGCCACTTCCGTGAGTGGTCTAGAACAACCATCCGTTGACCATTCTTTATGACCTAAGTGTGATTTTCTCCAGAGAAAGAGAGAGAGAGAGAGAGAGAGAGTACCAAGCGAGCCCTCGTGGAGTGATGGGGATATTTTCCCCGAGATCCCTGTTCACAATGTAGGTGAGATCGAGTTCCTAGTCATATCAGAGACAGACGATAAAACGTAGATACCATGTTAAAGTTGATCATGTAACAGAGCCAGTTCAAAATCCAGCAGAGCAGGCTGGAAAACCGTTGCCCGAGCAAAATTCATTAGAGAAAATTAAAAAACAACATTCCTACAAAATATTTTAACCATATTCTAAAATTTACCCCATCCAGTAAAAAACATTCAGCTATAAAACCGCAACCAAGGGCAAGAGAGCTGGCAAGGCCTTGGTTGGGGGACCTATGCCCCTAGGGGGCGAAGGGTAGAAGAAGAAGAAGAAGATATTCTAAAATTACACCGGTTACCAACGCCGGTACTACGGAGTTCGTAAATTGCCACTGAGATCTTCCTGTGTAAGAAAGAGATTGATCACACATGATTATTCACTGAAGTGTAATGATGATGTTCTTATCAACCAATCAATCAATCAATCAATCTTATGTGAACAATATAAGATAACCCAGAACCTTGACATCCATCTCTAGGGATCCATAGAATTGGTGCCGGAGTTAAGGAGTTCGTGCTTTGGGTAATACTCTCCTCAGGTGGCGTGTTATTTCTGCACAGAAGGACTGAGCCAAATAGGATAAAACCTGTGCAATTTAGTCAAGAAGAAAAAGAAAAAGAAAACACAAGAAAAAGAAACAAAATGACGGAGGAAACAAGAAGAAAAGACCAAGAAGGAAAATAGAAAGAAGGAGAGGAATATATTTTTGAATTTATTTTAGACTACATCAGTGTTTCCCAACCTTTTTGTGTCATGCCCCACCTAAGCCTTTCTAAAATTCGTATGCCTCCCGCTCCTAATGTAATATATACATACATACATATATATATATTATATTAGGTAAGATTTAGTAGTTATATTTGTTGTGTACGTGCATTTCCCTTTTCTACATCTTTTAGATAAATTTGCATGTTTCCGTTATCGTCCATTTGTAAGTGTTCTCTATAATTCGTCACTCCTGTTGTGTCGTTTGCTTGATAAAGGCCTTTTGGTCGAAACGTTGCTGTTTATCGTCACTGTTTCTGTATTTTGTAAAACTATAGTACTTTGTTTGTACGTGTTTCGCTATTTACCAAGTTTTACTGCAGTCTTCACCCTATTTCGATATATATATATACATATATATACGAGGGTGCATTGAAAAGTAATGCCTCCAAGTCCATAACTTTCTTAATATTGTTCGGAGGCAATTGACACCGATATCAGAATAAAGTATGTATGTAAGTGTGTTTTCAGGACAGTAAGTGTTAAGTGTCTGGAATGTTGCGCATGCGCACAACATTATCCAAGATGGCATCATACATGGAAATTCAGTTAAAGCAAAGAGCTGTGATTGAATTCTTGACGGCCGAAGGTTGTGTTCCCATCGACATGCATCAGAGAATGAGAGCGGTATATGGTGACGCCTGTGTGGATGTGAGTACTGTTAGGAGGTGGGCAAGGACTGTTAAAGGTGACAATCCAGCGAAATACAGGCACAAAAACTCACCCACCCCAAAAAATTCAAAACTGTCGCGTCAGTGGAAAAGTTTTGATGACCATTTTTGGGACTGCCAGGCGTAATCCACACATAATTTTTGGAACGCGGTAATACTGTCAATTCTGATCGGTATGTGGAAACGATGAAGAAACTACGGGCAAGACTGCAACGTGTTCGTCCTGGAAAACACGCAGTCCTTCAACATGACAATGCTCGTCCACACACCAGTAGACAAACAGCGGCAGCATTAGAGCGTCTCAATTTTGACGACATTTTAGCGCACCCACCATATATCCCCGATTTGGCACCTTGTGACTTTTTCCTGTTCCCAAAGCTCAAGGAACATCTCAAGGGAAACAGATATGCTATGACGAGGATGTGGCAGCAGATGTGAGTACCTGGCTTCGTGAAAAATCATCAGATTTTTCTTCGACGGGATGCAACAACTAGTTCGACGTTGGCGTGTGTGTATGTGGAACGTGGAGGTGACTATGTCGAAAAATAATGACTCTATTGTGTAGTGGACATCTCAAACTTTCTGAAAATGTATGTTTCATTTGTAAATTATGTATATTAACAAAGTTATGGACTTGGAGGCATTACTTTTCAATGCGGCCTCGTATATATATCTTTATATATATATATATATATATATATATATATATATATATATATATATATATATATATATAATCTTGTCGTACCACCTGATGTTCATAATCTTGCGGAGACATCGAAGGTGAAAGATGTTAAGTCTCCTCTCGTGTCTTGAGTAGGCTGTCCATGTTTCTGAGCCATATAGTAAAGAACTAATTACATAGGCTCGATATATTTGAATCTTCGTCTGCATTGTCAGTTTTGTGTTGCCCCACGCTCGCTTTGATAGTTTGCCGAATGTAGTAGCCGCACTCCCTACACGAGCGTTGATTTCTTCATCAAGAGAAAGGCTGGCAGTGACCATAGACCCGAGATAGCAAAATGTTGGAACTGGTGTTAGATGGTTACCATTTAAAGTGATATTTGTTGTGTTACCTCCTTGACATAGTACACCTGTTTTGGAGACACTTATAGTCAGAGAAAATAGGTCGCATGCCTTTGACAACTTACTGATTAGGCATTGCAGTGTAGCCTCACTGTGGGCGACTAAGGCAGCATCGTCAGCGAAAAGGAGGTCTTTGAGAAGAATTTCCGTCGTTTTTGTCTTGGCTCTTTAGCGAGCCAAGTTAAAGAGTGAACCATCAGATCTAGTGCGGATGAAAACATCACCATCAGTGACCCCCAAGGCGTGGTTCAGGGTTGTTTAGGAGAACAAGACTGTTGTTGATGATGAAGTCTTCTACTTCCTCTCCTTTTACATTTAGGTCAGAGTACCCCAGCTTGGAGAATGGCTGTTGAAATCTCCAACTATTATCCAGTTTTCTGTGTTTGGTTGTATGTTGTTTGGATGGATAAATTTGTTTGGTGGTGAATATATGTTGCAAATTGTGATTTCCTTGTCGTTGGTTTTTAGGCAGATGGTTATCGCCTCTGTGTCGGTTGATTGGGAGCGATGCGTTTCCCAGGCTGAGAACCTGTTTTTGATGGCAGTCATGACTCCCCCTTGGGTCGGTCTTCCCTATCTTGCCGGAAGATTTCATAGCCTCTAATGGAGAATTCGTGCGTGCTGCTAAGATGTGTTTCTTGGATGCAGCAAACATCGATGTCAAGCTCCTTCAGTAAGTTTTGCAGCTCTATTTTTTTGTTTCTGACACCTTCCGCGTTCCACTGCATTATTTTTAAATCTTGACCCGTGTGTTTACTCTCGTCTTCTATGGTCGATCTGCGAGTGTGATGAATTGTGGTTGCTGTTGTGTATGGAGAATGGGGTCCCGGTGTTGAGCCTGCCTGGTTTCAACCTGTAAATATGACACCGTACCGGAGTAGTGTTGGTTGCATAGCTTCGGTTGTAGTGCGTAGATGCGCGTTTTTATTCCCGTGCCGCTTGGGCATGCATCTTCCGACTTCGACGGTTGAGGTTTCATTTCTGGGATCCTCCTACCATAGGCAGATTGCCTTTCTCGGCTTAAGGGCTCTGCCTACCCCGGACCGCCGTATTTAACACATAGTGAAAGCGGCGTATCGGTAGCGATCACAATTCTGATCGGTCACCATCGTACTTCCGAGTCGCTTAACTACACCACAAAACATATCCATGAATAACACAATATATCCTGCGTCCAAATGAAGGAAAAATAGTAATCCAGGCCATGGAAGCAAGATGAAGTGATCAAAATTTATTGCTGACGCTAACCGATACGTTCGCTCACCGCCATTTGTAAACCGGAAGTCCAAGAGGGAGCGAACCAAGTGTCATAGGAAGATAAGGAGAGCTTCTAACCGCTACACCACATAGACCCACTCTGCACTTATAAAAATGCAACATGACCACAATCTAACGGTGGGACAATCGCTGTACCGCACAATGAAATGAAAATTGTGGCATATCCTAAAGGTCCACATTAAACGAGTCGTTGATTTTTCTAGGCACCACTTATACGTTCAGTAGTTTGGCATTGTTTTCTGAACGGTGAGGTCTATTTTCCCACGGAAACGAATTTGCTTCTAAACTTGCCCACCGTGGGGTTTGAACCAGGTACGCTTGTGTTCGTGATCGAGCTAACTACCGCTTGAGCTACAGACGCTCACAAAATATTCATATAACACGACATACGGATTACGGCGACGGCGAGCCGATAGAAGTAAAAACTGCCATGTACTTGAAATCTTCACCACTTTGCCTGCTCCGGAAATATTTCGGATGTGGGGATAAGATAGCACTTGAAGTTTGCTTTTCTGCGGTTTCTTCTATCTCCTGTTTTTATCTTGTTGCAAACAGCGGCGTCTCCATTAATATCAAGTGGTATAGTGATGTCCCCCGTTGGTCTAGTATTTTTATGATTCTCGTACAGTGGTTTTCAATCTGTCTGAAATCAGGGCATACGAAGTCCTACAAAAATTCGTAGGCGCATTATAGACGAAAACGTCATAAAAAGATGCAAAAAACTAAGAAATACAGAAATAATTAAAAATGCTACTTACCTTTATTCATCATTTAATTTCTGCCTATGAGAAGCATGGGCCTGATGTGCCTTGACAATTTTTTTACCCTGGTGCCGCTGGCACCTGGTGCTGACAACTGATCTAAGATTTCTTAGGCGCACCTAAAAATACCACAGGGCACACTTTGAGAACCACTTTAGTAGATCGTGCCATGCAACATGAAACGTATTATGTCCCTTGTATGAACATTTTTTTTTTTTTTGCTTTGCTTTTTAACATTTTTTAGGAATAAGTAGTGTTTCCACTTCTTCCTGGTTGGTTGGATTTGTAGCTAAAATAGGTTACCGGAAGGGGTAGCCAGTCCCAAGACGAACTTGTGAAATAGGTTACCGGAAGGGGTAGCCAGCCCAAAGACGAACTTGTTTATAGAAAAAGGAAGTAAAGAAACTCTTTTCATACCTCGAGATAAATTGGGTAATAAGGTGTTAGGCTCGTATTTGTTATTGATCGTCTGCACACGATGGGTGATATGGTCAATTTCAGACCGAACGCCTTTAATTCCCAGTACTTCTTCTGGTGCTCAATTAAAGCTTGGTCGACCTTTGGGAAAAATACTCCTCGCCCACTGTGGAATTGAAACTCGAGCACTAGCCAAAGATGCGAGTTCACTAACAACTATACTACTGCGGTTACTTGTGACCAACGCCGACTAGTTCAGTCAGGAAATCGGAAGTAGGGGATCTCTGCGGCTAAAGGATTACGCATTTGCCTTGCGTCTCGAAGGTAGTAGGTTCAAATCCGGATCGTCCCGTTCTGTTCGCAAGTGCAAACTTTTTCAGAGAGCCTAGAATTCTGTATATTTCATTGATCATCGTCGACACACGATGCGGGAGGAGGAGGGTGGGGGAATGGTCTGCATCACGTGGGTCGTATTAGCTACCCACTGCATTTCTATCCATCTATCTATTCTCTAATTATGTTCTGCTTTTCATCGTCAGGTCGGAAAAGGAGACACCTGGAGCGAGCCTGTCTATGCGCCTTGTCTTTCTTTCTTTTCTCCAGTCCTGATTTGCCTCCCAGCTTCAGGGTAAGAAGAAATTTATAGAACGGGTTTTTATGTGCGCTTCATAAACAGTGTCTTTCGTCGCCTCTGTTATCTCCGAGGTCCACCTTTTGCGTGACCGGCCTTTTGCTTTGTATCCACTGTATAGGAGTAATATCGCTCTTTGAGGTGCACTGTCTGTTGGTAATCTGCTTACGTGGCCGAACTATTTAATTCGTTGTTTCTTGATAAAGTTCAGTACTGATGTTGCACCGACTTTTTCTCCTGATGTCTTCATTTCTAAAGCGGTCTCTTTCATTGCTTTACTGGTACCCAAATTAGGCTGGGTCGACATGAGATTCGTTACTTCTTAAAAAAAAGTATGCCACTGTCACTGTGGAATTGAATCTGAACCACGTAATAATAGCTGTCCATCGCAAGCGATGATGACAACAGTCTCAGACGTATGCTGCGGCACCTCTCTGGTGTGTGTGGAGGTGAGTGTAGAGTCCTATCCTAGAACACAATCCCTACCCAGGTGGGTGGGCATACATGATCAAGATTAGATATGTAGGTGTTGTGTGTGGAGGTGACTGAGAGTCCAACTAGAACACAATCCCTACCACAGGTGGTGGGCATACATGATCAAGATTAGATATGTAGGTGTTGTGTGTGGAGGTGACTGTAGAGTCCTATCCTAGAACACAATCCCCTACCACAGGTGGGTGGGGCATACATGATCAAGATTAGATATGTAGGTGTTGTGTGTGGAGGTGACTGTAGAGTCCTATCCTAGAACACAATCCCCTACCACAGGTGGGTGGGGCATACATGATCAAGATTAGATATGTAGGTGTTGTGTGTGGAGGTGACTGTAGAGTCCTATCCTAGAACACAATCCCCTACCACAGGTGGGTGGGGCATACATGATCAAGATTAGATATGTAGGTGTTGTGTGTGGAGGTGACTGTAGAGTCCTATCCTAGAACACAATCCCCTACCACAGGTGGGTGGGGCATACATGATCAAGATTAGATATGTAGGTGTTGTGTGTGGAGGTGACTGTAGAGTCCTATCCTAGAACACAATCCCCTACCACAGGTGGGTGGGGCATACATGATCAAGATTAGATATGTAGGTGTTGTGTGTGGAGGTGACTGTAGAGTCCTATCCTAGAACACAATCCCCTACCACAGGTGGGGCATACATGATCAAGATTAGATATGTAGGTGTTGTGTGTGGAGGTGACTGTAGAGTCCTATCCTAGAACACAATCCCCTACCACAGGTGGGTGGGGCATACATGATCAAGATTAGATATGTAGGTGTTGTGTGTGGAGGTGACTGTAGAGTGCTATCCTAGAACACAATCCCCTACCACAGGTGGGTGGGGCATACATGATCAAGATTAGATATGTAGGTGTTGTGTGTGGAGGTGACTGTAGAGTCCTATCCTAGAACACAATCCCCTACCACAGGTGGGTGGGGCATACATGATCAAGATTAGATATGTAGGTGTTGTGTGTTTTGTCTTTTCGCGCAGCTCGTTTTCTCTGTGCCTCAACGGCACGATGATTCTCAACTATGTAAGTTCCTCTTGTGTTGTTACAGCGCCATATTTGGTGATCTTGTGCAAATGATTCCCAGCACGTAGTGTCTACATCGAAGCATTTCAGAGACACTTTAAGAGTGTCTTTAAATCGTTCTTTTCTGTCCACCAGCAGAACATCTGCCCCCTTCAAGTTCGCCATACATCAACTGTTTTGCGTTGACCACGCACCTTCTTCTTCTTTGCGTTCGTTCTTTACGACCAATTTTAATCACTCTTTGTGATATGTTTGATCTTTGCCAAGAACGTGTATACGTTGCACATTGGTTTGTAGGCCCCTAAACGCATAGACTTCTACACGCTTAGGACACATGCATCCGATTTCAGCCAAACCTCCTTAGTCGCCTCTTACGACATGCATGGCAGGTAACAGTGGTTCTATTCTTTACACCCCAAATTTGGGCCCCGGTAACCACTCGGGCGGCCACGCACCTAAGATGCAATTGCGCTAACTACTACGTTACCGTGGTTCACTAATTCTCCTGATAGGCTAACGATCCGATGTGTTTTAAACGAATTAATTATCTTATCTTATCTTAACCACATTTGCCGTGAAGCGGCGTGGGGAGATTTAGTTTCTATCTTGTGCCAGGTGTGTTGCGCTTGACGTTGTCAGTCCATGCTTTTGCATGGACTCTGAGATGTTATCTATCCATCGTGTTCTTGGCCTGCCTCGTGCTCTGCGCCCTGAGTGTAGATTATTGTAGGCACGTGATGGTAGTAAATGTGGTTCCATTCTCATTAGATGGCCGAACTACTTGAATCTTTGCTTCTCGATGTACTGTACGCATGGTATAGTACCAACGATGCTTATGCTATTCTCGTTTCTCACTCTATCTCTCCTTGTAACGTTGACATCTTTTCGTAGACATCTCATTTCACATGTTGTAATCTTTCTTTCTGTGTCTTGGTCAGGGCCATGTTTAGTACTGATAGCAATAACGAATTAATTAAAAACCGTTTTTGTAAGGACACTGACATTTACACTAAAAGAGCATTGTACAACCCAATCGTTCACCGATATTATATTATCAGTGCCAAACCTGGACGTTGACATTAAACGAAAGAACAAAACAAGTCACTACACAGATGAAGTGTCTACGCAGCAGAGTACCGGTCATCATCATCAGGTGTCGTGCCGGCTGGCGTAGGCGATCATGGATCTCCACAAATCTCTATCGTTGGTATTTGCTATCAACTCAGATGTTGACGCTCTACCAAAATTTTCTCTCTCTGTCTTCCTCTTGTCTCGTTTACCCTCGATTTTACCGGTTGTCACAATGTGTTCTAAACCTCCTCCTCATCACATGCCCGAAAAATGATGACTGCCTCTTTCTATATTGATATTTGCTATTCCTGTCTTGATCTCATTCAGAGTGCTGGTGTGGATCAAGAAAAATGACGATTCTAAATGAAGACAAAAGAAAGGAAAGTGAACAATCTCAGTCGATGAACTTGAGTAAATAAAACAATAATTGGTTTGGTCACCCAAGTGTGTTGGCGGAGGTGGTGGTGGTGGGAAAGAATAGTACCACTGCGACCTACAACATGTAAAAGGTGTATGGGTAGGATTTCTCGTGGGGCTGGTTACCCTATTAAGTAGAAAATTTTAGCCGCAAAATTCAACCATTCATGAACATATTTAATCGCCCCTAGGTTGTGGGGCGCGCATGGGGAGCAACGAATAGTAACAGTACGACCTACAAGACATATCGTAAGAGGCGACTGAAGTAGGGGCGCAGGAACGCTACCCTAGTAAATAAAAAGCTTTCGTAGAATTCGGATGGCCTACTTGTAGGCGCACAACGTACAATCACTAATAAGCTTAGATCACATACAAATCACAAAGGGTAGTTTAACAGGGGGTCGACATAGAGCGTTATAAGAAGAAGAAGATTGATAGGACCATCATCATTGCACTTCGGTGAGTAACCATGTGTGCTCCAATCTCTTTCTTACACAAGAAGATCTCAGCTGCAGTGCACGAGCTCTGTACCCCCGGCGACTGTTCCAGATGTAATTCTGAAGATGGTGAAGATATTTTTCTTAGGTATTTTATTTGAAATCTTTTTCGAATGAATTTCGCCAGAGCAGCAGCTTTCCAGCCGCCTCCTGATTTTTAAACTGTCAAGGATTCTTTGACGTTTTCAAAATGAACATGGGACCTAAGTTTTATCGTCCGTCTCCGATAGGGCTAGTAGCTCGATCTCACCTACACTGAGATCAGGGATCTCTTTAAAAATATCCAGATGGCTCCACGAGGGAGCGAACCTGTTACCTTTGCCACGAGAGACGAGCACCTAGTTGATAGGCAAACGCTTACGTACTACACTAATCCGTCCCATACACACACACACACACACACGCACACACGCCTCACGTACTACACGCACATACACACATATATTCCACGTGATACCTACTGCAAACAACGTAAATACAACAACATTTTGCGATAACAATTTTGGCGTAACAAAACAATTTTGGTCAAACCTCTGTTATATTCTTGGTATGGAAAGAGTTAATAGGTATATCCACTGCTTGTGTCAGAGATTCTGCTTTTTCTTCGAAACTGTTGCTCCATGTCTCATAAAATAAAAACCAAATAGTTAATATCTATCTACTGGTTAGACGCATTAGCTATTGTCTGTTGTCTGTCCCCAGGTAGATGATGAAATTGCTTGTCACTTGCGTGTAGATGAGCTTTAATTTGGTTCAGGGCCAGATGAGTCGCCCTTCTTGTGTTATATCCGTGTTTAGTGTGGTCTTGCTATTGTCTATCCATCTTTTCTGATTCCTGTCACTAGCCTGATCTCTTATTGTATGCTGTTATTGTTGGTTGTGTATTTATCTAATTAAATGTTCAAACCACTGATTTTTGTCTTCAATGTATTCGGTTATGTTATGTTATGTTATGCGATCGACGTTTTGGCACTTGGGCATTCATCGTGCTCTGTCCTCCACTGAGCAGCCATCCTAAAGTCCATTTGTCACGTACCCATGAGAAGTTGATCTATATCTTCTCTACCAGAAGACGACACTGTCTGGCATCTCCACTTAACGTCTGAATTTCGAACTCTGTTCCAGTGTCGAACGTCCATGTCACATAATTGAGAGCGTACCGATTGATGATATCGTTGTCCATACTTCTGCCTGCCTGAGTCGGCATTGTTTGTAAGAAAGTCAGCACGCTCGTTACCTGCACTCCAGCATGTCCAGGTGTACAGCGTCATTTCTGAGATGATCTCCGAATGCTGTCACCCATTCACGCATACTGCCAGATTCAATCGTTGAAGCATATTCATCGAGTCTGATATGATGATCGGGTAACCTGTTGCTCAGCCACCATGCAGAGCCTGAGGCAGCATGTATTCGGTGTATGACGTTATGCCCACTCTGCTTTGATGTCCTCGTTTCGTAGACGGATTAGCGTTCAATTTCAGCATTGGACACAAACAATTTATGGATCTATTCCCTACAACCGATGTTGCACAATTAAGGAAAACAACTGGTTCCCCTACCTCCTGCATACTAGGGTCAGAAATATGAAGTGATAGGCTTCTTCTTCTTCGTTCACTAGATTGATTCGATCTCTATAAAGGATGTCTGTCCAGATTACACATGCATAGTTGTCTTCTGCGTCTACTAGATTGAGATTTCGATTTCTATAAAGGCAGCCGTCTGCCTCAGATTTAGCAGCCACGCCATACAGTTTGTCTTGAACGCTGGTGTAAGTTCTGGGGCAATTCTGTAGGATATAATTCCTACGATTTCTGCTTCCCCGTTTGTGCGACCTCTTCCCGCAGTAAGTTTTGGCCACCCCCGTGATGGTAGGTCTGATATTCTTACTGCGTGGCTAACTCTCCGAGACAGATTGGCAACCGTCGAATCCGTAATCCCATTCCTCATTGTGAGGGGTCGTTGCACCATGTTATGCGCATCACGCCCTGGTGCATCCGTTTTCCGCAAGCATTTGTTTCGGGTTAGCATTCCCTAGCGGACACGTGCATCCGATTTCAGCCAAACCTACTTAGTCGTCTCTTACGACATGCGTGGCAGGTAACAGTGGTTCTATTCTTTACACCCCAAATTTGGGCCCCGGTAACTACTCGGGCGGAAGTGAGAGGCAATGACATTACGGTCTGAAAAGGTTAAATAAAGTAAATTAATCCTTTTCATACCTCGAGGTAAATTGGGCGATACGGTGTTTGGCCCGTATTTTTTATAGACCGTAGGTTAATTTCGTTATTAATTATTCGCTATAATTTCGTTAATAATTTCGCCGTTTTGTTTGTTTATTCCAGTATATTTTTGTCATATTCTTAATTTGAAGCAATCACTTAAAAATAACAAAAACCATATTCGTTGTTAGTGTATGATTGTATCGTTATCGTGTTCCTGTGCAGGTTGGTACGGCGACGTAATTATTGTATGGTTTTCTACGAATCAAATGTAAATATAATTTAACTACTTAAGTATGTTTAGCCAATCAGAGAGTAGGGTTGTCTGTATTCTACGTCACAACCAGGATACCTTTTGTTTATATATGGAAGCCTTTGATGTTGAAGTTAAAGACAGTTCTGATTTTAATCACAAATGTATCAAGGGATACGTTTCTATGGTAACTATTCTTTGTTCAACTTTGTTTGCATTTCTACACTTTATTATCTACTGTATTGTTTCGTGAAAACGTGATTTAATTTACTTAAGTATAGACGTTATATTGTTGTTGTTTGACTTTATATGTTGTGTGTTGTGCGAGAAGTGAAATTCTTCACCTCTCTTGTATCCTTTACTTGATAAAGGCCTTTTGATCGAAACGTTGCTATGTATTGTTATTGTTCTCAGCATTTTGTAAAACTACAGTACTTTGTTTTTACGTGTTTCGTCGTTGCTTCATAGTTTTACTGCAGTCTTCCTTTATATCGATAATACTATTGTTTTAAAACTAAATTAAGAATTGCAATCCAAATGTTGTATCAATTCTAACAATTGTTACAACAGGCAAAATACAGGGGAAGAGAGAACGAGGGAGACAAAGGGACAATATTCCGGACGGCTTGAAATCGTGGTTTGGCAATGGTTCTGTGACGAAGTTGATAGATTGTACCATATTCACAAAATATATGAGACTGTCAGTAAAACTATTTGATTGGCAAAACACGTAATCACAAAGTACTGTAGTTTTACAAATTACAAAAACAATGACAAAATACAGCAACGTTTCGACCAACAAGGCCTTTATCAAGCAAACGAACAACAGGAGTGACAAATTTAAAAACAAATGGACGACCAAACACAAACGTTTCTAATCTAGATTGTAGATTGTACCAGAGACAGACAGATGTGGAGAGACATGATTGTCTACGCCAACGGCACGGCACTTGATTGATTGATTGATTGATCATTTATAACATATGCCAGCGATAGTTGGGAAATGACTAAAGATATAGAAAGTAAGTTGAATGCATTTGGAAATTGATTGCGAAAAATAATGAACATAAAATGGAACGAATTTCAGAGAAGTGATGAAATCAGAGAAATGTCTGGTTAACCACTAGTGACACCTGTTATAAGAAGGAAAAGATGGAGATATGTTGGACATACATTGAGAAGAAATGATCAAAGAATATCACAGCATGCATTGAAGTGGGAAGCAAGGGATAAAAAAAAAAAGAGAGGACGCCCTAGGGAGACACTGAAATGAACTTTGCTAAGAGAGACATATCGGTCTCAATTCCATGGACAAAATTGAGCGAGTTGCGAGTTGAGCGGTATGGAGAAATTATTTGCAGGCACCATGTAACGTATAACGGTACTAGAGGAATTATTATTATTATTATTATTATAGACGTCATATATGTAACTTGGCTTCATGGATCAATATTAACGTGAGTTTTCTGTGTTTTCTTGAATGCTTCTTGGTGCAAACATCAATTTACTCTTTTTTTCTTTCTTTCTTTTATCTAATCTTTCTTTTGTCTCACATCGTCAGGATAGAAGATTTCTTCCTTCTTCTTCTTCTTCAAACGTTCCATATCGACCACATGTTAACCACTCTGTGTGATTTGTATCTGTATGTGATCTGAGAATAAGAGCGATTGTACGTTGTGCCAGTTATGCGCCTACAAGTACATCCGATTTCTGCGATGCTTTTTATTTACTAGGTAGCTTCCATTGGTCCTACATCAGTTGCCTCTTACGATATACCTCGCAGGTAGCATTGGTACTATTCTTTGCTTCCTTGCGGCCATGGCACAACATGGGGAAAAGATTTCTAGAACGAGCTTTTGTCTGCGCTTCATGAATAGTATTTTCCCTAATTTGCGATGCCATTGTTGTTTTATGAAGGCTCACACCGTTTGATTGAGTGATTGATTGATTGATTGATCAGTGCACTTTGGTGAGTAACCATGTGTACTCCGATCTATTTTTTACAGGAAGACCTCAGCTGCAGTGCATGGACTCCGTAGCACCGGCGAGGGTCCCCGATGTAATGTTGAATATGGTGAAGATGATATTTTTTGTAGGAATTTTTATTGTAAATCTTTTCTAATTAATGTTGCCCGGGCAGAGGCTTTCCAACCTGCTCTTCTTGATTTTGAACTGCCAAGGGTTCTTTCAGTGCTCAAATAGAACACAGGATCTACGTTCTATCGTCCGTCTTCGATAGGACTAGGAACTCGACCTCATCTACACTAAGATCAAGGATATCTGGAAAAATATCCAGATCTGTGCTCCGTTGGGAGTTGAAAGAAGAAAAATAACCAACTCTATAGCTATCACATTCCATCAATTATCACAATTTAAGAGTGACACATTGAATGTGATATTTTCAGGTGAGAAACCCAAAAAAAAGAGGGACGTAACTCTGAACTGACAACCTACAAAGATCAATAACTCAATAATATCCAATGTACTTTAAAGCTTTGGTCGTCAATCTCGTTCAAACATTCTCTTGATTAAGTCCCCTGAGACTCAGAAGCTATCACCCTTATACAACTTGGGAATCTTGGCGCATTGTTATTCCTCCTTAAAGAAAGATACAGACAATTTGAAGGTAGGGACAAACATTTTCTTAAATTTCATTAAAATAATGGTGTTGTTTTCAACTCTGAGGTATTTTGAGTTTGCACTTTTTCTTGTATGAAGTTTGAGGGTGGGGGAGTATTGAAGGGAGGTTTTGTTGTTCAGTTGTGGTTATGTTAATTAGAGTCACTGTTTCGAAGAGGTCAAGTCATTCAACTTGTGTACTGAAGATGATGGTTCCGAATCCGGATTGCACTGTTTGATTCACAAGTCACCTGTGTGTTGCCGGAGCTCTCAAAGGGAGCAAAGAATAGTAACACTACGACCTACAAGGCTGGGTCGACCTGAGAGCCGCTGTAGCGTAGTTGTTAGTGAACTCGCTTCGCAAGGCTGATGGTCTGGGTTCAGCTCCGCAATACGCGTGGAATTTTTCCCGACCACGACGGTTCTCAGGTCGACCCAGCCTTAACTGGGTACCAGACATGCTCTGGGAAAGTAAAGGCGACCGGCGTGATATTGACCACATCACCCATCGTGTGCCGACGGTCAATGAAAAATACAGGCCTAACACTGTATTGACCTATATACCACGAGGTATGAAAGGGTTCCTTTACTACAAGGCATGTCGTAAGAGGCGACTGCGATAGGGGCCTATGGAAGCTACTCTAGTAAATAAAAAGCGTCGCAGAAATCGGATGTGCGGGCCTACATGTAGGCACATAACTAGCACAACGTACAATCGCTCTTAGGCTCGGATCATATACAGATCACAAAGAGTGGTTAACAAGTGGTTGGTATGGAGCGTTCGTTGAATAAGTAGTAGATTCATAAGTACATTTTTTTCCAGAGATCCCTACGACTATTGTCGGAGCTAGATGAAGAAATAAGCAGTATACAAGTGTCAGGGGCCCCGTAGAAACCAAGTTACCAAACACAGGATTCGAACCACAGCCCCCATTTCTTACGTACTCATTCCCCAGCCCAACTATGCGAGCGTCCTTAAGAACACAGCCAGCTAGCTTCTTAAAAAAGAAGCTTTACTGAGGAGTGTCTTTAACAAACGCTCGTTTGATGAACACAGAAAAATTAGGTCAGATTCGATCGAACACTGTTCGGTAATTTGTTTTTCTGGAGGCCCTGATACTTAAACACTGTATTTTTGTTGATCATATTCATTGGCTCCATTGCTTCCCCTTGTTTTCTTAGAATTCCTTACTCTCTTCTGTCGGAACTACGGAGTTTGTGCTCTATGCAATACTTTCGGCAGGTGGCATGCCATTTCTTCCGAAAGAGGTGGAGCCATATGTTGAATCCCGGTGCAGTTAACAAATCCTCCTTCGTGGTTAAACCCCTTTTAACCGGCGAGCCACTGAAACCATCAGCATGCGTACACTTCGACTGAGGGATACTGAGGTAGCACATGTGCTACGTAGTTCATGCACTGTCACTGAGATCTTCCTGTCGTCTGAATGGTTACCGGGGCCCAAATTTGGGGTGTAAAGAATAGAATCACTGTTACCTGCCACACATGTCGTAATAGGCGACTAATGAGGTTTGGATGAAATCGGATGCAGGTGTCCTAAACGAGTAGAAGTCTATGCATTTAGGGGCCTACCAAACCAATGTGCAACGTAAACACGTTCTTGGCAAAGGTCAAACATATCACAAAGAGTGATTAAAATTGGTCGTAAAGAACGAACGCAAAGACGAAGAAGAAGAAGCTCTTCCTGTTTAAGAAAGAGACCGTAGCACATATGGTTATGAGCCAAAGTGTAATGGTGCTGGTCCTATCAATCAATCAATCAATCAATCAATCAATCAATCAACTACAGTTCATGTCCCTGGTGTGATCTGAAAGTAGCTTGAAGGTAGAATGTAAAATCTCGGTCAAGAACATCAGATAATGTAGATTCTATTCAACCAACTATTGTGTAGACATCAGGAACCCAGAACTGACTGATTACAAACCAGTTCTAACAATAGCTATTTATAATTGATAAGTTATGTACAATCATTTAGTATTATGATGAAAGACCATAGTACGACGTATGGTCTATGTCAGGTCAATGTTCTCAAGTCAAGTCAAAGTCTGACAACTGGTCTATGTGTAGTCAATGTTTGTAATTGAAGTCAAAGCGGTCTCTGTGGCGTAGAGGTTAGGTGCTTGTCTCTCGAGCTAAAGGTACCGGGTTCGTTCCCTCGTGAAGCCATCTGGATATTTTCCCAGAGATCCCCAATCTAAGTGTAGAGGAGATCGAGTTCCTAGTCCTATCGGAGACCGATGATACAACGTAGATCCCGTGTTTAATTTGAGCTCGTAAAAGAACCATTGGTAGATCAAAGTCGAGAAGATCAGGCTGGAAAGCCGCTGCCCTGGTTCCGCAATTAATGCTTGTAAATCATTAGATTAGATTAAAAATAAAAGGTCCTACAAAAATATCTCCACCATCTTCAAAATTAGATCGGGGGCCCTCGCCGGTGGTAAGGAGTTCGCGCACTGCAGCTGATATCTTCCTGTGTAAGATAGAGATCGGAGCACACATGGCTACTCACCGATGTTAAATGATGATGGTTCTATCAAACAATCAATCAATTGAATTCAAAGTCTTGTGACTGGTCCATGTGTAGTCTATTCTCGTAATTGAAGTCAGAGCCAAGTAATTGATCTATGTATGGTCTATGTTCGAATTGGCAAAGCAACATCAGCTTTTAAAAGTCTAAATAAAATATAGAACTGCAAGTTATATAGTATTAAAACTAAATTACGAATTTTCAATTCAAATGTTGTATCAATCCTAACATATGCCAGCGAGAGTTGGAAAATGACTAAAGATATAGAAAGCAAGTTGAATGCATTTGAAAATAGATGTCTGCGAAAAATAATGAATATAAATGGAACGAATTCAGAAGAAGTGATGAAATCAGAGAAATGTCTGGTCAACCACTAGTGACAACTGTTATAAGAAAGAGAAGATGGAATGTTGGACACACCTTGAGGAGAAATGATCAACGAATATCAAAGCAGGCATTGAAGTGGGATGCAAAGGGTTCAAGAAAGAGAGGTCGACCTAAAGAGACTATGAAACTAACTTTGCCGAGAGAGGCAGGAAATATCGGTCTCAGTTCCATGGAGGAGATTGAGCGAGTTGCCCAGGATAGAGCGGTATGGAGAAATTACTTGCAGGCCCTATGTAACGTATAACGGTACGAGAGGAATTATTATTATTATTATGGTCTATGTATGGTCAATGTTCTCAATTTAAGTCAAATCCTGGTCATTGGTCTATGTGTAGTCTATGCTCGTATTTGAAGTCACTAACTGAAGATTTGACATATACTTGGTCTATATTTGCAAGACATTCTAAAAAAAAAATCAGGTCATCGGAAAAATATACGTGGAACACAATTTAAATGGAATTTAATGTTAGGAGTAGTGTCCTCATTTCGAACGATCAAAATATGACAACCCTACCCTTGCTGTCCATCCTTTTACCTTTCCTCCCAGGATCGTTGTGCAACAGTGCCATGTCTCCTAATTTAACATATATCCCATCGGAAACTAGATCACATAACATATGATCTACATCCCACCTTATCTTCAAGTGTGGACGCCTATGACCCTACTCGATCTACATTGACAATAAACCTATCACCAAAATCATCATCATAATCATTATCATCAGTGGCGGCTCGTCATTAAGGGCCACTGGGGCTGGGCCCCACCAAAAATAATGTGTAACGTGTATTTATTATTTTATAAATTAAAACATAACAACCCAAAGCCATGATTTTTCCGATAATTTTTGTCTGGCCCCACCAACAAAAATGATCACGAGCCGCCACTGATTATCATCATCATGAAATAGCTTGTCCTGAGCAGAACTTTGTCACTCTAACAGTCCTTCGGAATTTCTCTCTCTCTCTCTCTCTCTCTCTCTCTCGGAAGCCAGATGTCTAGCCTCTGCAGCCGTCATGTTCAAATCATCAGTCGTTAACTATCGTTACTGCCTGTGTTACCGCTCTGTGAGCGGAGTATGACAGAAGGGACATGAGCCTTTGGAATTTATGGTCGCATGGCTACTTCAGTCAACGCAACCATCATTTACATCCTGAATCCATCTTCTTCGTGGTCTTCCTCTTCTTCTCCTTGTTGCCGGTATGCCTCCTTCCATGATGGTCTTCCTCTTCTCCTTGTTGCCGGTATGCCTCCTTCCATGATGGTCTTCCTCTTCTTCTTGTTGCGTACCTCGTTCATGTGGTCTTCCTCTCCTGTGGCGGAGCTCTTGCATGAAAGGTCTACTCTTTGGTTTATGGTCGCATGGCTCCTTCAGTTCAAGCCTTCCATCATTTCATCCTGAATCCATCTTCCATGATGGTCTTCCTCTTCTCCTTGTTGCCGGTATGCCTCCTTCCATGATGGTCTTCTCCAGCCCTTCATGTCTTTTTATGTGTCCAAAATATCTCAGTTTTCTCTTTCGTATTTGTAGCATCAGCCATTTTTTCTTTGATTTTGAGTTCTTTCTGGATGTATCTATTTATTCACTTCTCTGTCATGATATACGGAGAACTCTCATGTAACCCTTATATTCTTCTTCTTCTTCTTCGAACGCTGCATATCAGCCACTTGTTAACTATTCTATGTGATCTGAGCCTAAGAGCGATTGTACATTGTGCCAGTTATGCGCCTACAAGTAGGCCAGCACATCCGATTTTTGCGATGCTTTTATTTACTAGGTAGTGTCCCTAGGGCATATATCAGTCGCCTCTTACGACATGCCTTGTAGGTGCAGTGGTACTATTCTTTGCTTCCTTCCTGGACCCATCACACAGGCGAAACTTATATTCAAAAGCAATATATGTTTTGCCACTGCATTGTTAAATGTCCATGCTTCACCATTGTTAAATTGTCCATGTTAGTATTTTAATCTTTGTTTTCCGATCAGTTCCGTTCCATAGGGAACCCTTTCATACCTCGTGGTATATAGGTCAATACAGTGTTAGGCCTGTATTTTTCATTGCCCGTCGGCACACGATGGGTGATGTGGTCAGCATCACGCCGGCCGCCTTTATTTTCCCAGACATGTCTGGTACCCAGTTGAGGCTGGGTCGACCTGAGAGCCGTCGCGGTCGGGAAAACTCCACGCGCATTACGGGAGCTGAACCCAGACCACCAGCCTTGCGAAGCGAGTTGACTAACAACTATGCTACAGCGGCTCTCACAGTTCCGTTCCATACATCATCAAAAACACTGCACAAAACAAACACATTACATTCTCGTCACCTCCTGACATTCTTGTTTAATTCTAGAATTTTTTTCATTTTGAAACCACCCAAAAAACACACACACAAATTAGAAATATAATTGCCATTAATTTCAGAATGTATGTCAGGTGTCTAATTGATATCGATCTGATCTGCAAAGTGCAAGGTAAAATCGAACAGGAGAAAATTACAGTTGTAGTGACGGAATCCATTATGCGAGCGCGTGAATGTAATGTTTTTAAAAAATTGGTTACATTAAATCGTAGTGTGAGCAGACTAGCAGACACACAGATGTACACAGACATAATGACTGGTTTTTTGAGGTGCGCATTAATAGTGCGCATTTTTCTTTGGGGTGCACACGGATAGTATCAGTGTCGGCTCGTGCTCATTTTTGTTGGCGAGACCAAACAAATATTTTCGGAAAAATTATGATTTTGGGTTATATTTTAGTACTTATGTGAAGGTGTTGAATGAGGTCAAGACACAGAGAAAGCGTATCATCAATATAAGAAAATAGTGCTCTGGAAATGTGTAAAGTATGTTATGTTATGTTATGCGATCGACGTCATGGCACATTGGGCATTCCCATGCATGCTCTGTCCTCCGCTGCAGCAGCCATCTTAAAGTCCATTTTCTCACAGTACCCATGAGAAGTTGATTACTATATATTCTCTCTCTACCACGAAGACGACACTGTCTGGCATGTCCACACTTAACGCCTAATTCTCGAACTCGTTCCAGTGTTTGAGACGTACCCATGTCACATAATTGAGAACGTACCCATGTAAAGTATACTAATTGAGGAGAAAAAACGTTGAATTTCGGA